>VXAX01006658.1:3065936-3140411 GCA_013399835.1 Leptocoma aspasia | reverse complement strand
CAGTCCAGGAGGTTCATGAAAAGCACTGATGACAATTTCCTGTCACAGGTAGTGGAGGATCCCACAAGGAATGGTGGGCTGCTTGACCTTATACTGACAACCAGAGAAGGCCTCTTTGGAGATGGAAAGGTAGAGGACAGTCTTGGCTGAAGTGGCCATGACACTGTGGAGTTCAGTATTGGGTGAGGATGAAGCAGGACAACAAGTAAAGCTGCAACCACAGATTTTAGTAGAGCTGACTTTAGTGCCTGTTCAGGGATCTTGCTGGCAGAATTCCGTGAGAACAGGTCCTGCAGGGAAGAGGGGTCCAAGAGAGCTGGTTGATATTTGAGGATCACTTCTTCCAGGCTCAAGAATTATGCATCTCAATGGGCAAGAAATTGGGCAAAGGAGGCAAAAGGCCTGTATGGATAAATAAAGAATGTAGTCTTGACATTACTCAAGTGTAAGCAAGAAATACATAGGAGAGGGAAGCAGGGTCAGGCCACTTGGAATGAATGCAGATAGGTCGTCAGAGTAAGCAAAAATTACAAAAGAAAGACAAAGGCCCATCTGGAATTAAATCTGGTCAAGGATGTTGAGGACAACAAGACGAAATGTATCAGTAACAAAAGCTAAACTTAGGATAATGTGGAGGATGCTGGTAACCAAAGACAGAGCAGGCAGAGTTACTGAATGCTTTCTTTGTGTTGGTCTTTACCAACAAGACCAGCCCTTGGAATCTCTCACCCAGGAGAGCAGAGCAAAGGAATGCTGGAAGGAAGACTCCCTTGGCCAAGAAAGATTGGGTTAGAGAGAGAACACCTAGACAAAATTGACATCCATAAGTCCTGATGGGATCTGTCCATAAGTGCTGAGAGAACTGGCAGATGCAATAACTAGGCTGCTTATGATCATCTTTGAAAGGCTGTGTTGATTAGTAGAGGTTCCTGAGGACTTTAAGAAAGCAAATTTCACCCCAGTCTTCAGAAAGGCAAGAAAGAGGACCGAGGGAATTATTGGACGGTCAGCCTCACATCAGTCCCTGGAAGATGATGGAGCACCTCATTCTCGAGGCCATCTCTATCCACAAGGATGACAAATAGGTGTTCAGAAGTATTCAGCATGGATTCACTAAAGGTTCATGCTTGACCAGCCTGACTGCCTTCTACGGTGAAACAACTGTCTGGATGGAGGAGGGAAAAGCACTGGATGTTGTCTACCTCGACTTCAGCAAGGCTTTTGACACTGTCCCTCACAGCATCCCCATAGGCAAACTCAGGAAGTGTGTACCAGATTAGTGGACAGTGTGGTGGATTGAGAACTGGCTGAACAGCAGGTCCCAGAGGGTTATAATCCATGGCACAGGGTCTTTTTTTGAGCTTGTCCCTAGTGGCATTCCTCAAGGTTCACTATTGGGTCCATAATTCTTCACCTTAATTCATTGGTTTCTTGGATGAAGGGCAGATGTGTCCTCAGCAAATTCACTGATGACACAAAGCTGGGAGGAGTGACTGACACTCCAGAGGGCTGTGCAGCCCTGCAGAAGGACCTCAGCAGGCTGGAGAGATGGGCAGAGACCTGCCTGAGATTCAGCAAAGGCAAGTGCAGGGTCCTGCACCTGGGCAGGAATAACCCCATGGACCAGCACAGTCTGGGGGCTGAGCTGCTGGGAAGCAGCTCTGTGGAGCAGGACCTGGGGGTCCTGGTGGACAACAAACTGTCCCTGAGCCAGCAGTGTGTCCTTGTGGCCAAGAAGGCCAGAGGGATCCTGGGCTGCATTAGGAAGAGCATGGCCAGCAGGTCAAGGGAGGTGATCCTGCCCCTCTACTCAGCCCTGGTGAGCCTGGCCTGGAGTTCTGTGTCCAGTTCTGGGCTCCTCAGGACAAGAGAGAGATGGAGCTCCTGGAACAGGTCTAGTGAAGGATTCTGAAGATGATGAGGGGACTGGAACATCTCTCTTACAAGGAAAGGCTGAGGGAGCTGGGCCTGTTCAGCCTCAAGAACAGACAGCTGAGAGGGGACCTCAGCAATGTCTGTCTGTATCTGAAGGGAGGGTGTCAGAGGATGGAGTCAGGCCCTTCTTGGTGGTGCCAAGCAAGAGGACAAGAGGCAATGGGCAAAACCTGAGTCACAGAAAGTTCCACCTGAACATGAGGAAGAACTTTACTGTGCAGGTGACTGAGCACTGGAACAGGTCGCCCAGGGAGGGTGTGGAATTTCCCTCACAGGAGATATTCAAGAACTGTCTGGACACAATCCTGTGCCATGTGCTCTAGGATGACCTTGCTGGAGCAGGGAGGTTGGTCCACTGTGGACAAATGTATTGCATAATCTATAGTAAAATTGAAAAAATCTCCCAGTATCTTAGACTAAAATAACATTAACTTAGACTTACCCATTCACAGAATCTTTTTTAAACTTTACCACCAGATGGCAATCTAACATAGAGGTTTTATCATTGGTGAACGAGGCTTTGAGATAACTGTTCTTTCCTTATTTTTCTTTAAGTAGTGCTGAATTTGCTTCAAAAGCCACCGAATTAGGCCTTACAAGCCATATTGATACTGTGCTATGAATTCTGAAACATTATATAATACCCTTCATGCTTTCATATAGAAATGGCATCAAAGGTTTTATTTTGTTTTTAAAATTTGAGGAAATCTTTGACCAAGATCTTACATTTTCCACATGAAAATTAAATGCAATTCCTCTAGACTAAACTGAAAAGAAAACCCAAAGGAAAAAAAAACCAAAAAACCAAAAAACCAGAAAAAATCAAGTAACAAGACAAAATGACAACATAAAAAATCCCAGAAACAAACAAAGAACTTTTTCATTGGAATTCACAGAAGTAATTTTCTCTTTGTAATGTTCACCTGTTTAAGTACCTAACATTTGTGAACTGAACAACGAGCTGATGGCTGAAGATAGTCAACATAATGAATTTGAATACTTTTGTGAAGTTTTTGTAAAGAAAATTTTTTTTTCTTTTGATGGCATTTTAAAACATGTATTTGTGCATGCTTTTTTGTACTTGAGGCACATAAAGAATGCAGAGATATGACAGTGTTTTAAGCAGCACCTAACTTTCAGCACTAAGGCCTGTAATTATCTGTGGAGTATACAGTTTTGATTCCTCACCCAATTGACTTTTTGGTAACTGGTGTTACCTGTACTTTTTAAAATGTCAGTGTGCATGTATTACCATTGCAGGTTTTGCAAATATCTACTACTTGGTATTTGATTCATTTTTTATTTGGCATGTTAAGTCAATCTTCATAAAGGTAAAATACACACAAGAAAAGTTGTTTACAGATTGTTCAGATATTCATTTTCTTGTAAAATGTTGATTTTTTATTTTGTTTTGTAATATCCATCTTACTATTTTATTGTCAGGCTACTTCTAGTATAAAAATCCCTTGGTGAGAGAAGAGAGCTTATGTTGAAGGGTAATCAGGCTGCATGTTTGTAATGAAAACTGAAAAGAAGTTTTCTTTAAATTTGGTTTGTGGACAAGTTCTTCTGATAGCTTTAAAGTACCATGAACTCTGTCCAGAGTGTGTTTAGGAGCAAAAGTGCTAAATTACAGATTGAGGATTGATTGGGATGAATAGAGTATCATAAAAGACACAAGTGGTCACAATTCAGATTATTGGACCTGTGTGGCTTTCATAGTGGAATTCTGCACTTTACAATCATATCCAGTAAAGCAGAGTGACTGTGTGTATATATANGATGTGTATATATATATATATATATATATATATACACATCTACACATAGATATATATACATATATTCCCTGTGTGTGATATGTGATCACTACAGCCAAATCTCAGTCTTGTAGCAATGGGGAAGTCCTAGATAGAAAACATGTCTTGAGGAGATGTGGATTTCATTATGCTGTAGTAGGTGGATCTCATTATGCTGTAGTAGGTGAATAACTTCCTCCTTAAACATATAGCAGAAAAAAAAAAATCTAGGGAGCAGAAGTGCTATGCAATGGTTTTGCACTACAGTTGACAATTTTAAAAAGAGGAAATCTAACAAAAATATTTTGTTTATTATGGCAGGATATTTTGTCCCAAAACAATGCATGAGATACTTTGAAAAGATGAGTATCAAACAACAGAGGAACTTACAAACAAAACCCCAAATCTACTAGTTTGACATTAATCAGAATTTTACCTAATCTCTGTTATAATGCTCAAGGTATTCCCAATATTCCTTTTTTCATAAGCTTTGTCTGTTGTTTAAAGAAATTCAAAGAAATATCCTAGCATGTTGATGTCTGCTTAAAGGAAAAAAATTGGTAACCTTTCTATCTGCCTTATTAGGAGTTGCAGGCATAGATATCTATAGCTGTCTATATTAGCTGATATAAATAGATTATTTTACTCTAAATTTGCTCCATTTCATAGGAAGCATTTTAATGGAATACTCCAACATATGAGGAAAACACTTGAAAAGTTATATATTTTCCCCCTTTTCATTTGTTTCAGATGGATTAATCTCAGCTTTGCATGTTCAGAACTTACTATCTGGAAATCTTATTGCATAACTGAAATAAAATTTGACCAGGACATATGCTAAATGACATTGATTTCTATTTGTGAAGGAAATTCAGCACTTGTGATTATTTTCTCAGGTTTTTAGTTATTTCTTGCTTGTAATCTTTCAAAGTAAAGTAGGATACTTGAAAGTTTGTTTCTTTAAGATGTTACTGAAAACCTGTCCTTAGATGTGTAGGTTTTGCCATGCAATATCTATATCAAATCCACTGTGCATATAATGGAATCACAGAATGGTTTGGGTTGGAAGGCTCCTTAAAAATCATCTAGTTCCAACATCCTTGTCTTCACCTACTCTGGTCAAGGAAACCTTCTGCTAGAATATAAATGAGAAAAGAATATAAATGTATGGATAAGCATGTGTCATAGTAGGCCTCACTGTCTACTCATTTTAGTAAAATCTCTGAGTGGCATGATTTGCTTTTGGGCAAATTTTCCCCTCTTCTCAGATTTTTTTTTTTTTTCCCTGGAATAACAGTATTCCATAAGGAAGATTTGTTACGGTATGTTCTTTTTATTGATGAGGAATGAGATAAAGCATTGATCCAAAGATGGCTGGAGTTAAAATAAACACCACAAAAAAGCCCCATACACAAGACTGGATGTTCAAATGCCAACCATATCAGTTTTCTGGCACTCCAGAGAAACATTTTTCTGCCACATTGCCTTTGCCTTGCACAAAGCTCTTTTTCTTCCTCACAGCAACCAACGAAAACTGCAGGGTGAGGAAAAGGAAGTGGATGGACTGGCAGGGAGAGCCTGTATGACTGTACCAATTAAAGGCTTCTGAGTTGCTTTTGACCGGAAATTGCCTGTTGCTGAGTAATGTGATGGGCATTATTTTTTGGATGGATTTTCTCAGGGTAATAAGACAGAGTGAAATGAAGTGTTAGAGGGTTTTCAAAGACTTCTGCCCATCAAGGAGAGAAAATTTTGGGCATCTCATTTTCTGGCTTGTGACTATGCTTATTTTAATTAGTGCAAAATGAGAATACTATTAATTTGGGGGGCAGAAGGGCAGTGTGCATTGGGTTCCATGTCCAGAGGACAGTTGTCCATCGATTATTAGCCTGTGGGCACAGAGTATGTAGTTTCAGTTTTCAGTGTGCTACACTCATCCTTGTGACCCCAGGAAAGATATTGTTCACTTACTGTACCTATGTTTTCCTTTGTAAACCATAAATATGTTCTTATTGAGAAACATGTATGCATGTGGTAGTTTGTGAGAGAATGTATCAAGTTAAATAGGGACTGCACAAAAATCTGGGTAATTCTTCTTGGGGGTTGAATGTAGGGGTCAGCTGTGGTTGCAATCTTATCACGAGACTCAAGATCACACAGTGAATTGGCTGGCTAGAGCCTCCTCGGTGCTTTCTTCTGTTTCCTTGAGTCCTTTTTTTTCCCACCTCTCACTTAATTAAATTTTGTTCTAGTGTTGATCTATTTTTCACTTCATTATTTGCTCATATTGAAGTAAAAAATAGCAATTTTCATTAACTACAAATTTCTTCATTATTGAACTAAAATTTAAAGTTATTTTAAGTTTTAACATAACTGTGCTTTCTGGATTCTGAAGTAAATATGTACTATCTTCTATAAATATTCAAGAGTCACTCTAAAAAGGTACAGATAAAGCCCTTGAAGTCCTTAGGATATAGGTATAAATACCATGTAAAGGGGTAGCACAAAAAACTACACATAGTTGGTTCAGATCATAAAGTCATCTCGGAAATCAGATTTGCAGCTGCTTATGCAGAAAAGCAAGAAATGGAAATTATTGTAAGCAAGCTGAAAATACCTGCTGTCAAAATCAACTTGTCCTGTGATCATCAGGATTACATCCTTCTGCTGCATAATCAGTAGGTTCAGAATTGCTGAATTTGATACATTTCAGTGAAAAATTGGCTATCCTGATCTGTGAAAATGGAAGCTCAAGCTCTGCTTTTATTAACACTTCACCATTTTTGTTGTTCTGCCCAGACAGTATCTGGAGGGAAAAAAATCAACACCTAGTGATGCATATAATGCTTCCTGCAATACCTTAACAGTCGGGGGTTTTGCCTCCAGGGCAGAGAGAAAAGGGAGGGAATTGCTTGCTATGAGCTGGAAAAGCAGCGCAGTTGGCTCTGGCAGTGAGGGGGTTGACTGACAGTCTGCAGTGCAGTGGAGTTAGCTGAGCTCCCTATATGGCTGTGGATTAGCTATATGCTAATACTGAGAGCAGAGGAGCAGCACAGAGCGCAGAGAGCTGTCGGTGGAGGCGATCAGCCTCAGCAGAGCTGACTCCTCAAGAGCCATGGCTGAAGGGGGTGAAGGAGGGGAAGATGAAATACAGTTCCTACGGACTGTAAGTATCTGCTTTTTATAGGTCATGTAGTACATGATTTTGTGCCTCGTGTCTGTTTCTTTTCTGTTGTATGAAAAATAAAGTGTTATTTCTGTGCCGGGTTTTTCCAAATGGCAGAATTGATTTAGTCAGTGGATAAAATAAAGCAAGAATAAGAGCTTTAATAGCATCGTGCAGTCTCGGTGTGTTCTTCCCTGAATCTGCTCGATAGCCAGTTTGGTATAAGGAGACCTATTTCCGCTGTAATCCCCTGTGTTTGAAGCGTCCTCGTCAACTTTGTACTTGGGTTTCTAAATGTAGCATGCCAAATATGTGACCTCTGAAACTTCTGTCTGGGTTAGATTTCACTGACATTAACAGAAGCTTTGCAAATAGGAGTGCCTTAAAATGATGAATAAACCAAGCAAGCCCCTGATGACCTCTTCTGATAAACATGCACACAGAAGCACACATGTGTGTAGGGAATACCAACAGATGTTGAAGACAGGGCTCTGCAAATGTTTGGGGTCTTGTCTCTACTTAAAAGAAGCTTATCTTTAAAGGACATAAGCATTTCTTTGGGAAGGGGTGTTAATTAGTGAAATATCCTCCACTTGGTGTAATTTTCTATATAGAGCCCTCACACCATTCTTTCCTAAAGCTTTACACAAATCTTGTTTTAGAGATTTTACAAATCATCATTAGTATGACAACTAATTTGGACTTTTAAGCAAGTAGTGTACGTGCATTGATTTTGGGGAAGAAGATAACATCCTTTTCATGTCTTATCTTGTGTCTCCTTATTTTTACCCTGCATGACTAAGAGTGTGTTGTTGTGTAACTAGCATGGAAAAACTGCTATTAAATGTGTGTATTCCCTCCTCTTTTCATGCCATCTTTACTTTGCATTTATCACAAATAATGTTCCAGAAACAGGCTCCTCTAGAGTTGATTCAACTTTAAAAGGATAAGTCACTAAAATAAAACATGCTAAGTTCCCAAAGTAAGAAATTACAGGATTGATTTGTGAGAGGCTGGGGTAAGTTATTTACGGGATATAAAGATTGGAGTGAGATGATGGCTGCTGGTGAAAGTTTTTTAGGTGTGATGAAGTGTCATGAGCACTTTTAAGCCTCAGAAAATTTCACGGGAGGGCAGGGATGGATAATGACAATGAAAATTTTTTTCCAGCATTCCTCTCCTCCACTGCACTTTTTAGAGGTACATATTTTAGCAGACTACTTCACCCTTTAATCTGAGACTGGAACCTTGAATGTGTATCCTTTCACTTTCTAGGATGTTGTCTCAACTGAACAGCCATCCTCAGTGATGGAGTGAGAAGCTTTGCCCTTTAATCACTAGCCTGTGTGTGCTACATGAGATGGCAATTTCTGCTGCTGTGATACATTCTCATGCTAGAGTAGCTCTGTTGCACTTCTTTCCAATGGTAAAAAATGAAATCCTAAATAGACGTGTGGGCCAAAAATGGCAATAGCAAAAGGGAGACTATGCAGAAGTGTTTCTTCCCCGTAGTGCAAGGAAATCTTCTACAGGGGACAGAATGGACTAGATTTCTGTCTTGGAAGTTCTAGCTACTTCTTGCTCTAAACAATCATATCAGTTGCTGCTGTCTCCTCTCCATTATGAAACTTCCTTCACCTTTGTGCAAGGGATGAATTGTTTCTTAGTATACTGAGAAAGGAAACATTTATTAGATATTGAGTGCTACAGTGAGATACACCTTCAGTACTGATTTCTTACAGCTTTTATTTTTGCATAAACAGTGTTTGTGCTTACAAACATAAAGTACAGTCGTCCTTAAGAACTCTTGGAGGGAAATTGTTAATCAATTAGGATCTTTGAATCAAAATATTTTCTGGGAATTTGGATTGCTACTGAATGTTTCCAAGGCTTTTGCAGCTGAATCTTCCTTTGAGAATGTTGATATCCATATTTTTATTTTTAAGTCTTTGGGGAGAAGTTATCTAGGATATTTTAGGGTCTTGGGGATAGCTCTTTCTTGTTTAGGTATAAAATAAGATTAGATGTCTTTTGATTAAAAGATATACAGCATTTTTTTTGAAAGAGGAAGAGAATAAACTCTTTAAAATCTGCTTAAATTATTATTTGCTATCTTAAAGACAAATGTCCTTTTGTCCTCAATTTTTTGTTGGTTATGACTTTTTTGTCTTCCAGATCTAAGTCATTGTTTAGTTTGTGCCTCACTTTTATATTCTCTCCTCATATAAAAGGTCAAGAAGCTTGTTAATGCGTGATGATGAAATCTGTATTTGTTTCTATGAAGCAGCAACTTATGGGCACATTTACAAGATTTGATGGAAAGCTTTTTACTGTCACATTGTGTTCCAAAACATTCCTTATATTTGATTAGTTTGGCAGCAATGGGTATGAGAAACACCTAAAGAACAAATTCCAGAGAGGATAACAACATTATCGTTGTTCTAGCAGTAGTATGTCTTCAGTACTCATTTCAAGTATGTCCCAATGCTCGTGTAAAGCCTTTACATGCAATGACAGCATTTCAATGAAGGTGTTATTTATACAGTGTAATTTCTGTTCCGAATTTTTCCCTGACTTGTAAGTTCAGTATGAACTTAAATAAATATATAAGCACACAGATTTTTGTCTTACACAGCTACCCTGTTGTTGTGTCTTTGTTATGAAAACTTTGGGGGTTTCTCTCTTGTAATAATGCTTGGAATTGTTTATCTATTTTTCTAGTTGGTGGCTTCCTTATGGTTTTGGCTCTGGGTATTCAGTGTGTCATGTATGGAAGGGAGAAGCAAAGCACTTGTTGCATGTGTGTAACATGCAATACTGCTGTGGTTGTTTCCCATTTGTCTGGATGTTTTTCCCATATTGTTTATTTGTTACCCCCTCCTAAGCTGTGAATACATGAGAAGTCAATGTAGCTGACATTATGCAGCGTTAGGTGAGAATACATTTGGTAACCTGTGCTGTTTTGAGATAACATTCTGAGGGATATAGAAAGAACCGTGTTGCCCTTAATGTGAATGAGTGAATGTAAAGCATTCTCATTTGAGCCTTTCCTAGCTACTGGGAATTTACTACTATGATGAATTGAAAACATCCTCTCCTCTCTGGAAATCATTCACAAGTTCCCACTGCTGCTGAATTAGTCAGATATGAGGTGGTCTCTGTCTTGGAGCAAAGAGCTTTTGCCTTCTTCCGTTAGAAATACCTAAATAGTAACTTGCTAAGAGAAACCGAGAGCATGGTTGAAGATGGAGGGGGAATCCCACCCCTGCCCAAAGCACTTTAAAGCATATCAAAGCATATCAAAGTCATTTGCCATCTTAGAATCCAAGTTAGGGTGGTAACACCAGTTAAAGGTCTATTGCTTTGCCGTTTTTCCTGAAATTCATGTTATTAATGGAAAGAGTTTCTCCTTNTGAGATGGTTCATTAGTCAACAAAATTCTGCCTCATTTTCTGTAAATCTAAATACTTTTTGTACTGGTATGTCTGGGCTCAAGTGCACATATGCCTTTGTGCATGATTCTGTGTATGTGTGATTCTTTCCCCAGCTGGTTATTAGTCCTTCATTTCTGTGAGTGACAAAAGCCTTACCAATTGGTTCTTCTTTAACTTCCGCTCTTTTAACAGCTTCTCTCAAAGATTTAATTTTAAGTGTTCTCATAAACCTCTCCAAACACTATCTAAAAATTTACACGTAGGAATGGGAAACCATTTTCTTCCACAGACTGACTGTAGTTATCTATTATGCTTAATAGTGTTGTTACAAAGACCCAGAAAAGAATATTTGGATTTTTTTTTCCAAGATCTAATCCATGTATATAAATTTACACAATGAGTTTACAGATATTTTTAGGATCATTTGTGTATTGAGTTGCTGCTCAGAATCAAGATGATTGAGCAGCTCATACACAAATTTATTTGTGGATACACATTCCTATCTATACTTCTTGAAAATGAGGTCTTCTCTTCAGATGTTACAAATGAGATGGGAAGTTTTACATTATGAACTGTCAGATATAGTGTGAATTAGATTTCTTTTTTTTTCTCCCAATCATTTACACTGTGGCCAAATATAAATACAGAAAGTGATTATATCATGCTTCTTAAAAGCTATTTTAAAAGCTGTACTAAATAATTTCAGTTTATCAGGGATCAGTGTGGCATAAAACTAGTTCTTTTTAGATGCTTCTAATAGGTGTTGTTTCATGAAATCTCTGTTCCTAGTGGTGTATCCCTAGTGACATAACAAAGAGCATATGAAGTGGGGATATGAAAATAATTTTTCCTTAATAGTTCAACTTTATATCTAATAGTTATGTTACTAACTGCATGCTGATATTCTGTAGCACAGATCTCCGTGGCTTGATTCAGTAAAGTACAGATATCTCCTGTAAAATACCCACCAGCCATATACTTGTAAACAAATATATGGGACACATGTCCAAATACCAAACAATAATGGAAGATATTTCTAGGGAGAAGTCTTTAGCAGTACTTAATAAAAACTGGGAAAATATGGAAAATTATCACATTGAGTTGTGCATGAATTTATAGAAAAGTATAGAAAGGATAGGAAATGTCTTGAGATAAAATCAGTGGAATCTTCCTGATGCCCTTTTTAAGGAAGCTGGCACAAATTCTGTGTGATTTTTGAACAGCTGTGTGTATTCCACTGTATTGTTTTCAAATTAATTAGAACATTTTGTCTATTGTCACTGAAATGTGCTGTAATTCATGACACAGCAATTAATTAGTCAGTCAATTCCTTTCAAAAAAGGGGTAAAATAAAGAATAACGTTATATAGAACATTAATTGCTTCTGAGAGCTGGTGTGTATTAGGAGTTCAGTTATTTTTGAGTTAAATATTTCTGTATCTGTTTATCTATTTATCTCTGTGCATTAAATCTCCCCTTTTTGATCTTATTGCTGCAGTTGTACAGTTGTGTAGCACTCCATACTTCTAAGGCTTTTAAGTAGTACAACAAAAATGATGTGACAAACAAAACCAAAACTGCACCATGTTTCTTCCTCTCTTTAAAAAGAGTCTTTCAAATAGACTTGTTTTTTTGCTTCTTAAACTTCAGGCTATCACCAGTACTATTCACAAGCACTCTTATTTTCCTTAATTTTCTACCACGGAAATCATACTTAATGTTGTAAATTTATCCTGAATTATGTTTCTTAGAACAGATAGTGTCCTTCTTTGTAAATAATATTCAGTTTATTTTCACTCATTCCACTGCCACTTTTACTTCCTGCATGTGTTCTCAACTTTATGAATATTTTTTGCCCAGTTTGTCACTATAGGCAGAACTATTCATGGTCATCCTTTGCTTAGGGCCATTTCCCAGCTGAAAGTAGGATCTTCTTAAGGACAGATTTAGAATATGACAAAGTTTCCAGTGCATAGTGTGCTATGGTATGCTGTGTTTACTTTTTACAAAATGGGGAATAAATCTTGTGCAATTAATTACAACCTCTTTTCAAGCCAGAATTTTAAGCAAATGGTCTACCATAGTATAAAGACAACAGTCACTGCTTTAGACTGTAAGTGTGTGTTTTAACCTCCAAACATATTGGAGTAGTTGCTTGATATCTATATTGGCCTTTAAATTAATTTGTAATAATTTCTCTTTTGGAATTAAATAAATGTAAATGTGTATTTTAGGCTCCTGGCATGATGGCTCTTTGCAGCATGTTTAGATGGAAAGGGAAACACTTCAGTAATTTGATATGTTTAATTTAATGAAAGTTGTTTGAAGTTTGTATAAAACCCAACTGTAATAAATAATCTGGGAAAAATGCATTTTCTGGGTGATGGTGTATTGGAAGGCTACATCAGGTAAAGGGGAGCAGAAAGAGGAAAGGACAAGTAGAGTTTTTGCAGATAAAACAGTGAACAATGAAGACTTGCATAGTGATTAATCAGAGGTGAAGGTGGATTTCTTTCAATCCAATTGAAGGTAGTTGAGGCAGGAATACACTTCCAAAAGATCCTGATATGGCTCTTGAGACGGTACATTTTTTGGTTGGTTTCCTTGAGACATTTCTTATGTTTTATTTAGCATGGATCTGTAGAATAGGCAGTAATCCTATTTTTTTCTACAAGGATGTAGATCAGTAAAATTCAGAGATGTATTGTAAAACAATATATACTCATAGTACATGTATGTGTGATATATGTATGGATATGTTATTGTATATCATATCATATCAATAGAATATATGTAATTATATGTAGCAAATTGCACTTTAACAAGCTGTTTCATATTAGACCACTCTACATCAGTTAAAGCAACATTATACTACATGAACTCCACATCATGCTTTTCTACTGCTTCTTTCTACAGTATAAATTTTAAAAATGATATTTCAAAAGGAAACCAGTGCATATAATACAATGTTACAAATCCAGTGTATTGTTTGAAAATGCTTGTGCGTTTGAACATATTCATGATTGATTTAACTTCTAGGATAGGTCTAACTAACTCCTTGTTAGTTTCTTCTCCTTTTCCTTTTTTTTTTTTTTTTCTGTTATATTTCTGGGAGTATTTGATATTGATGCAATTCTGTGGAGATAACATCAAATTTGTTACAGTCAACCAAAACTCTCCAATCTTGCCTTAGAATGTTAGTGACTGAAAAACCTTTTGATAGGATTTGTTACCATGCGATAATCCTAGATTAATACCCAAGCATATATTTCCCTATTTCCTCCTAGCCACACTGGTGGTTGTTAAAGTGATCTGTCTTCCGCTCATGCTCTGCTTTTTGGTGTCTAAATGGGAATTAATATCTCCAGTAATAAGTATTCAATTTGTTAGTGATGTTATGCATTTTTATAGAATGCAGCAAGTAGGTTTTCTGATCTCTAGTCCCATGCGGTACTAACTGGGTATGATTCATATGGAAATCCAGCAGTGAATATTGCTTCTTCTCAATTCCCATGGCAGTGCTGTGACCACACAGCCAAATGCTGCCAGGTGCATTAGCTACACATTCCAAAAATTAAAACAGAGTTGCAAGCATGGAGGAGATGAAAAATAAAATTGGCATGCAGTTATTTTAAAGATACTGAATTCAATAAGAGGACAATAGCTAAAAGTTCTATGTCTCTTGACTTCATACACAAAATGCACATTTTCCCAAATGACACATAGTAACAGTGCAGATATATAACAAGCACAGATGTCTAAAGACAGTAAAATTATCATCTCAATTAAAAAAAAAATTGGTAACATAAATACACTTTAAAAGATTCAGAAAGAAAACATGAGGTAATAATGTATGCCTCAATGAGTATTTTGGCTTATTTTCTCAATATAGAAGTTTTATATTTATATTGTGTCTTTAATGTCATGACAACATCACCAGACCATTCCTTCTGTCTATAACTTAGTAGGATATAGTGGTTTTGGTGCTGGAAGATCTAAAATTGTGTACCAAATATCACTTTAAGAGAATGTATGTTCTAATTTCAGCAGATATTTTCCACCTAAATACTTGATGTACTTTGGTAACTTTTGGAAACATGTTTTCTGAAAATTACGGTGATGTTCTGAAGTGCAAATGGCAAATATGTGACACCTCAGGGTGCATCTAAAGTAGTTCAAGATTGGGATATGCACTGGAATTACAAAAGCCTATAGGGAAATTGAGATCAGCTCAATCTGCTTTTGGTAGTGCCTTGGTATGAGGCACAGAGAGCTGCTGATTGTCAGTCATTGCACACCTGCTGTCAGTCAACTCTCAGTCTCCACAGACGGGTTCAGCTGTAAATAGGAGCTGATGTCCAGTCTGTAACAGCCCTTTTCCAGTTCCCCCTTCTGGCACACCACATTCGTGGGGAGGAGCATCAGCTGTGGTCAGCAGTACAGACATCAGCAACATAAGGTGGGAGATTCAGTAGTAACATCAAGTTTGTTCCTTCTACTGGGCTTTTATCCAAATAAGCAAGTGCTAGTTCCTCAGTGAGCTGAGTAGTCAGCACACGCCTGAGCTGTTTTTAGTCCTCAGCAAACATCTCTGTCAGTCCTGAGTATTTCAGCTACTTCAGCACCCAACCATGTTGTCTGATACCTTGTGCCAGAAAACCAACTTCCCTTGACACAATTGCAACAATTTGAAATCTCTTCAATAAAAAAGTTATACAGAAGAATTGCAGCTTAAATAAAATATTTTAAAATTACTTGTACAAAAAATAGAATTTCAACTTGCAAATTGAAACACCTTTTTAACAGAAGATGCGGAATTAATTCATAGCACTGGAAGTTTAACATGCTTTTGAACTACATCACCAGTACCATGTACAAATGGGAGTACAAGGATCATCAAGCTCAGAATATATACTAGTGCTAATACCACAGATGATTCACTAGAATGCTCGAGGCCAAATGACTCCCATTTCCCAAGACTCCATCTGATGTTCATTGACTTTACTGCCTCATCTTTTCTGTATAAGGAAAATTCTCAGAAGACCTATACACCTGATACATATTAAAGGTACTTAATGTCAGAGGTTTGTATAATTTGGAAGCTGATGAAGAATGTATAGAAATATTGATACAGGTAGTTAACATTTTGACTAAAAGCAAATTAACCCCCACCTGTCAGTATTAAACTCCAAGTTACCAGCCTGTCTTCTCAAGTGCATAACAATTTCTGTTGCACTTTTCAAGAGATCAAAATCAATAGACATTATAGTTACTATGTGGCCAAAGCGGGGAAAAGTAGAGCTTAGAATTTGGAAGACCTCAGTCTGATTATGTGTATTATGCTTGAATTTGTAGTTACAAGGTAACCTTTTTGTGAAGAACATTCACGAGACAAAATATTGGTTGCTGCATTCATATTGACCATTACAGGACTAAATGCTAATAGAGATTTATAAGATCTGATTTTCTGATTTGTCTGTAGGAAGTTAATGATGATTGTGTGCCAAACCTTCATTAAAATCTTTGCATTTCCCTTTATTTTTTGAACTACTTTGATATACTAGAACTAATAAAGAGTGAGGTTTTTTAAAATGCATATTTAAATGCATTTTTAATTTGCAGACACTAAACCTTTTCTCTAAAAGTTGTGAGTTGTTCCTTACTTGCTTTCCTACTAAAGTTTTGCAGATCTGCTGGAAATCTTTATTTATCGTTATTACTTTGTTACCATGTCTGGAAATAGTTGCAGGTAATCTGGTCTAGGTGAGGTTACAAGTGGCTGAGGGTGACTGACGATTTTGATGGCTGAATCACCCATGTGTCAACTGGGATGGTAGGTTTTAAAAAAATGTTTTAAATTTTTTGTTTCTTTGTTTTTTAATTTTTTTGTTACACAATGTAACAAAAAAATTCTAGCTCAAAGCTTTCAAAAATGTCAAGAATTTTCTCTGTATTCTACACTGGATCCCAGGTGACTGTCTTAGGCAATGTCAAACTGGCCCCATCTTTAAATCTGGCCCTGTTGTGTGAGTGAATAAAATAGCTGAGTGCTTGAATACCCAGTAGCACCTCTGTAATAACTCTTCAAGCAACTCTTGATTATAAAGGATTGGTATTTTCACTGGATCACTAATCATTGATCATTATTTCAAAAGTTTCAATTAAGCCTTGTTAAATCTATCATATTTAGTAAACTTTCTGCTGTTACAACTCTTTAAATTTAGTTATTCTGTCAATCAACACCTCTTCCTTCAGGTCACTGCGAATGCTGATTGTCCATATTTGCTTTTGGTTTTATTCAAGATTTATTTACTGTGTTTATTGTAGTTTTGCTCAAGATATCCCAAAATTTAAAAAAATTTCTTCCATGAAACGGAATGAAGTAAAATTTTGAATCTTGTATGGGTCCAAAATATTTCCACCTGTACAATTAAGTGACATTACATCTCCTATTGTGCCAGGTACTGTAAGTGTAGAATATTTGGATTCTATTATTATCTTTGATTTTGTATCTAGTTAAACCCATAATATTTTCTTCTCATGTTTCTCTTAATAAAGATGTTATATATCTTTTTGTAAAATAATTATGTTTTTGTGGTTTTTGCATAGTTTAAAGCTTTTTTCTAAAATTTTGATTTCTATAAAGATGGAAAAAAGTTGCTTTGTAGATACATAGTAAAAACTACTATAATAGGATTTTAAAAACTTCAATAAGAGTAGTATGTTAATATAAATTTTTGCTTTATAATAGAAGGTAAAGTCAGCAACTATTATGAGTCTTCTTCAAGATTAATGGTTTTCTAATAGTGATTTCAAGCTACACAGCAAAGACAAGTTTACTGGACAAAGTTTCACAGAAGGGAATACAACAGTGTTATTTGATGGTACACGGGATTATATCCTTCACCAGTGATGTGAACATTTTCCCATTGTTGCTTCAGTTTCATGTGTGAAATAGTAAAAGCTTAGTATATCAAAGCTGCCCTGGAGAAGAATCCTTTAATTTCAGAATTCTTTCATTTACACATTTTGCATTTGATCCCCTTTATGCACAAAATGAGTGATGCTGTGTGGTATGCTTGTACCATTGTGAAAGTTAAGAGAAGTTAAGAGCTACTAAATCAGCTAAATAAATGGTAAGGTCCAAAAAAAAAAAAAGGGATTACAATATATTACAATATATGTCATATGTTGCAAATATTGTTTATACAGCCACATTGTTCTTCCAGTAGAGAAGACACACTAATTGCTTAGTTAGATAGTAAAGAGTTTCCCCAAAAAGGAAAGAAATTATATCACCTGCATTTAAAATATATTAATATGAATATATGAAAATATACTGATAATGTTAAAAAAATCTTGATGACCCATTGTGAATGGCCTAGCTAGCCTAGCTGCAGATAAGTTACAGAAGCTGTTGCTAAGTAAAAGGTCACCCTTTTACTGCTAACCAGAGTATAGCTGCTAGTTCTTCTCATAGTTGGTGTTTGCTTGTCACAAGCAATAAGCTGTAATGGTGTATGCACTGGTGCCTTGCTGTTGAAAACCACCAACTTTGAGAGAAGCTGAGCAAGTAAGTACGGACTCTGTGATTTGTTTGAAATTCAGGAAGCCTGGTGGTGTGTGGAAGATTCTAGATTCATTCAGAGCATGTAAATTGAATTTCATGGCAGAAGTTTATTTTTGTTAGAAAGATGCATTTTTTTCTACCAGTGATCTTCCCAAGCCAGCTTCTCTCAAGGTTGACCTTCGGCTTAAATAACATCACTGACGAAACATGGGCCTGTTTATGAAGCTTAACTTGCCAATTAGAGTGGTAATATGACCTTTCTTACCTTTGCCAATATGAAGACCATTTAGAATCATAAATCACAACATTCTAAAGGGTGAAATGTGTTCACCACAATGTAAAAAATGGAGGAGGAGGGGGATGAGAAATCTGCAAGGAAAAAAAAAGTTGAAGAAGGGTGATATTCTGCTACAGGTAGTCCATGACATCTGTAGAATATTTCTAGTGCTATTTAGAAAATTAATCACATTATTACATAGTTCTATCATGTGTTCATGTGACTTAACTGTATCCTAATTACTTGCCTACTTTTGTCTTTCCACATCTGTGTCTCTTTTCTTTGTTTTTCTAAAACAAACTAGACAGAGAGCCAGTGATAACATGGGAGTTGATCGAAGATTATCCTGACCCCAGGCTACTTCCAGGCAACATCAGCTAACAATACCCAGTCTCTTTACTTCTGTGCCTCCCTTAAATCTCCAGCACTACTGCTGTAGGGAAACACCCTATCAGCTAGCTGTGTAATGCAGCTATATCAGAGCACCAGAACCAGATACCAGCTTCTGTGTACTCTGTTTTCTCTTTCTCTCATTTCTTAAGCCAAGTGTTTTCACAGCAACTTCTTGTTACAATAGAAGTCACAGAGCTATTCCTTTTAAATGCAACTGCAGAGGACAGAGGCAAAGACATAGTTACCATCTTCTGGAAACTAGGAATGGGACATTAGGAGGAAGTTCTTCACAAAAAGGGTGTTTAGGCATGGGAATGGGCTGCCCAGGGAGGTGGTGGAGTCACCATCCCTGGAGGTGTTTAAGGAAAGACTGGATGTGGCACTTGATGCAGAATCTACTTGACAAGGTGGTGTTTGGTCGTAGGCTGGACTCAATGATCTCAACCTAGTTAATTCTGTGATCGTGTAATATTATATAAACAAAAGCAAAAGTAGTGAGCTTTTAGCACTGCTGACTTAGCTCCCATCTGACCATGTCACCATGCAAGCGCAGTTTTCTTTGATTGAGATGGCATCCCAAAAATAGTTTATACCTCCTTTTGGTCAAGCAGAGATTTATGTAGTCAGGATTCTTGGTACACATGACCATTGTTTGGGTTTTTTAAAGTTGGTGGTTTGATTATAGGATAATTACACATTGATTTGTAAACATTTGGGGGGTGGGTATATGCAAGGTGAAGAGCTACAATATTTGCAGAAATACTGTCTTAGACAAGGCTGGGCAATGTGCTTCTGTCCTAAAATAGAGGTCAGAAGCAATGGCAACACCTGCTTCTTCCCAAGACTTTCTTCTCCTGTTACAATGTTCTATATGCATTTTAACTCTGGTTACTTTCTGTCTAGTACATGCGTAGTTTGCGCAGCTCTTGTGACTATTAGGTGTGCTTGAATCATTGCCTGCAGGTCTTGTCTTCAGCTATTTACAAGTTAGTGTAACATTCATGTGTAGAACTTGATAAAATGTTATAGCTATGTGTAAGAGTCAGTTGTTGGTAATTATATGTTGTGAGAGTGTACTGTTGCTAAATAGTAATTGGAAGGTAAATGTTGTAAATGTGAGAGCCTGCAGATGCAGAAAGGGAGATCTACTGCATCTGTGGTTCAATTAAAAAAACCCAATTGGATATTTAATTTCTATGCCTTTTATATTAAGATTTGACTCAACATTAAAAAAGTAGTACAACCACTTCTTATGTTGCAATGAGAAGTAGTAATTTCAGCCCAGTTATATAATGATGGCCAAATTCGAAAAAATTATCTTAAACCATCTCAAGTGAGCCATGATTAAAACCCATGGTTTAGCCTAATTAATGTGCTTTGAAGTACTCTCTTAATGTTTGCAGCTGTTATTCAAACTGTGGTTTTAACCTAAGTAAGCAAAATAGTACCTGTGATATAACAAAAATGTACAGACTATCTGGGCATGAAACTCTTTGTTTTGCTTCTTTTTGCATATTTTACTAGTTTTGATTTTTATTCTGTTGCACCCAGGTAAAGGCTAGGATCTACTTGTGTACAAATGCAGGAAAACAGTGCATTGTCTGACACAAAGAGGATGTGTGGATGGACAGGGTGCAGGTGAATGTACAAGGAATGGTCAGTATGAACTGGAGTCATCATACATTTTAAATATTACACTGCAAAATGAAGGTGTTAAATAAAAGTTAAATGAAACAGATGAAACCAAAAGAACAAACACTCAAACAAATCAGAAAATGCTAGTGGGTAACCTCTGCAGGGAATTACCATCTGTGGGAGATGATAGATGATTCCCCAATCAAAATCTAAACCAAATCCCTAACCTGAATGCTTTGTAGATGGGCATTTGTGATTAGTACCACAAACTTAACAGAACTGGAATTTGCTTGATTGAAGGGATTACATCTAAAGTAAGTGTTGCAAAATGTGGAATATCCCCTTAAGAAAGGATGTTTAATCTTTGTATGCTTCCAAGCCGAATCAACAAGGGAGATTTAATCCATGAAACAGAGAGCAGCTAACAAGCAAGCTCCAAGTGATGTCCATGAGTCAGAAACACAAAATACTTTTGGTAGAATTGCCTTGTTAAGGTACAGAGCTGGACATGCTTCAGCAATCTCAGACCTAGCAGGAGGTTAACAAGGCTTGGGAAGTAGGATGCCCACTGAAAGTGGACACAAAGAATGCAGAGTTTATAGACCACCTGGCAGAGCTCCCAAGATAAGGAAGAAACCAATAAACCAAATCCAGTAACTGTGCTGACATTGGCTCCAACTGCCTGAAAGGTAATTCCAGCAGGGGGAGATTGTGACCACTGGAACAAGAAACACACCAACTCAAAAAAAGAGAAAGCCTGAGCATGTGGAGTGGTCAGAGTGGGAAATGAATCATTAACTAACATAGGACAGAATATTAATAAATATGTATTTATATATTTTTTTCATGTGTCCCAACCGTAATTTATCACTATATTTATAAAGAAATATTCTGTTCCTTCTCCAGTTTGTCTTTTCTGGAATAAGTAAACTGAGTTTGTTTAGCTTACTTTCATGTGACTGTATGTTTGGTTTCCTTAAAATTTTGTTATCCCTTGTTTATACTCCTTCTGTCTTGCTCTCCTTTAAAATTAGTGACAAACCACTCCTTGGACAGTGACCTGTAAATTCCTCTTTTTTGGCCAGGACTTGCTCACCTTTCATAGCAAGGCCATATTGACATATATTAAAGAATATAAATTCAACCTAGACACCAACCCAAATAAAGAAGACAGGCTATGTATCTAAACCTCTTTTGAAGGCTGTAAAATCTCTGACTATGTTAGTAAATTAAATAGCCACAGTTAATTCTCCAGCCTTGAGACAAAGTGGAGGTATACAGCCTACATGCATACAGCTAAACAAATTCCCCAGGATATGAGCTGTACTGCCTATTGGAAACAGTCCCTGGCCTGCCAAAAGTGTTTCTAGCAAGATTCTGGTAGGTACAGGGAAGTATATTTCCTAGATTCATGCTGAGTGTGGTCTCCTGTCAGTGCAATCTCTCTGTACTGTCTTGGAAAAACGTGAAATATCAGGTGCTCAGGTAGTCACTATTACTCTTTATCACATTAATAAAGAGTCTTCATTTACATTGGCATCAGTCAGAGAGGACTGTAAGACTGCTTTTCATGCTCTTAAGAGTGTTTTTTCCAGAATTACATTTTAGTTTTAAAGGAAATTTAATTTTAATTCAGAAAGAAATAGTTCCAGAAATATGCTTTCTTCTTATAGTACCATAGGAAAGAACCATAGAATCATTAAGGTTGGAAAAGACCTTTAAGATTGAGTCTAGATGTTAAGCTAGAAAAGCTGTGTTCAATACTAAACCATGTTCCATCTATGAGCCTTTTAAATGCATCCAGGTGTGGTGTCACAACCACTTCCACAGGCAGTATGTTTCAATGCTTGACAAACATTTCAGTGAAGAAATTCTTCCTAATATCCAATCTAAACCTATATTGGTGCATCTTGAGGTCACTTCCTCTTGCCCTGTTGCTTACTGCTTGGGAGAAGAGACTGATTCCCATCCCAGCCTCCTTTCAAGGAGCTGCAGAGGGTAATAAGTTCTCCCCTGAAACTCATTTTCTCCAGGCTAAACAACCCCAGCTTCCTCAGCTGCACCTCTAGTCCTTTCACCACCTTTTTGCCCTTCTCTGGACATGCTCCAGCACCTCAGTGTCTTTCTTGTAGTGAGAGGCTCAAAAGTGAACAGTTTTCAAGGTGCAGCCTCACCAGTGTCGAGTACAGAGGGATGATCCTGCTGGCCACACTATTTCTGATACAAGCCAGGATGCCATTGACTGTCTTGGCTCTCTCAGCACACTGTCAGATCATGTTCAGACAGCTGTTGACCAACTCCCCCAGGTCCTTTTCCACAGGCAGCTTTCCAGCCACTTCCCCAAGCAGTTTGTTAACAGATTAGGTGTTACCACGGGATGACTTAGTTCTTCTAACAGTATTTACTCACCCAGCTTAATATTTTATAAGACACAGAGGAAACACTTTATCAGAAGTGTTCCCTCTGTGACAGAATCAGCCAGAGAAAGAATCCTTAGTGCAGTGTCAGGAGGAAAAATTTGGAATAGCACTGTAGTTATCTATAAGCCAAAACTCTCTAAACCAGGCTTACAGTCATAGCTGAATTTCTGCTCACTGAGAGAACTATCCTTGAGGAGAAGGAATGGCATTCCTGATGGTTGAGTTTATGAAGAGTGAAGTGTGATAGCTGTAGTGTTAATTGATTGTGCTCAGGAAGCCCGTGGTGAAAACTTGTATCCAAGCTAGAACACACAATCAGTGTGCATTAGAGTAGAATTAGAGGTAGCTGCTATACCTCAACAGATAATAGAATAGTTTATTTTTAAAATTCCTTAATATCTTGACTATGTCCTTATTACCATGATTTTAGAGCTGGAAACTCCTCTTTTCTTGGAGTATGCATTAATTAGGTCTGAGACAAAATATAAACATACTCACAAAAGTCACTGTTGTGCTCAGCTACTGAGGGGTAATTTTTATAACAGCAATCCTCTCAGACATGGAATGCCTTTTACATAATCAAATTCAAGAGTAGAAATGCAGCTCCTACAAAGAAGGGGAAAGATTGAAGTCAGCATTCTTTTGTATTTTTTATTGTTTGGTTGTTGGGGGTTTTTTTACATTCACAGTTAAACCAAGCCCCTCAGTTCACTTGGAACCATTGTTGATAATAAGGAAGTGCATTGATATGGTGAAGTCTTCCACAGCCCAAGAAACTTACCGGCAGTTCTCAGCCAAAGATTTCTGAATTAGAAAGGCTATGGCTGAAATAGTCAGTAAAATCCTATAAAAATCCCTCCCTTGAGCTTCCACTTGCAGGTAGAATTTAAGTGACCTAATTAAGCCTGAAAGTGATGCAGTGTCATTTATTTGTCTGCCTGTGTGCTTCCAACAAATGTTTCAAAATGCTGTAATTTTTTTCTGTGGGAGTCTTAGCTCCATGGTAACCATATCCAGTTTAATTCTTTAGGAATCTTGTCACTGTAGAGAAATCTTCTTATTTAATGTTAAATTTACTCCAGTCTCCTTTTAACTGTCTTCCTTTCCTTCCTAACTTCCCCCAAGCAAGGTTTTGTTAAGTGTGGATGCAACTGATCCTCTGGTGTAGGATGACATCATTTCAGAATAATTCTTCATGCTTTCCTCGTGAACAAGAAGAGAAATGCAGAAAGAGAATTACTTTCTTAGGACAAAGTAATACTAAGATGATGAGTCAGACTGTAGTCTCACAATTTTCAGGAACAGTACCATTGCCATGTTTGAAGTTCAGGATGTGGGAAAAAAAGTATTATGAGTATGGAAATATTCTTGCATGAATTGATGATGAAATAATTGTGACCTGTAGAAAAGATACACTGCTGTGACAGACATGTTCTGTAAGTTACATAGGAGTGCCCATTCTCTTTCTTAGCATAAGATAAATTTTGAAGGGAAAATGTGACAAATTCTTATGAATCAGATTGAAGTAAAAGTCTCATGTTCAGAAAGAATAAAGTACACTAGAGAATATAGGTTTTATAATAAGAAATGTACAAGGGTTTTGCAAGGAGTTCTGCACTCCACCCTAGTACAAGATACCTCTGTACATTTGAAGATTATGAGGAAGTTTCCAGAAGGGTTTTAAGATAACTGACTTAGATGGTAATTTGTAGAGTGAACAAGGAGGGGGAAGTATTTGTGAATACTTACCTCAAATTAATGGTGTTCATTTTAATCCACTTTGACCTATCAGAAGCTATACCGCTGATTTGACTTCTTCTGAAATAATTTGATCCAAAACGTAATGATATATTACATTTTGGATATATTTTTGTAGATTTCAGTTATTTGCAGTCAACTGTCTGTGTATAACCAGGGAGAGAAAGTTCTGTCTCATGTTGAAGTCTGATGTCTGGTGCATACTGAATGTAGATTTTATTGTTTTTCTTTCTATATATCTGTTCCCTCTTAAGCGGAAATCAAGTGTTGCTAGTCTAAGAGGACATTAAATTAATCTCATATTAGTCCTTCTGGTTACACTTTCATTTGACTTTCACTGTATTATTATTTAGTCATTATAATGAATCCATACTGAAATCCTGGCAACTTGCCTGAGACCTTCACATCCTTCTGTGTTGAAATAAACTCAATGCTGATATTCTGATAGGAGTCACAATAGATGGTTTATTTTTTGTGTTTGCATTTATTATTCAGAATTAATTTTTTTCTTGTTAGTCAAAGACATAGTTATAAAAATCTGGCACAGCTTGAAAACTGCATACATTTTATTATAGCTGAAATTGTTTTGTTGTTTGCTTGCATCACCAGTTTTTAATGGTACTAATTGTAGTACTCTGGATACTGCATCTTTAAAATATGTCCCACTTCCGTTTCCCTGGGTCTTACTAAATACACAAAAAAATATTTATTTGAATTATTGGTTGTCTTTGCCTCATGTTACTCAGAACATACTCAGAGAGCATGAATTGCCCTCCTAGTTGAAACTCTAAGTCAGGAAAATGTGAGATTCAATGCCCGCTAGAACTGTGGCATCAGCCATTTGCTAGTGAGGTGAAATTGATTACAAGTCTTACCAGACCAGCTGCACAAACTGATGGGCAGAATAGGAGCCCCCACTCTCTTCTGTTTGTCAGAAATAGCACATTTGAGGGAAGTTGTGATTGCAGAACTAGGACCAGGGATACATACATGTACTTAACAATTAAAATGTAAATACAATGTATATTATACTCCCTGTGGCCATCACTGACCAAAAAAGTGTAGGTTAATTTCACAGAATTGAGCCATGCTTCTTTTTTTTTCAGGATTTTGCTTTGTTACATTAACTAAAATATTTTTGTGCTAAATACTCAAAGTATTTAGTACTCTTTCCTTTCTGAAATAATGATATACATATTTGAACTTGATTTTTAAATTTCCTTTATATTTTTAGTATTTGGTTTTGCTAAGCAGATCTCATTGGCTAAAAAATGATCATAATCAGAAATTGCTTCTCTGCCACTGCGATTCATCTTTATCCAGGCTTTTAACAGTGTGAGAAATTAATGTCTTAATGTGTGTGAAAACAGGCAACTTCTACTCTTCAGTGGGGCAAAATATCTTTTGTAAATATTTTCAGGCATACAGGGAGGAAACTGGGATCAGCAGTTTTATTACCTCCCTTTTTTTGCTGTACAAGTTGACTTTTCTTTGTATCCCCAAATTTGATGTCTCTTACACTGGCATACTAGAATTAATGATAATTGAACATGTGATTTATTGTAGTATTTTTTTAAGTTTTCTGAGCAAATAATTTAATTTAAAATTGAGGTTATTAGAACCTCAAAGAAGAAGAGGGAAGAAAAGTAGAACATGAAGTGTTATGAGTATTAATTTTGGAATTGCCTTTAGAAAATCCAAAACATCTTTAAGAGATTCTGCCTAAGTAAGATATTTTGATTTTTTTAAATAATTGAAGCACAAAGTTTATATTCAATTTAGCTACATTTCTATTTCTCCTATCTTGGATAACACATAATCCACAATAGATTTGCAAATCATATCACTTCCTGTCTCCAATTCACTGACTTTCTAGTTTAGAACAGAAAATTCAATTCACTTATCCATACATATTTTTTCAGTTGTTTTTTTTTGTTGGCAGTGGTGGTGGTATTTGGATTTTGTTTTTATTTGTAATTACATCAAAGAGTCATAATCTCAGAACAACATTTGATTATGTTTGGTGTGCTTGAATCTCAGACTACAGATGGTCTTAATTCAAAAAGTCAGTCTTTCACATCTGTCTCGTAAATAGCTCTTGTGACATTAATCAAACTTTTTATGATAAAATTTAATATAATGCAAATACCACCATTATCTTCTTTATTAAATTCACTGTCTTGAATATTTATTATCAGTTTATTTATTTATTTGTCTTTGTTTTTTTCAAAATGGTCTGTGAAAGCCAAGAGGAGACTGACGTCTGAAATATATTACCTGGAAGATAGGAAGCAGAAAAGAGAACATTAACTTGCTTGACCAATTCCAATACAAAAAAGAGATTTAGTCAGAAAAAGCATTGACTGAAGTAATATACTTACTCAGACAAAAGCACTGGCACTAAAATATGAGATTAGCACTGCAACTGTGGAGACACATATAGTTATGTACATTTGATACAGAAAGGAGAAAAGTGCCCATTAAACTGCTGAATTTGTGCTCTTAGGCAAATAAAAGAAATATAAGTAAAATTTATTGTGAAATCTCTGCAAGGGAGACAAAGAGAAACAGGAGCTTGTAGGAGCAAGAGAGGCAGGAATATCTTCAAATACAAAGCACTACAGACCTCTATCATTGCCAAGTTGTTTCATCATATTGAGAACAGCCAGTTCAGTTCTGCGGTGCTAAGGTTGAAATGTTTAATAAAAACTCTTAGGGGAAGCACTTATTTCAGGAGATGGGATTTATTTTAAGTTCTCAGTATATGTTATCCAGTGCACAGTGAAATCTATATTGGGATAAAGTGTTTTATACTTTTATTTTTAAGTGAAAGTTAACAAGAAGGCGATCCCATGAGGGCTGCTGAAGTCGTGAATGACTGCTTGCTCTGGATATGTTAAGGTTTGTGGAATATAAGGGTTTTTTTCCCAGATGTGAGGTTTAGAATAGGCTTATGTGGACAAATTATCTGTGAATGTTTATCTTAAAAACCATTAAATATTCACACACGTAGAATACTGGAATTGTGGGTTGTACTTTTACTAATGGTGTGGTCTCCCTGAAGAATGATTCACTAAAAATATAGTAAGGTATTTTAAATACCTTCAGGCTAAGAAACATAAATGCCAACTTTTCATTATGTCCTAAATGATTTCCAGTTAATGCAATACATGTAAAAATAAGTGCTATTTTAGAAATTTGAGTCAGTTATTTCTATAAATGACATCTAATCACCATGAGATTATAGTGCTAGCTGTAGCAGATGACTCTGTATGTCTTTTGTCATTGAAGAGTGTTATTCCTTTAATATAAAATTAGTTTTGAATTATTTAATAATTCTCAAAGTATTATATTCAGAAAATTTTCTCTTACAACTCCTCTAGCATGCACTAGAACCATCAAAGACTTTTTTGTACTTGATTTCAAACCAGTTACAAAACAATGTGAAATCCGATGTCCCAACTACTGTGCGACAGGTTTGGAAAGCTAGGGAGTCTCTGTTAGGGAGTCTCTGTTAGCAAGTTATATCAGGCTTGCATTACAAGATTAGAATATCTTTCCAACATTCACATTATATCTTTCCAACATTCACAGCTCGACCTTGTTTATATTGATTTTACATATAAATTCATGTCCAGCCTTCCAAGAACTTACAGAAATATTTATTGCCTGTGTCACTGTGTAAACCTTTTTTAATTTTTCTGTATATAAAACACAGCTTCTCTAATTCAGTCAGTAAAAGCTGCAAAGTTTTGGCAACAATTTTATTATAACACTTATTTTCTGCAGGAAAATTCCTTTTTTCATGTTTGACCATATAAATTACTACATAATTTGGATCTTCATGTACAAAACTACTGCTTTCTCAGCTTTGTTGTGATTTCTCATATAAAAAACTTGCTAATAAAATTAGTTTTATATTAAAATAATGTAGCAGTATATTGGCTAGTGAATATATCAGGTATTCTTGCAGAATTCAAACCAGAAATGCTTAGAGGTTTTTGCATATATATGCAGCACAAGAGTTCCACTGCAGGCAGGGAAAAGGCTCAGTTTTGCACCACATGACAATCATCAAGCCTGTGATTGGTTTCACTGTGAGTCAGCAAAACCTGTCCTTCATCATATGATGAAGATATTTGATGTCATGTCATCACACATCATAGTGTCTCATGGTGTCTCAACTCAGTTGTCAAGAAAATATTAAGAACTAGGAAGTAATAATATAATGGCCTCTTTAAAGTATTCCTAATTACTTTTGGTATCTACAAATCAACTCTACTTTTTTTTTTTTTGAGAACTGGATTTATAATTTATTTTATTTATTGTTTGTTATTATGCCAGTGCAGGCTATTTTTACTCTTGTATAGAGTCTAAAGTGTATTATAATACTATGTATAGCAAACTTCCTCAATTATAGTTTAAATTACTTTTTAAATGTCCCTTTTGGCATTTGGGCTGGAAAAGGAGGCAGAGAAGAGGTGGTAAAAGTCACCATTCCTGGCGTTCTTTGTCACTGGTGACCATGACACAGGCTGTTGTGGCTTGGATATGTTTGTATGCCACGTAGGTCTTTTATTGGTGTCTGCCTCTCAAAGAGATGCTCTCAGACTCCTGTAGACAAGCTGATCTCAGCTTGTGGGAGACAAGTCTCTAACCTGCTACATTTCTACACTTCACTGATCCTGACAACCCGTGATCAAACAAGTGTCTCTGACATATGTGAAGTGAGTTCTGAACAGAATATATGTGATGACATACCTTGAAGAACAGACCTAATGTAGGGGTAAAAGGGTTATTTGTCTTTTCTTTACAAATAAGGAATAGATTAATGGAATTGATGGAGCCCTGTTAGCACCTACCTGGTACAAAACATAGTTATATTTTTTTCAGTAGAGACTCAGTTTAGTAACAGATCAACATTTTGTCATGCTTAAAAAAGTGTTTAAAGCTCTACTGTATATTAAATCTTGTACATTTGTTTATATGCTGCACTGGGTCTGGCTGGGATATTTGACAACTATCAAACCACAAACAGTCACTGATTTAAAGTTTAGATTGGCTTCTTTCCTTGTATTTTTTAAAAAAATTGTTTACAGTTGTGTTTTTTTTAGCTGGGTATGAAATTTTAATGCAAGATGTGTCTGTATCAAGAAAGAGAGTTTACATCTTAAAAACAGTGTCTGGGCATTTGGCACGTCCATACATATCAGAAGTAGCCAGAAGCCCCCTTCAACTGAAATAGGCACATTGGGTGTGGGATAGAGAAGGCGGATAGAATACACAAACAGAGAGAAGTGGTTATAAGATTGATGTGCTAAATGAAGAGTGAAGAAAATCAATACATGACAAAGGCTGTGGTGAGAAATGATGCAAGAGTGGACATGAGAGATGTGCAAAATTGAAAAAGAAGAAATGATAGCTGGGCTAGGTAGGTTCAACTTTTTGAACGTGTTCTTTTAGGAACTTCATGTCTAAGTACAACTGTGAGGAACACATTTTATTCACTAAGATTTTTCTGATTCTGTATAGGAATTCTGTCAAGTAGCTTCCAGTGAATCTTCAGAGACAGCTTTTGAATTCCCATTAAAATAAAGACCAGTAAAAAATTCTTGGTATAGGCTTAAAGTTGATGTTATGTGATCTTTGCAACTGGTGATGCAATCTTTTGAAAGATGTAAAAGTGACTGAAGTCTGTAGTGATGCAGAAAACTTATCTAGAAATAGAAGGATCCTTCAGGAGTGTTATTGTTCACATAAGCATAGTCTCCTTTAGTGGACATGGGTCAAAATGCAACAATAAAATGGTTATGTAGGAGCTTCAGATGTCTTTGAGCCCTGTACTAATGAATACAGACTAGATACAGAAGCAAGATTGTAGAATTAAGGCTTTTGCTAACTTTGGGTATAGTACGTTGTAAATTTCCTATTATTTTAGCCAGTTTTAGTTTGAAATAAGATACCTGCTCTGTTAAAGATGGAGGAGAGGGTGTGAGACACTTCAGTGTGGCAGAGAGGCTTTTATAACTCTGATTACAGTATAAAACACGTGGTAGTTAACATCATTTTTCTTATACATTCCTTTCTCCAAGTATATAACCCTTCTCAAGAAAAGGATAATGAGTGGTGCCTTTGCAGTGCAATTGCCTTTTCTGCAGTATAAGGGTATGTAATTTATTTACAGTATATGTAAAAATAATATATGATCTGACTGCATTAGTAAACCATAGATGCACATAAAGTATGAAATCTGCCTCATTGTAAAATGTGGTTCTATAGGTAACAATATTTGGAAAGTATTTATTAATGATTACCAAATCAAGCTTTAAGTCCGCTTTTATGAGTTTTCCTATAGAACTACAGAGAAGTAATCATTAAGAATGATCAGTATCTTCACAACCTTTTTTGAACAAAAGTGCAGAAATATGTTTTTAATTAGGAGTTTCATGATTTTAACATTCAGCCTGATATATTTATTACGCATTTGTCAACTGTGTTTATGATTCAATTATTTGGCTCTTATCTCTGCGAAGGAAATGTTATTCCTAGCAATTAACTGAGGCTTATCCTTAGGATTTTATCATAACAACCACACTCGAGAGATATCATGCTGCTGAAGGTGACTGAAGGTACTATGTAGCCTACTTTCAGTTTCACTGGTGGCTTTTTCTCATTTGAAATGTACCAGCTGATAGCATGAACAGTCAGCATTTACTAAAAAAAACCGATAAGTGGAAAGGCTCTTTTTTATTGTGTGCTCAATCAAAACATACTTGAGCACTGTATACTTGCATTGTGCACTTTCTCAGGCAACTTGATGAAAGGTGTGTACGAGAGGGCTAAACTGCCCTAAGCACACCTGTAATTTTCTTAGTGCATTTACTTATCTTGGTGTTATCATTTAAAGAGAACATATCTTTGCATGCTCACTTAGTTACTAAGCAGTCAATTAAGGGTGGAAGCTTTTCTGTGCTTGGAGAAAGAGATGTTCCGAAAGATCTCCAACAGACAAACAGTTTTTATCACCATGCACACAGATATACATGCAAAATTTGATTAGAATTTGCATGATGACAAACAGGTTCAATTCTATCCTTTTATTGTGGCTCTATGACGGTTTCTTGCAGATCTTGAAAAATATTTTGTAAGGCAGAGTGCATTATTGACTACAGAGAATGAAGGATAATGTAATGGGGCTTGCTGACATATCAAATAATTTCTATCTAATTAATATCACAGTAATAACTTCTGTGACTGTATACAGAATATGCTGTTGCATAATTTTGGAGTGTTTATAGTGTCTGGGTTTTTTGTGGTTTTGGTTTTCTTTTTTAGCATTTGAATGCACATTCATTGTTGTGTCGTGGTTTTAGTTTTGGCTGCCAATTGTGAATACATTGTATTCATGTTAGATTGAAATATCAATGTTAACCAACTAACATGACATTCTGAATCTGGTCCAAGATCAATTCAGAGCCACCTGCGGCCCAAAATAATTTGAAGCAAAATATTCAACTGATCTCATCCTCAGATTAAAAAGCACTTTACAGATTTCACCATATGAACAGGACTTCATACAAAACTGTAAGTGTTTTCTGTCCAGAAGATTTCCCACCCATTCCCCAAATAACAGGAGTAGAAAGTATCATGGCTCCCATTCTTCCCACAAATAGGCTAGAGGCAGGAAATTAAGATCTAGGTTCAGATTTTCAGGAACTTTATGAAGGGGTGCAAGTTAAGTGGACCTCAACAAGAGCATTCAGGCTAAAATCTGTCTTTGCTTCCTTAATATTTGTATCTGACACACATGGTGTGTATCATCAAACCTTCATTTTTGACACTTGAATGAATGAAATCAAGTCCAGTAAAGAGTTTGTTTATGTAATATCTGAATTTTCAAAAGAGTCATATGACTGTTCAATGACTGATACTTTTCTGAAAGTTTCTTGTGACTTCCAATTCAAACCACTTGTAATTTTTAGACAAAAGCTACCAAGATGACAGTGTCAGGGAACATGTCAGTAGTAACTGCTGGAACATCTTTTTATCATCTTACTTAAGAACTCAAATTTTTGTGCCTTACCACCAAAGAAAAAAAGTAGTATACTAATTTCATTTTGAGATAGTGTGGGGTTTGAAATTAATAAATAAATTGGCCTATATTGTTTGTTTAATCTTGAATGAACATATAAAAACTCAAAGAGCTCCATGATTGCAAAAATTCAGTGGTGGTAAAGTCTAGGTTAGGATGGGAATGGTAGAAATGACAGCAGAATGTGGATGTACAGATCTTATTTTAAAACAAAGGAACAAATCTGATAAACTAATTTTAAAGATCTATGCTTTGGACTTCATCCTAATGATTACTGAACTTTTACAGAAATAAAAGGTATTCTTTTCTACAGTATTCTGTGATACAGTTTATAGTAATCTTCAATGACCTGGCTTTTTTATGGATTCAAGGTGATAATTAGAGATTATGTTTATATGGAGACAATAATAACTTTGTAGCAGAGACAGAATATTTATTAATCCAGGATGAGCTATGAAGGAAGCAAGTACCAGGTTTTACAGGAGGTGGTGCCAGGTGCATTAGTTTGAAGAGATTTTCCTCTATGCTATTGTTTCATAACTGTATTTTCATTATTTAAGACCTGCAGTAATTGCTCTAGTCATATATTTCCAAGTTTTTGGTCTTGTCTGTCCACAGCCATGCAAAGTCTCATCCATTCTCTAACTTCAGACACCGGATTTGTCACTGCATTAATTTTTAATTGGACCTCTTAAAATTATTCTATCAAAATCTGAACATTTAATTATCTTTCTATATTTCATTTTAAAGTCTCTCTGTTCTTCTTATGTAACTCACGATGAAGAGAAGGTCTAGCAGATGCACTCTAAATCTTTGCCTACCTCACTGATACTTCTGTTTAAAGTATGAGTGGAATTGATGTAACTTAGATCATTGATCAACCCAGTGGTAATAAAAATAGAATGAGAAGTTTTGCTGGATATACTTTGCAGGTTTAAATTAACAGAAAGTTATAAGTTTTGTGTGAAGAAAAACGTGGTTCTAGATTTGGAAAAAAGAAAAAAGAAAAAAAAGTCACAGAATACATGAATATCCATATCTCTAGTAATTTTCTTTCCCCAGATGAGTTTTGTAGACATGAACATTTTGAAATAATGGATGTCAGGCAGTAATTTCTGTGGCACAAACTCACAGTGGGAATATAACAGTTTCCCTGTAAGGCAGTTTGAAGTGGTGATAGATTTTGTAACTTTGTAATTTCTTTTTTCTTCATATGTCAAGAGAGAGATGAATCCAACTTAGCATATGTGCAAGCATAAAATCGGCCTCAGTATTCATAATAAGAAAATCTAATTTAGCTCTTAGTGATAACTAAGGTTTCATGGAAGCAAGCAGTGTGATCATGAATTTTGAAAGTTCAGGCACATAGTAACTTGTAAACTTAAGGAGAAAATTTGTTACTTTGCAAGAGTGTCTACATTTGAAACAGGATGTCAGAAATAAGAATTTCTCCTGTTTCCTTGCTTACATCTGTGCGCTGCATTTGCATTGGCAATCAGTTGGACAAGGTGTTTATGGTTGTGTAGCATTAAAAAAGCCCACAAGTGTTCTATACATCCTGGGACATATGCCAACCTAACATACTATGAAGAATTTACCTTTTTCTGCAGTATTAAGTGCTCAGCAAGCAGTGCACTTCATGCTTGTTTTGAAGTTACAAAGTTCAAGCATTTTATAGGTTCTTGCATATAATTTCCTTCCACAAGCAGCACTAAAATCTTTGCTGAATGTTCTCCTTTTTATTCTTAAAACAAGGTCTAAGTGGAGAAGAAAGGATGAAGTGGGGGGATTGCTAGATAAACAAAACCACATAGAGATACAAACATAGTAGACATGGGAAAATGGAGACAATGGCAAAGACCAGGGCTCTTCAGCTGTTAATTGATGGCCCATTAAGAACACACAGGCAGCATTTGGAAAGGACCCATCACCCATCTGGACTTTGTAACTGTAAGACTGCAAAATTTAGGAAGAGTTGTTTAGTGGAAGGGGAATGGGGAAGAGTAAAGTGAGACTAGGGGATTGACAGATGGAGTTATAAAAAGGGTTGGTTTTGCCCAAACAGTGCAAAAGAGAGTTTCACTAACAAACTTCAGTCCTGGTCCTGAAAATAAATTGGTTTTTTCCTATTTTGGGGATAGTCAAGCACTGGAAGAGGCCAGAAGTCTCTGTCTCGGGACATATTTAAAACCTAACTGGATATGATTCTGAGCACCTCATTGATGTTGACTTTACTTTGGCCATTGGGGTAGAACTAGACAGTCTCTACAGGTCACCTCCAACTCAAGATAGAAACAGAATTTTTGAAGTTGGAAAAACTTTTAAGTTTTAAGTTAAAACTTAAAACTTAACTTAAAACTTTTAAGTTAACCTAGCATCACATTGCTCACCACTAAATCATGTCCCCAAGTGCCAAATTGAACCCAGAGATGGTGATTCCACCACTTCCTTGGGCAGCATATTCCAATGCCTGACCACGCTTTCAGTGAAGATTTTCCTAAGATCTAATCTAAACCTCTGTTGAATCTTCAGACCATTTCCTTTCATCCTGCCTCTTGTTATCTGTAGAAGATGCTGACACCCACCAGGCTGTAATCTCCTTTCAGGCAGTTGTAGAAAGTGATAAAGACCCTGATGTGCTACTCCCAGGTTTATCTCTAGAAAGCCTGGTTTTATCCCTTTCTCCCTTCAAATCTAATTTAAAGCTCTTTCAGTGAGCCCTGCTAAAGCCTATGTGAAGATCTTTTTTCTGCTTTGGGACAGGTGTGCCCCATCTGTTGTCAGCAGGCTTGGTGTTTTGTAAACCGATCTGTGATGAAAAACCACAAAATCCTGCTGGTAACTCCAGGCTCCGAGCAGTGTGTGATTTTCCTACTCCCACCTTCCCCTGCAACTGCCAGAACAGAGAACACTGCTTGTGCTCCAGATCCCTCAACGAGTTATTCCAAAGTGATGAGGTCCCTCTTGATATTCCTCAGGCTTCTTGGGACTTTATTGCTGCCCACCTGAAAAACCAGTAATGGATGATAATTAGAGGGCTGTACCGACTGGAGAGTTTCTTGGTCACATCTCCAACCTGGACCCCAAGGAGGCAGCAGATTTCTCTGTAGTTTGGGTTTGGTCAGCACATTGGTCCCTTTGTTTTTCTCAGGAGGGAATCATGGATGACTTTTTTTTCATAACTGAGGCAGTCATGATGTGTCAGGTAGACTAATTTACCCTGGACAATTCCCCAACTTGTGAACCTTAGTCCATGTTGCCGTGTGCCTGACCCTCACTTCCAGAGCCTCAATCCTATTGTATAAGGGCACTCGGGAAGGTGAGGTAGGCTCGGAGGGGATTCACCTCTTGCCTTGAGCAGGGACCTGCTCCATTCCCCTCATCACTTAGGTCCCCTGCTGCTGCCTGGTGACAAGACAGTTGGGTATCCTTTGCTTCTTGTGATGTGGCTGGCTGGTGAACATAATTTGGTGTGAATTTGTAAAGTGGCAAAATATGTAAGTAATTACTAAACATTTAAATTTTATGAACTTCTCTGCTGAAAACCTATCAAGGTTGGCTCTCTAATTTGCTAGTGAATGTGTTGGCTGATTTTTGGTAGAACAGGTGTTACAGAATTCTTAAGTGAGCCTTATGAAGTAAGCAAGCACTGCTAACATCTTACCTGGGACTGGAGCAGTGGGGAATAGAGTGATACCGACTTTTCTACAGAAATCAATTTCATTGCAAAATTAGGTGTATTTTCCTTTGTACCATCTAATTTATGAAAAAAACACAAAGCAAACTAATATCTCTTTATTATGCTTTGTAACATCAATTAGTAGATACTGAGAAACATTTTTCCTAATTTTATAGGAATCATTCTATTTCCAGTAATTGTGCTTGTCCTCAATTATAGATCCAATGTAATGATATCAGTGACTGAACATGTAGTTAGCTCACATATTCCCACTCAGTTTGCTAGAGAATAGTGACTGATCTGTCACTTTTTTAGGACATTTCCACTGCTTGCAGATTTGTAGGTGTCTCCTACTGGAGTAGCAATAATTGTAAGTCTTAAAGCACTATGCAGGGAAAACTGCCATGCAGCTGCTTGTTGGTGGTTTGAATATTTTATTTTGGAGAGTATAGTTGATGGATATGATTCATTTATGTGCTTTCAATATCCTGTCCCTGCCAGTTCTTGTCTAAACCTCGAGTATTCTACTTTCTACAGCCCAGCTTTTTTGATGTGTGTGAATGCTTGATATGGAATGGATGGCAGTTGAATATACTTAAATTTTCACATTTTATTTCTGTCCTAGCTCTTCTACTTTATTCAGTCTTTTTTTTTTTTCATGGATTTTGTATGAAGACTGTTAAAGTATCTGCTGTATTTTTCAAATCCTGTTTGAAAGATTTCTGTTGTAATTTTCCCTGCATCTGATGTATTTTCTCTTTTCTGCTGTAACAGATGTGGATGATTACTGAGTATTTGCGAGGTTTTTGTTTAAATGAATTGACAAAAATATCAGAGACTTCACTTCTGAAATAAATTTCAGATGTCATAATTCAGGATTTTAATGGATACTTAAGGTCAAATATACATGACAGTAATTTATGGTTTTCAGAACTTATTGTTTAAATATGAATGTAATTCATCTTAGCAGACTTCTTTAAAAAGATTTACTGATAGAAAAAACCCAACAAATTAACAGATGTGTGCATATATATATAGTGCAGTATCAGCATAATGGAGTATGGATTAAGAAATGGAAGATATAGCTGGATTTCAAAAGCATTATATCCTCATATTAAGCATATTTTAAAATAATTTGTAGGCACTATAGCTATATAAACAATAAATTTTCTTTAAATCTGTGGTTTAACACTGGGGAAATAATTGTGGCTGATGCTGAATCNATATATATATAGTGCAGTATCAGCATAATGGAGTATGGATTAAGAAATGGAAGATATAGCTGGATTTCAAAAGCATTATATCCTCATATTAAGCATATTTTAAAATAATTTGTAGGCACTATAGCTATATAAACAATAAATTTTCTTTAAATCTGTGGTTTAACACTGGGGAAATAATTGTGGCTGATGCTGAATCGTGTATATATATATATGTGTGTATATATATGTCCACATAATGGAATTTGCCATTGAAATGTATTAATTTTCTAGAAAATTTTAAAAACGATGCCCAGAATTCTTTTTGTTTGGTAATATATACCACCACATATGTGATGTCACACTGTTATGACATTCTCTCAATAAAGATATTATCAGAGAAGTTTTATTAATTGTTTGAGGAAGAGCACTGCATGTAAAAATTCTTCAATGTCCTCTACACCCCTTAATGTATCTGTGTATTGAGTGAATGCTCAAATACACATTATTATATCTGTATACTTGCTAGTACAGGGTAACTACAGGTATTGTACTCCCTTTAGAATTCTTTCTCTGTATAATTTGTGATTCCCCCATGTACATATATAAATTTGAACCTATTTCATAACTCTCCCATCCTTACCAATCCATGTTTGCCTGACAGCTCATCAGCTATATGTTCACAGCCATATTTATGTCTTGTCTGTAGAAGGCTTGGGAAGAAGCCTCAGATTTAATCTAAACCTCTGTTTTCTTGGTTAAAATCTCTTTAAAACCTGTCATTGTCTTCCCCAAGATATAAAATAGTTACAAAGAGGCATTTAACCATTCTAGACCCTGCAGTACCTTGCATTTCTGCTTCAGACCTGTCTTATCTCATACTGATGTCATATCATCTTTGGATCATTGGCAAAAAAATTATTTCTATAGCAACATTCTAGCTCCCACATATTTTTAATTTGTTCCCCTTCTTCCTAAAATCTGGATAAAGAGCATGTAAATATTGGCTATTCACAGGCTATTCACATTCTGGTTGTGAGACCTGGTGCAAAGTCCTGGGTCTTGCACACTTTGTGTATGTGTTTAAATGCTACTGTCTGTGTGGTTCTGCTGCCTACACCTGACAAGGATAAGACTTAAATTCAGGTCACTGTGACACTGCAAAATCTCCTCTGAGAATACTATTAAAAGAATAAAGTATCTGTAAAGGTTTCTTCTATCTTCATGTAGAAAGCAGCTAGCCTACAACTTCATATCATGACTGAGCAAATTCTGTTTTGTTTNTTTTTTTTTTTTCATGGATTTTGTATGAAGACTGTTAAAGTATCTGCTGTATTTTTCAAATCCTGTTTGAAAGATTTCTGTTGTAATTTTCCCTGCATCTGATGTATTTTCTCTTTTCTGCTGTAACAGATGTGGATGATTACTGAGTATTTGCGAGGTTTTTGTTTAAATGAATTGACAAAAATATCAGAGACTTCACTTCTGAAATAAATTTCAGATGTCATAATTCAGGATTTTAATGGATACTTAAGGTCAAATATACATGACAGTAATTTATGGTTTTCAGAACTTATTGTTTAAATATGAATGTAATTCATCTTAGCAGACTTCTTTAAAAAGATTTACTGATAGAAAAAACCCAACAAATTAACAGATGTGTGCATATATATATAGTGCAGTATCAGCATAATGGAGTATGGATTAAGAAATGGAAGATATAGCTGGATTTCAAAAGCATTATATCCTCATATTAAGCATATTTTAAAATAATTTGTAGGCACTATAGCTATATAAACAATAAATTTTCTTTAAATCTGTGGTTTAACACTGGGGAAATAATTGTGGCTGATGCTGAATCGTGTATATATATATATGTGTGTATATATATGTCCACATAATGGAATTTGCCATTGAAATGTATTAATTTTCTAGAAAATTTTAAAAACGATGCCCAGAATTCTTTTTGTTTGGTAATATATACCACCACATATGTGATGTCACACTGTTATGACATTCTCTCAATAAAGATATTATCAGAGAAGTTTTATTAATTGTTTGAGGAAGAGCACTGCATGTAAAAATTCTTCAATGTCCTCTACACCCCTTAATGTATCTGTGTATTGAGTGAATGCTCAAATACACATTATTATATCTGTATACTTGCTAGTACAGGGTAACTACAGGTATTGTACTCCCTTTAGAATTCTTTCTCTGTATAATTTGTGATTCCCCCATGTACATATATAAATTTGAACCTATTTCATAACTCTCCCATCCTTACCAATCCATGTTTGCCTGACAGCTCATCAGCTATATGTTCACAGCCATATTTATGTCTTGTCTGTAGAAGGCTTGGGAAGAAGCCTCAGATTTAATCTAAACCTCTGTTTTCTTGGTTAAAATCTCTTTAAAACCTGTCATTGTCTTCCCCAAGATATAAAATAGTTACAAAGAGGCATTTAACCATTCTAGACCCTGCAGTACCTTGCATTTCTGCTTCAGACCTGTCTTATCTCATACTGATGTCATATCATCTTTGGATCATTGGCAAAAAAATTATTTCTATAGCAACATTCTAGCTCCCACATATTTTTAATTTGTTCCCCTTCTTCCTAAAATCTGGATAAAGAGCATGTAAATATTGGCTATTCACAGGCTATTCACATTCTGGTTGTGAGACCTGGTGCAAAGTCCTGGGTCTTGCACACTTTGTGTATGTGTTTAAATGCTACTGTCTGTGTGGTTCTGCTGCCTACACCTGACAAGGATAAGACTTAAATTCAGGTCACTGTGACACTGCAAAATCTCCTCTGAGAATACTATTAAAAGAATAAAGTATCTGTAAAGGTTTCTTCTATCTTCATGTAGAAAGCAGCTAGCCTACAACTTCATATCATGACTGAGCAAATTCTGTTTTGTTTCATCTTTTTTTAGGACTTTTCCAATTTATTTTGAGTTCCTAAAGTTTAAGGTAGTTAATTTTTTTTTGTCTCATTGTATGTCTCTAATTTTCAAAGCTGTACGCTAGGTATCCCTTTCGTCAACAGTTGATATAGCCCATGTTTAAAATCCTGAATGGCACTGGGTTCTGTAAATCCATATGATTTTTGCCTTAAATCTAGCATTTAAGTTTCCTAGTAAAAACTTAGTCCAAAAGGTAAATCTTACATCTTTAACAAAGTGTGGTATTAAATAAATATCTGAAATAGTTGATAGTTCAGAGAGACTAGTCATATACAGACTACATGATTTAAAGAATATGCTAAATAGAGTGCATACCCATTCTCAATTTGAAATAGATATGATCTAAATGTTTGTTGCTGCTGGTATCTTTACTAATCTAGTAGTGGTCATGCACTAAGATTCCAAAAGGCTGACGGCTTCTATTTGGATTCCTTCTTGCTGTCAGGTGTCAAGTTTTTTAAATTGGTTCATCTGTAATTGAGACAAGACACTGGCTATTCCATTAACACTTATGGTCATCTTTCAAACAGTAAAAATTTCTAAGCTAAACCCTGCAGATTGAGTTTATTAAGCCAAAATCTCTTACATTTGTGAACTTCAGTTACCAGTTAATTTCTGAAATGAAAAGAAAGTTATTGTAAATTTGTTGTAATGGGTATCCTATATTATATCTTCCTGTTGCTAACTGGTTAGCCAGCTTCACTTGCACCAGATGTAAAAGAAATGGGTAAAACAAACAAAATATATGCAACTATGTATATACCCAACAATGTATCTTACATTCATTTCTCTCTCCAAAAGTATGCACCATTAAAATGAACTATAACACCTTCCTTTCCTAATATATCTAGTGTATTCCTTCATTTGCTTGTATAACCTTTGCCAGAGGTTATGAATGTGAGAGTTTCAAAGCATGCCAGTTCTGACCCCACAACTCATAGAATCATAGAATGGTTTGGGTCAGAAGGGAACTTTAAAGATCATCTAGTCCAGCCCCTGCCATGGGCAGGGAGAGTTTTCCCTGGATCAGGTTGCTCAGAGACCTGCTCCAATGATGGGACATCCACAGCTTTTCTGGACAACGTGTTCTGGTGTCTTATCACCCTTATTCTAAAATAGTTCTTTCTTGAGTCCAATCTGAATCTACACTCCTTTAGTTTAAAGCTGTTGTCCCTTATCCTGTCCTTACAAGCCCTGGTGAAAAGTCTCTCTTCGTCTTTCTTTTAAGTCCCCTTAAGTATCAAAACACTTCATTGAGATCTCCCTGAAGCCTTCTCTTCTACAGCATGAACAACCCCAGCTCTCTCAGCCTTCTTGATGAAACAATTGTTCCCACCCTCTCAGCCTTTCTTGACACGAGAGCTGCTCCAAACCTCTGACTGTTTCACGGTCCTCCTTGGGGCCTGCTCTAACATGTCCATTCAATAAGTAATGATAAGGTACTTGGGCAGGGTACACATTTCTTGGATAATTCCACTTCCTTGATCAGCATGGCATGCATCTTGATCTTTTTAGTCAATCTGCCGTTCTGTTAATTAATGTGTATACTTACTGTCACTTCCTTTCTGTTGTGGTTTAACCCCAGCCAGCAGCCAAGCCCCACACAGCCACTGGCTCACTCCCCTACCAGTGGGATCAGGGAGAGAATCAGAAGGGTAAAAGCCAGAAAAGCCCTGGATTGAGACAAAGGCAGTTTAACAGGGAAAGCAAAAGCTGTGCATACCAGCAAAGCAAAACAAGGAATGAATTCAGTGCTTCCCAAGGGCAGACAGGTGTTCAGTCATCACCAGGAGAGCAGAGCCCCATCATCCATAATGGTGAATGGGAGGATAAACACCATCACTCCAAATGTCCCCTCTTCTTCCTTCTTCCCCCAGCTTTGTACACTGAGCATGATGTCATATGTCAAAGGGTCTGGAATGTCCCTTTCATCAGCTNAAGAGCATGTAAATATTGGCTATTCACAGGCTATTCACATTCTGGTTGTGAGACCTGGTGCAAAGTCCTGGGTCTTGCACACTTTGTGTATGTGTTTAAATGCTACTGTCTGTGTGGTTCTGCTGCCTACACCTGACAAGGATAAGACTTAAATTCAGGTCACTGTGACACTGCAAAATCTCCTCTGAGAATACTATTAAAAGAATAAAGTATCTGTAAAGGTTTCTTCTATCTTCATGTAGAAAGCAGCTAGCCTACAACTTCATATCATGACTGAGCAAATTCTGTTTTGTTTCATCTTTTTTTAGGACTTTTCCAATTTATTTTGAGTTCCTAAAGTTTAAGGTAGTTAATTTTTTTTTGTCTCATTGTATGTCTCTAATTTTCAAAGCTGTACGCTAGGTATCCCTTTCGTCAACAGTTGATATAGCCCATGTTTAAAATCCTGAATGGCACTGGGTTCTGTAAATCCATATGATTTTTGCCTTAAATCTAGCATTTAAGTTTCCTAGTAAAAACTTAGTCCAAAAGGTAAATCTTACATCTTTAACAAAGTGTGGTATTAAATAAATATCTGAAATAGTTGATAGTTCAGAGAGACTAGTCATATACAGACTACATGATTTAAAGAATATGCTAAATAGAGTGCATACCCATTCTCAATTTGAAATAGATATGATCTAAATGTTTGTTGCTGCTGGTATCTTTACTAATCTAGTAGTGGTCATGCACTAAGATTCCAAAAGGCTGACGGCTTCTATTTGGATTCCTTCTTGCTGTCAGGTGTCAAGTTTTTTAAATTGGTTCATCTGTAATTGAGACAAGACACTGGCTATTCCATTAACACTTATGGTCATCTTTCAAACAGTAAAAATTTCTAAGCTAAACCCTGCAGATTGAGTTTATTAAGCCAAAATCTCTTACATTTGTGAACTTCAGTTACCAGTTAATTTCTGAAATGAAAAGAAAGTTATTGTAAATTTGTTGTAATGGGTATCCTATATTATATCTTCCTGTTGCTAACTGGTTAGCCAGCTTCACTTGCACCAGATGTAAAAGAAATGGGTAAAACAAACAAAATATATGCAACTATGTATATACCCAACAATGTATCTTACATTCATTTCTCTCTCCAAAAGTATGCACCATTAAAATGAACTATAACACCTTCCTTTCCTAATATATCTAGTGTATTCCTTCATTTGCTTGTATAACCTTTGCCAGAGGTTATGAATGTGAGAGTTTCAAAGCATGCCAGTTCTGACCCCACAACTCATAGAATCATAGAATGGTTTGGGTCAGAAGGGAACTTTAAAGATCATCTAGTCCAGCCCCTGCCATGGGCAGGGAGAGTTTTCCCTGGATCAGGTTGCTCAGAGACCTGCTCCAATGATGGGACATCCACAGCTTTTCTGGACAACGTGTTCTGGTGTCTTATCACCCTTATTCTAAAATAGTTCTTTCTTGAGTCCAATCTGAATCTACACTCCTTTAGTTTAAAGCTGTTGTCCCTTATCCTGTCCTTACAAGCCCTGGTGAAAAGTCTCTCTTCGTCTTTCTTTTAAGTCCCCTTAAGTATCAAAACACTTCATTGAGATCTCCCTGAAGCCTTCTCTTCTACAGCATGAACAACCCCAGCTCTCTCAGCCTTCTTGATGAAACAATTGTTCCCACCCTCTCAGCCTTTCTTGACACGAGAGCTGCTCCAAACCTCTGACTGTTTCACGGTCCTCCTTGGGGCCTGCTCTAACATGTCCATTCAATAAGTAATGATAAGGTACTTGGGCAGGGTACACATTTCTTGGATAATTCCACTTCCTTGATCAGCATGGCATGCATCTTGATCTTTTTACTCAATCTGCCGTTCTGTTAATTAATGTGTATACTTACTGTCACTTCCTTTCTGTTGTGGTTTAACCCCAGCCAGCAGCCAAGCCCCACACAGCCACTGGCTCACTCCCCTACCAGTGGGATCAGGGAGAGAATCAGAAGGGTAAAAGCCAGAAAAGCCCTGGATTGAGACAAAGGCAGTTTAACAGGGAAAGCAAAAGCTGTGCATACCAGCAAAGCAAAACAAGGAATGAATTCAGTGCTTCCCAAGGGCAGACAGGTGTTCAGTCATCACCAGGAGAGCAGAGCCCCATCATCCATAATGGTGAATGGGAGGATAAACACCATCACTCCAAATGTCCCCTCTTCTTCCTTCTTCCCCCAGCTTTGTACACTGAGCATGATGTCATATGTCAAAGGGTCTGGAATGTCCCTTTCATCAGCTGGGGTCACCTGCTCTGGCTGTGTCACCTCCCAGCCTCCCATGCTCCCCCCTGCCAACTTCCTCACCAGTGTGGCCGTATGAAAAGCAGAAAAGGCCTTGGTTCTGTGCAAGCCCAGCTCAGCAACAGCAAAAACATCTCTATGTTATTAACTCTTTGTTCAGCACAAATCCAAAACATAGTCCTGTACCAGCCACTCTGAAGAAGACTAACTCTCTTTGCAGCCAAAGTACTGCATTTCCCTGCTGAAACCAGAACATTTTGTTAAAGAAAGGCAGGGCTCTGCCTGATAGGAAAGGACATATTTCATTTGCCTGAGGTGCACCAACCTGGTCTGCACAGCTAGTTTATCCCAGCTCTGTTAATAAGTTTTCTTTTTCTCATGCATTAAAGGTTGAAATCAAAGGAGGGACTTTAAAGAGTATTTAGTACTCAGCTTTAGTGATAGATGATTGATAAATATTTTGGATATTACACTTGGTCTTCGTATTTGGTGTGGATGTCCCTTTGTGGTCACTCTCTCACGCTATCTCATTTCCACAAAGACCTGCATAAAGGGAGAGATGGAGAAAGCTGTGATACAAAGGGCAGCAAACTATCTAAATGCTTCAATGGCAACTACACTGCCTGGATTTGGATTGAAAAAAAAAGAAGCAAAATGGTCAATATTACACTACTTGACTTTCTCAAGCAACTTTTTATTCAAAGAGTTTTCTTTGGGTTTTCTTTTTTTTTATGTTGTTTTTGGTTTTTTTTGTGTGTTTTATTGCTGTATATTTGCTTATTCTGCCTTGCTGATGGCTTGATATAAGATATGGGAGTATGTTCCAGAGTTATGATTAGGCTTTGGTCCAACCACTGTTGAAGGAGTAGACTGACAACGGAAACCCCAACTCTATTTTTAAAATCTTCTGAGAACTGTCAGAGGGTGCTGTGTGAATTTCCATCAGAGAACTCTGCTGTCATCATAAGGATCCATTTGCAGTGAACAGGCTGTGGTTACTGGGAGAAATTTGTATACTTACTGGGGGAAGACAGGCCCCAGACAGGCCCTGCCTTGGTATGTTACTACAAAGAAATAAAGGCTTTTAATATATAAAAAGATGTTAAAAACTAAATTTCCTGAGAACCCACCTCCCCATGACCACCACTGATTAAAGATCTGCTCTGGATATTGGTTTATTTCATTTTTTTGGTGGGTTCTGTGGTGATTTACAATATGAGGTGTCTAAGCACACCTTTGTTTTAGATGTTAACACATACTGCTTACCAGAAGACATTTACAGACATTTAAAGCAAAGGAAAGCCTAAGATGATATATTCATGTGACCTCTTCCTGATTCAATTACATGACTGTGATGTCTGTATTTTGGGATCAAAATATTAATGCAGTATGCACGTCTGTGTGGAGGTCCTAATAAATTTTATCATATTGCAGCAGACCCATATAAGCTTTTCTAATTACAGAAGTGAAAAATATAATTTGAATCTTTTATGAACCTTTTTTGGTTCATAAGCTGACTGATATTAAACCTTGCTTTAGGTTATGCTTGGATACATCCACTAGTAAACAATATTCTTAGTATTAATTTATGGAGCAAGTATGTTAGTATTTATTGAAAAATTTTATCTTCACTACTATAACTGGATAGTTGAGGAAAAGAAGTGCTCTCAAGAGATACACATAAGATTCATGTCTCTTTGCCAGAATGGCAAAATGTAACTGCTGTGAGACAAAATTGGTAGTTCTTGTAAACAGGAAACATTTGCTTTGCTGGCATGTATGTAAGAGAAAAAAACAATAAAAATGGTTTAATGACTGGAAATGTAGTTTGGATCTTTTTTTTTTTTTTAAAGGTAATAATTAAATTTGTCCTGATAACTTATCTTTCTTAGCAGTTTACAGTTTTCTTTAAATTTTTTCCCATTAATATGATTTGTGATTTATGTATTTTTTGATGAGCAGACGCAGGTTTTTTCTTCTGCTGCCTGACAATATGATTGAAACTCTTAAACATGGAAATACTGAATAGAATATGGTAATGTGAGTACCTGTTACACAGCCTTTTAATTTGAATAGAAGCCTAAAGCTACCTACAAGAGCATTTGAATTTGGACAAATAAGTATGTCCAAGCATAAGTTTGAAAATAATTATTTAAATTCCAGAACTTTTTAAATGTTCACAGAGCTCCAACATGCATCATATACATTGCATACTGTCTCTTTGTTCTGTTTGTTTCTAATTTTATAAGGAAACATAGGACTAAAGTTCATATTACTCCAACTAACTTAAAAAGAGGGATTTGAGTTGTTGAAGAACTGGGTGACTTGTCATTGTTTGGTCTGAAGAAGAAGAGAGAATAAAAGGATACACAACAAAACTGTCCTGGAAGACACAATACACTTAATTTCCCTATGTACATTCTGAGTTTATGTCCAAAGAGGAGGTTCACAGTTGTCCTCCCTTTTAAAGTTCACGGACTGAGATTGTTCCTGCTCCTTCACATCCCCATGTCTGTGTTGTACCTTTCCCAGGTGCCTGGTAAAGCAAAGGTGCTTCCAGCAGCTGCCCACTGTTCAGTGGCTCTCAGGATTCCACAGACATCCCTAGTAATGTCTGGGGCTGCTGATCAGTGCTGAGTCTTCAGTAAAGACCTGCTAGGTTGCACTTATAGCAACTACAGGAAAGTGTGTAAGCCTAGTAGGGTGTAGTTAATTTTTGTTTGTTTCCTTGTTTCTATTTGTTTTGGGTTTTTTTGAGACTTAAAAGCATTTTTTGAGGTTTTACTTGGCTCCCTGTTTCTTTTTTCTCATGACTGGTCAAAAAAAAAAAAAAAGAAAGAAGTTGCTTTTTATCTTGACAAAGTGTAAGCAAAGTGAAAAATCCATGTCACACACTAGTTTTGTAACTGTAATAAAAATTATTTTTCAAGTGAAAAATATCTTCCAACAAAAACAAAATCCAAAATATTCAAAACTTCAGTTAGTCAAATCTGTACTGCATACTATACATGAGTGTCAGTCATCGTGTAAAAATGAACAATTATTTTCTTTATTAAGAATGGCTTAGCAAATAAATAAAGATTAATACAGTGGAGCTTTTGGAAACTTCCCCCATGGAATTTTTTGTTGAGAGTTATACCTCAGTTATTTGGCAGAGGAAAAGTGATATGACCATGAAGCAAGACTTCTGATACAGTTATGTACTTTGCTCTGAATCTGACATCTGCATGATCATGTGATACACAATTGTTCTTAATTGCAGGAAAATGACTTTTTATTTTTGCAGTACAGAAACCTAAACAAACTGAATCATTCTAGCTAGATGGCAAATGAATACATTAAGCAATTTTCTGGATCATAGTCTTAAACCCAAAACAACCCAAGTAAAATTTAATTAAAGAAGCTTTTAATTTTTATGAACTTAATTAGGAAGTCTAAATATTTAAGACTGTGTTGCCTTGGTAAATAATAAATTCAGCAGCCAGAATTATTCCACATCCTTTATCTGAAGTAGAAGAGCAGTAGCAGAAATAATAAGCCATACCAGAACTGATTTCTGAATCAGTTTTATGAAATTAATTTTTCACAGTGTAAAAGGGTGAAAAAAAATACAAATTTGCCAAGTGTTGCAGTAACAATAACTGAAGCAATAAATCCCAAAAACAGTGTATGAGTTTATAGGTTTGAAAAGTTCTGTTCTTTTGGAAGAAAGAAGTAGTAGAAGTAGTGGAAGTAGTGGAATCCTTTAAAGTGGTATTTTATGAAACTTCTGCTTTAGAGTTAATGGAATAATTGACTATATCTACTAAGAAGTTGGAAACTAGGTAAATTATGGACTCCTTTTTAATGGATCATTTAAATGGATTTATACAACAGAAACACATAGTTAACTCACTTTATTTTTATACTAGCATTTAGGAAGTCTTGGTATGCTTCATCAGCTGGCGAATTTGAGTCACCTTTCTTCAATTACCTTCTTTAATGCAGCAAACCAAGGAAGTTTTGTCACAGGAAGCTCAGTTTAAGTTCACCATCACTTTGTATTATGAAACCTGAGGATGAAGACAGCCTGAATATCAAGATAAAATAGCATTTGGTAATGAACTACTGGACTGTGGTCCTTTAAAAATTAATTTTTAAAGTTATATAGTATAGTGCTTAATTCTGTATTGCTGAAGGCTAGGAATAAAAGTTTTCTGTTAAAAAAAAATAAATATTTAATGTATTCACAAAAGATATACTTTTATGTATAGTCAATTTCTATTTTTGTAACTTGCTCATTCTTAAAATTGGAACATATTGAATTTGTAACTGTTTTAGAAATACCTTTTTTCTCAGTTTTTATTGACATTACTATATAGTCAAATTTGGAATACAACTTCAGCTCTAGCCAAAGCAAGTAGAAATTTACTTTTGCAGTACACAAAGTTATGTGGTTACCTACTTTAAAAAAAAACCTCAAATCACCCAAACTGTCTTTTTCCTTTTTCCAAAAGTAATGCAGCATAAACACACAAATGGACAATGGATGGTATTATGACACATTTGCTACATGACACTAGCTAAATTCTGCAGTATTTCAGACAATCTGAAATATATTTTAGCTATTTCAACTTGTTTTAATGTATAAACCTTAGATTTGGGATGAAGTTACTTTGTGTGTGTCCTTTTGCTAAAGAGCTGAGAGAGGAATCTTAACCAGATAAAAGATTTCTGGACAGAAGGGGAGAACTTCCACTTCCTCTTCATTCAGAATAAAAAAGTTAAGAATTGCTATACATCTGTATTTGTGAATAGATGGAATGATGGTAGTCTAGAATGGATCTCCTGGTTAACTTGATGATGCCACTGGTGGAAACCAGTTATTAATAAATGATGCTTAGAATGTGTGTACTTTTTGGGGAAGAATAGCAAAAGCAGGTTCTTGTGCAAATGCCCGTCTAAAGTGGACTTTTATGGGTTTATGGGTGTCCTTTCCTGCCTCTGATTCTGTGCACTCTAAACCTGTTATATTAAAGACCAATGCACCAACCAACCAAAATAAACAAGCGAACAAACCGAACAACAAAACACCCAGAAAAATCCCCTACAAAAACCTCCAACTCCACCCCCCAAAATAAATGGACTAGAATATGGAAATGTCAGAGCTCCTAGATGAGAAAAATTGCATTTTAAAAACTGACTGAATCAAAACCATTTAAATTTGTTGAATTCGTGGTTCACAAACTAGGTACTGAAAACAAGGTACTGCTGAGACATGGTCTGCATTTTCTTGATAGCATAGCAGCTCCATAAAACTCATTTCTATTAGCATCTTCAGGCCAGAAAAGCAATTACAGACCTCAGCCAGAATGTTTTTTCAGTGAGAATATGGTAATACTGAATCATCTTAACAGGGAATAATTGTCTCATTTGCAGATTGTTTAGGCTTTGCTAATCCCTTATGCTCAGCCATGGATGAATACTTTTTAAAACTTTGCTGCAAAACATTCTGAAATACCATGTAATATAATATTCTTTCCACTTTTAAAAAACTATTGAAGTTTTTTATCCTACATAACAAATACCCAGCTTCTTAAGTGTTGTAGCACAAAGGAAAGGACACATTGGCCATTTAGAGAAATAACATAAAACATCAGTGTTGAATGCTGCATACATTTCTTAAGACATTCTGTGCTTGTATTTTGGGATTACTGCACTTAATGATTGATAAAATTTTTCTGATGCCAGTGTAAGTTCTAAGTGCTTATTTTTCTAAATTATAGAATATTAAAGTATTAATTTCATTATATTAGAAACTCTTGCCCTTTTACACATGTGGCTTTAAAAAGAAAATAGTTCATTTATTTGATTAATTCTCATTTTAAGTAAGTTTTACATATGTTCAAAGAATCATACAACAGTTTGGGTTGGAAGAGAGGTTTAAGATCATTCAGTTCCACCCCAGTGCCATGGGTGGGGAAACCTTCCACTAGACCAGATGAATCAGAGCCCCATCCAACCTAGCCTTGAACACATCCATTTCTCTGGGCAACCTGTGCCAGTGTATATCTAATGTAAACCTACATTCTTTCAGTTTGACGGTGTTATCCCTTGTCCTATAAAAGATAGGACGTGCCCTTGCAAAAAGTCTGAAGACATAATTTTATTTTTTAGGGAACTATGAATTACCATAGAGGCTACTAATATACACCTCTGTGGAATGATGAATACTTTAATGTAGTAGGGAAAATAAATACAATTTGAGTTATATAGAAGTAATTTAATGTAATGGTAAGTGCATGCTAAGTTGCAAATCTAAATTTTATTCTAAATTTTGGTATTTATAAATTCATGTTTTAGTATTTCACTATTTTTAGCTCTCAAGTATATATGTTCAAATATTGATACAGGAGCCAGATGATGAAAAATATTTTAAGCACTTTATTTTTTATCTTACATATGTTCTAATTTTTCCCCACCAAATACATATTATTCTGATGTAAATTTTTTAAATTTCATGAAGGGAGGCATGTAGTGAGTGTTTAATTGTACTGATAATATTTTGCAACTTATTACACTGAATATTAAAAAGCAAAAATGATTTTATTAATGAACTTGAAAGCTGAAAATTTCAGGGAGCATTTTATAGAAATGGAAGCAGAAACAACAGGAGGAAAGATAATTTTTTTAGCATTCATTAATTCTGTCTAACTGCTACATTTTAGAATTATTTGCAAAAGTGTCTTGAATTCTTTTAATGTACAATTGAAACCACCATTGATTGTCACGCAAAGCTAGATAAGAAAAATACTGTCTGTAACTGCAGATTAGTCTGAAATGTAATAATTGCCTATTTCAGTAAGTAGTAGTAAGTAGGCAGTGAGTAGTCACCTAAAAAAAAAGCCCTGTAACTTGCACACACCTGTGGAATCACACAAGTGAAAAACATGCTTTGATTTCCCTCTTTAAAGGGTGTGTCACTTAGCTCCTTTGGTGAAAATGACTTTGCCTCTCCCTGCTTTTATTTCAAGTGCCCAAAGCTGTGGCAGTGCCATAGTATTGCAGTTGCATAAGGGGAGTGTAAATAGCAGTGCTGCTTTTAGAACATAATTGTTCAAGTGATCTCAGAGCTCAGCACAGGCGGCTGTTGTGTATCTGCTTTGATAGTAATAATTGACACCAGTATAACTTTGTAGCTGGAGGGGACAGTGACATATCATATCACTCCTGTTCTATCAGCTTCTGCCCCCTTAAAAACTTGTCAGGCGGTGTCTTTTGGTAAACAGTTACATGCCTGTATAAAAATAAATGCTTCTACATGCTACTCTCTCAGGGTTTTTTTCTTAGTTAGTGGACAAGTTGTGGAAAATAAAATTATTTTTAATTCTGTATATGGTTTTCACACAGTCAAACACTAAAATTAATCTCTTTTGGCTTGCTTATATCAGCTTTAGTATCACATATTAAGAGGTGAAAAAGAGCTTGGCACTTTATGTGTTTGCCATTGTACTATGCAGGAAATTGTAAAACCTTTTCCAGAGTGTTCTTATTCTTGGAATATATCTATTGAGGATCAAGTCCTTATGACTGAACTTTCACCTGAAAAATGCTTCTTGGATCTTTGGTTGTACACAGAGATTTCTATATCTCTTAGAAACTTAAAAGTTAAGATTCTACATTCTGAGCAATAGTGTTGATAGTTCACTGTGCTAACAAATAGCACTGTTGTTTGCAAAATTGCACTAAAGGTTTTTTACTGTAAGCATCAAAAATATTTTGCTGAGTAAAACAGAGTAACAGTGTGCTTACAGTTTAATTTACATTGCTAAAGAAACAAAAGGAGACAACAGCTGTAAAAGCCTTGGAGGCAGTGAGCAGTCTTTGTCACTTTGATAAAGTCTTCAATATAAATCTGTATAGAAATCTTTACATATTTGTAGATCTGTTATAGATATACATCAAAAGAATCTCCACATGTGTACATTGTATAATTTAGTAGTATACTGCATTANTAGTGTCCGTATAACTTCAAAATAAATTTTTTTCTTGTTCTTTGTATTGTGACAGGATGATGAAGTAGTACTTCAGTGTGTTGCCAGTATTCACAAAGAACAAAGGAAGTTTTGCTTGGCAGCTGAGGGACTTGGGAATCGCCTGTGCTTTTTGGAGCCAACATCAGAAGCTAAAGTAAGAAGCTGATACTCTCAACTGGTGTAACTGATCAGTGAATGTTAACCTACTTATTCACAAGCACATTTAATTATGGTTTCTTAAATGCGATGCTAGAGGAACCTTATGTATGCTTTTTTCTCTGACTGCATCTTAGAATTGTTTGCAAAAGTTTCCTAGAGATTCCAAATAAATTTTGAGGCATACCTGTGAACAGTCAAAAGCTGCTATTCTTTAACTAAGAAAATTCTTGTAACTGAAACACTTCCTATTTTCGAGATTAAGTCTCCAGACTGTTATCAATATTTAAGTTCACTAAACTCCCATATTTCTGTTTCTGCTGTAGGTTCAAATATATTAATATGCTGGACTGATAATTTTAGAAGCATTGTCACCTGTCAGTTACTGGTGTTAAGTGTTGCTCCTGACTTCATTATCCATCAGGAAGTTAAATGTACAGAGACAAGAATGATTAAGTAAAAAAATTTAGATTAAAAATGGAAAATTGAAAAAAGAAGCTGGAGGGATGTGAAGAAAAAAACCAAAAAACCCCCCAGGGTAATTAGCAGAGCTTGAGAGGAGAAAGGAGAGAAGAGATGAAACTGTAAACCTCTACTAAAGCATAATGTTAAGAATAAACCAAACAGAGGAGGACATCCTCTCTCTCTTGTGTTCTCTCTGCATCTTTTTCCTTAATTGTTTTTACTGCTTCAATTTTCATCACCTCAAAATGCAGCATTATCAAGACTTTTATTCTCTCTTTTCACTCTGATTTAAAAAAGAAGTGCATATCCACCTTAAAGCTCATCCACAGCCATGATCTTTATCATGAATTACAGAATATGGAGTTGTTAAGGTTGGAAAGAGTCTTTGAAGGTCATCTAGTCCAAACCCTCTACTTAGAATAGCTTCAGACAGAACAGATTGTTTAGGACATTCGGATCAGAGTTTGAGTATCTCCAAGGGTGGAAACTCTACTACCTCTCTGGGCAACCTGTTCTACTGATTACCCTGCTCACAGTAAAAGTAGGGGGGTTCTGTCATATTTAAAAAGTATTTCCTGTATTTCACTTTGTAACAATCTCCTCTCATTCTTTCACTGAGTTCTACTGTGTAGTCTCTGGATCTGTCTTTGTGCTTTTCTGCCATTATTTATGTACATTGATGGTGCCCTTTAGACTTTTCTTTCTTGGATGTATCAGTGCCAAGAAACTGGAAAAAAAGAAAAGTCTGCTGTGAGGTTTCCTGTTTCAAAATCAGCAGACATACTGATTCAAAAATTGGGATTTCCTAAAAGAGTTCATATTATTATGTCATAAGAATCTGAATCTTAGCTATCTAGTTACTGCTGTAAATATCTTCTATCAACCTCCTACAGTATATAAGACCACATACCTTCTCTTCTGTTTTGTCAGTGATATTACAGAACAAATACAATATCCGTGGTGTCATTCTAAAAGACAGGAAAGCAGTAATACATAGAGGAAAAGCTTTTGCATTTAAACCTGAAGAAGTTTCATTTTACTGTGAGGAACATAGCTCAAGGAAAGGAAAATTGCTGTGTTGTCAATTCATGAAGAATGGATTTATATTGTTTTCATACAGGAGACTAGCATGTACCTCAAAAACAAATGAATAGACATTAAGTATAGATTCAAAAATTAAAATAAATGCATGCTCAAACACATTTTTTATCCTGTTTCACCTGGTCTGCTGATCTGTTCTTGCACTGTTTAATTTATTTTTACAGTATGTCCCTCCAGACCTTTGTGTCTGTAATTTCGTCCTTGAACAATCACTATCGGTCAGAGCCCTTCAAGAAATGCTGGCCAGCACCGGGGATAATGCTAGTGAAGGGGTGAGTAAACTGACCTCAAAGAACATTAAATCTGCATATAGATTTTCCTAATTTCTTTCCTTATCCAGGATTTTCTAGAAGGGGGTCCTGGTGTCATAATATTCTTGGGACATTATTGCTCCACTTCTTTAATCACATTAATTTCTCTTTGGCAGTGAGGAGCTGGTGCAACTGTCTTTTGAATATTTGTGATCCACAAATCCAGCAACATCATCAATTTGATTGCTTTGACCCTAATTCTCCAATTTCAGCTGAATCAAACTAAATTGAAGTTTAATTCTGTTACAAACAGGGCATGATAAAACTCTATGGCTTTACTTATTTTACGTGTTTTTCCAAATTTCTTCACCAAGCGGTGACAAATTCCTGCAGGATTAAAACCATTTTTTATGAATGACATGTTTTGAAGAAGCTTGGTGGTAGTTTAACTTATGTATTGTTCATAGCATGTAAAACCATTTGCCTATACATGTATAACCATTATTTCAATTCTTGGAATATCCTTTAATTATCTTTGTCCCTTCTAAATGAATCCAAGGATGAGAACTGACCTTAAATGCCATCCAAAAGGAACTAAAAAGAAATTTACTCTAAAGGAAGCAAATGGAAAATCCAGTTTTGCCTCTCCCTGTCTTGTCATAGTTTTACATATTCAAAATTAGTAACTGTACTTGGTTGAAACTATGGATGCAGTTGCATTAAAGAATCTGAAATATGTTAAAGATTAGTATTAGCATTAGCAAGTAGATATTCTTAGTATATGCTTAAACTATTCTGGGCAGTAAGTATGTTATTTTCTTTTTCAGATTTCAGTTTCTGTATGTATATATGTATTTATGTTGTTGTTATTTTTTTTAATGCCTGCATGAAGTTTATAAAAAAGGTAAGTAGTATCTTATTTAACTTAAAATATGTTTTTGCAAATGCTGTGTTTTACGAAATCATAACAAAAATTGGGTAACGATAAAGGCCTTTGTTAAAGATCAACACTTTTGCCTTTGGCAGATATTTGGCTGTATCAAGTTCGTTATTATTATTTTTTCCCCAGCGTGTACATTTCATAATTTGTTGGAATATTTGCACTTCTTCCCTGAACTGCCGTAGCTCTTCATGTTGTTGCATAGTTCTGATGATGGTCCACTCAGAGCAGTGAAGCTCTGACCTTCTCCATCCTGTTCTGCAGGCAGCCCAAGGGGGTGGCCACCGGACCCTGCTCTACGGCCACGCGATACTGCTTCGACACTCGTTCAGTGAGATGGTAAGTGGGGGAGCACCTGCCCTGAATGAATGGCACAAATAATAAATGTCTTTTTACCAAAATAAAAAAACCGTAAACATTTGGAATAATGCATTTTCCATGCTGTCTTCTGCACCAGATGAAAAAGAAGTTAATAATTTGAGGTGTCTCAACACAATAGAATTGTTTAAATTCAGATTTTTTATCTAACTCAGAATTGTAGCTGAAAAGCTCCTAAAACGGATTATTTCTGTGTCCTTGAGGAATTCATTTTAATGATACTTCCTTAGCAAGTATTTCTACAGCAAATGAATTTGTTGTGAAATATGTTATTTTCTTCCCCATCATATTTTATAAGATAAGGTGTTCCATTTGACATCCCATAATTTCCAGGGATTATGCCCACAAAGATGCTGTCTTCAGGCTGCCTTGTATAAATTTCATCATACTATATTCTACAACCGAAAATTTCAGCTGTTTTGAATCTTTCACCTGGTAGGTCCCAGGTAAATACACCAAATACAAAGCTGAAGAAATGAGAAATCAGGAAAGCACTTTCTCTCCTTTTTCCTGTACTAGAAAATGCTGCATTAATCTTCAAACTATGTTGCTTATGTTTATGAACCTTGAAAATTGTAGTTGCCTTGATATACCAGAGTTGCAAGTATAATTGCTGCCTTTTGGTATGTTTTTTAATGTTTTCATGAATCAAATTTATTATGATAGGGTTGTAATTAGATGTTTGCCTGTTCCTATCAGATGAGCTGTGTGAAACTTCAGAAGGTAGAAGCTAAATTGCACAGCTGAAGTGGAAATGTGCTGCAGTGGAAAAGGATTTTGATGTTTTAAGTTCAGGAAGAGCTTCTGTATGAATAACAACATCAGCTTTAACTCATTTTAAAAAATTAAGTATGATAGTAAGACGAAGTACATGTGAATGTATTCATTTGGCATGTGTGTTAATGGATACTGTTGGGTTTTTGTTTTCAATAATGTCACTGTTTTGCAGTATTTGACATGTTTAACATCATCAAGATCCCAGACAGATAAACTTGCATTTGATGTGGGATTACGAGAAAATGCAGCAGGTATGGCAAGTAATTTTTGAAAGAAAATGAGTTACCCGTTTCTGGTTTTAGAAGAGGCATTGAGTTTAATGTAACTGTAAGCTTGCTCTACTCCCTCACCTATGAAACTGCTAATGAAGCAGTTTCTGCTGCAGGAAGTATTCTTCATGTAGCAGAGAGAAAAGCCACTGGCTATTAAAAATTATTCCCTTTGAAGATTTAGCATTTTACACTTGTATGGATGTAACTTCTATTTATTGTCTTCACTATAATTAGTTTCATAACCATTCAAATTTTATTTTAAGGAGGTTTTACATGAAAGATCTTAATCAATCAAACAAATTTTTGTACTTTGATTCTACCAAATTTGGATTTTTCTTTTTTTTTTTCACTTTGCATTTTCTGGTGAGAAAGTTTTATTCAACTTGTTTTCTTCAAGGTCTTATCTTCCACACTCTGAAGAGTGTGAAATTGTGAAATGAACTAGGTAATCTTCCCAGAATGTCTGTGTGTGTGTGGCTCTGTGTGTGTGTGTGCAGAGTAACCTGGAATCTTATGTTTAATGTGTAGGAAATATTTTATGGTTGTCACTCTTAGGCTTGGCTATTTTGGAATTACATGGTCTGTAGTGCTAGTGGAACTGCTTCCAGGTTTGTTATGCTATGTGGTTGCAGAAGGTTGTGAATTAAAAATGCATTAAACAAAAGAAGAGACAAAAGGTGATAAATAAGACCAAGGTCAACAATTTCCTGGCAAGGAGAGCCTCCAAGGGAGAGCAGTTCTGAGCGGTTCTTTGTAAACAGTCCCTTTAAAAGTACTTCAAAAGGGAAATATCAAATATGGCAAAGATTATATGACACAAAGCTTCAAGGAAAAAGAAAAGCATCAAAAATGATTGAAAATACAAATTATGTGGTTTTATAAGGTGAATGTTTTACAAGACAATTTTTATAATGATATTTTAGTGTTGTATAAAAATATCCTTAGATTTCTTGGGAATTGTCTGTTTTGTAGAAGCTTGATTAGTGCCTCTGTCCTTTAGGTGAGGCATGCTGGTGGACAATACACCCTGCTTCTAAGCAAAGGTCAGAAGGAGAAAAAGTTCGAATAGGTGACGACCTTATCCTGGTCAGTGTGTCCTCTGAAAGATACCTGGTAAGTTTGTTTCTTTAGATAGTGGTCAAATGGTGGGAAAATACAAAGTTCTGTGGGGATATCGGGAGACTGGCTGGGATTCTTATGAATTATTTTTTCTAATCTAGGCAGTAATGTCTGGTTGTAATGCATTTTCATTTTTCCACACTGAAGGGGTGCTGTGTGTGTGTGAGTCCCTCCTCCAGAACAAGACTGCTTCCATGCCTTTCCACCTAATTTTAGAAGGATATTAATTTTAGAATAAATTTTTATATTTACTTTATGATACATTCTCTTCTGTTGATAAATTGATGTGCTAAATATTTTAAGTGCATAATTTTCATTGTTTCCTCTTACCATTGTTTTGTTTCAGCATCTCTCCGTGTCAAATGGAAATATTCAAGTGGATGCCTCCTTTATGCAGACACTATGGAATGTACATCCTATATGCTCAGGAAGCAATATTACAGAAGGTCTGCCATTTTATTTATTTAGGCATGTATATAAATTTGTATGCTTTTGATAAAGAGGCAAAATTAAAAAACAAATTCCCCTCAGAATGTCAACCAAAAAGTTTAATGAAAATAAAGAAAAGGAGCTTAGGAGAGAATAATACTTGAAGGGAAAACAGGGAAATACAGATACATGAGCTGGATTTACTGAAGAAAAGCAAAATGAGTGCTGTAACTTTAGAATAACAAAGCTTTAAAAGCTGCATGAGAAATGAAGGCTTAGTTTAATTTGGGGGAGTAAGAGCTGCAGAATAACTAAAGCCAGAAAACTTAGTTTTTTGCATACAATTTTCCTAAATACTGTTCTCCCACTACAGATAAAACAGAAGAGAGATAAAGGTACAGGCAAAATGAAAAGCAGTTTTCTCAAAGTTCCTATTTCAGTCTCTTAGTTCTGCTTTTTACGGACATTTCCCCAATATCCTTTCTGGATGTCACAGCTATGCATCCTTATTGTCTTCTCTTATTCAGCCTAAATCCTACACCACAGGGTCAAGATTTCTTTTAGGAAATTTTATGGCACTTCATGGTTATGTTTGAGTCCTTCATTCTTTGTCACTTCATTGACCGTGTTTGTCATGGCCACCTTATTCTGAGAAATGTCTTGTTCTGTACTGGAAGTCTGGTCCACTCAGTATCTTTCCTTATTTCAGTGCCATGGTTTGTCATTACCACTGTCGTAGCAAACATTGTACTTCACCTTTGCTGTTCTCTATTCAAAGTATCACCACTCAACATTCACAAACAACATCAATGTCTTTAAGTTAGGATCGTTTTGTATCACTTGTCTGTAAAACAGCATTTATGACATACTAATATACAATAACACAGGACAAAATGGAGCTTTATGGGAACTGGGATATAGCACTTCCCTAGGATCAGCTATAGTAAGTCTTGATAGAAGATGACTACCCTGGTGTTAGACTTAATTTAGTAGTTTTATTTGAACTATGGTTAGGTTTTTTTAAACCCCAAGTGGTTTAAATCAGCACCCCACACTGTTTCTGTGCACTGGTCTGCAGGAAATCTGTCTCAGAGTGTTAGATTTTCATTTTAAAGTCACATTGGATATGGATTTTGCTTGTAATATCTTCTGATTGCTTTGGCATGCTGGAGCTGGATATTTAAAAATGGCTGTCTGGGAGGGATCAACCCTGGAAAAGTCTGTGTTTTTTCAGGCTCCACAGGTAAAACAAAAAGAAGCAAAGAGCAAAACCATCCTACAGCAAAGTTTAAAACTTGTAACAGATGAAAAATATAATGAGCTATGCAGATCATGGAAGACCAGTGGTATATTTTAGATATCCGTACCTGAAGAGATTTGGTAACTAAACTTCCTAAGAGCTTACAGAATTAGAGTCATTTAGGTTGGAAAGGATCTGGTTCAATCCACTCTCCAGCTGATCCACCTAGAACATGTTGCCTAGGAATATATCTAGACAGGTTTAGACTCTCTTCAAGGATGGAGACTTCACAACATGCCTGGGCAACCTGTGCCAGTGCTCAGGCATATTTCCAGTGAAAAAGTCTTTCCTGATGTTCAGACTGACCCTGCTGTGTTTCAGTGTGGGCCCATTGNGCCTTTTGCTGTATTTGGAGCCCTTATACTGTCTGACCCAGAATTATTTGCATAATCCAAAATACTGTAATTTAAAAAAAAAGGTGGAGTAAGAAGAGATTTTTTCTGTGTGTCAATCTATTTTTTTCTCAACTACATAGTCTTTGGTTTTATACACATTCTCAGAATGGTTTATGTGAGAGATGGTCATATGTCAAAATACATAGCAGTCCAGCTCAAGTGGAATGAAGAGAGGGAGAGTGGGATTTTCTGAGTCTAAAACTGGATTAGGAATTAGACAATGCTGTTTTTGTGATATTTGTAAAACCATCAAGAAAACATAAATAACAGAAAAGTACATTTTCCCCCATTATTTCTTTGCTTCGACTTTTATATTAATTGGCAAGATGGTAATTGTCAGTTAGTTTTCCTCATTTACAAATTTATGTTGAATCAGCTGGACAGTATGAAAGTTTCCTTCTACCCTTCCTCCTTAATGTGTATTCTTTTAAAAGGCAGTAACTTCACTTACAAGGTCAGAATGGTTTGGACTAGGATCTGATGAGTCATTCTCCTACACCTTCTTTGTATTTGCTTTTTTAATGTGAGGCAGAGTGCCTGGTTTTGACCTGTACTCTGTGTTAAATGGGTTGGAAAGTTAGCTTCCATTTAACTTAATCTTCAGAACTGCAAAGTGTTTTTCTGTCCTCTTTCTCCTGCTGCTGCTGTGCACCTTTGATTTTGACACAAATGATAAATGTCAGAAGAAACCAATGAAATAACGAAACTGCTTTGTCTTGAGATCAATTAGTGTATTGAGGTGGAGGAAACTGTGGAATTACCTATTTGATTTGGCTTTTGCCTAAAGCATTCAATTTTCAAAACCATAATTTTAAAAATTGATTTAAAGAAGTTTTTTATTTCCTTTTCTGTCTCAGAATCCTAATTGGAGTTTTAAATGTTAAAAGTTTGATTTTGTTTTGTCTTCATTTTCAGAAGAAATGTTAAAAAAAAGTACTAAAATTACTATATTGACACATTAAATTTGTTCTTGTTTAGCTTCAGTTATGAGTGAAAATTTGGAAAGAGGATCTTATATGGGTCTTGATTTTTTTTTAACTTTCATCCGGGTGTTATTTTCATAGTCAATATTTTAGCTTGTAAATGAGCTTCTTTTTCAGGGTATCTTCTTGGTGGGCATGTAGTACGTTTTTTCCATGGCCATGATGAGTGCTTGACAATTCCATCTACAGATCAGAATGATTCACAGCACAAGTAAGTGATGGTGCATTTTTTTTATATTTCCTTCTTTCAAAAAGGAAACAGAATGTCAGTTGAATTTGAGGTTAGGTAGATTTAACACTCTTTACAGCAGTCTTTAATTAGGCAGTGACATTGTACAAGAAATTGAGACCTACTAAGCTGAAAATCAGTCATGAGTTCTTTCATTGTTGAAATTTAAGTAGTTGATTTTCACTGAGATTTCATCCTGTTATGTTGCTTGCCTGTAGTTCATACTACTACAAGTAGAGGTAAGAAAGTGTTAGCAGGAAGATGGTAATGTGAAAAAAATCCCTAAAAAATATCTGTAAGTTTGGCCTCTACAATGACTTTCATATTTTATATATTTTGCACTTTTTTGGAAAATTTTAAGCTTTCTCAAATTTGATTAACGTATCAAGAAAATTATATCACACTAGCTAGACTAAACTACTTTTGTGTTAAACTTATATCTACGGTTGTCATCTATTATGTTGATTTATTATTTGAATTTTTCTGTATTCTTAAAATTTTTTGTTAATCAGAAGCAAAGTGAGCTGATAATTTTGCTACACAAACCTGCTATCTTTAAAAATAATATTCAACAAATAAGACCTTTCTACCTATTGTGGCAAATAAGTTATGTTTAGGTAATATAATAACACAAATAACATGCAATTATGTCAGGTAAACTTGTCAGCTCTAAATTTGCCATGTTTACATTTCTGAGGAGTAAAAAATGTCTCCAAGTCCTAAAGAGAACCCAAACTGAAAACCAGAAAAATTCCCTTTGTGTATTTTTTATTGCTTTTCTCTTCATATGTGTAAAGAAAAAGAAAAAAAAATTGACTGTGTATGAAAATGCCTAGCATAAAAAATACTGACAAACATGTTAGGATGTTGCATTCAGACTTATTTTATAAAGGACCCATTTTAGCAAGGTTAAAATAGATGCTGATCTGCTTCAGTGTGTTCAGAAATGCTGCACTTCGCTTCTTCTCTTACTTATCTAGAAGTCAGATATAGCTAATATTAAAACTAATTGTAGAGTCCTATTCCCCAGTATGATGTGATTCTTTACGTAGGGTTGATGTGTATTGTTACTGCCTTTAGATTTGCTTCCATGTTTTTTATGCTAAGTAAATAAAAGGGTAAGATTAAAATGTATATTTTTCTGAATTAAATCTCTGTATTTATAATCTTAAAATTGGAAAAAATGTGAATGCTATATTGAACATTTTCGAATGTGTGATAGTGATAGATGATTTGAAGTTGTCCTGTCTTTTGGATTTATGAGCTGAATAACAGATGTAGGGCCAAGTTTGTACTGTGTCACAGTTGTAGGAGTCATGTTTACAATATCAAAACAAGATGAAAATACAAAAAAAACCAAATAGTAATAAGAATGGGAGAGAGAGATGTAGAAAATGGTTGTGTTTATTTTCATCTCTTTATTTAATAAGTTCTATGCATTTGATTAGGAATCTTAAGTAAGTTAAGTTAGACAAGAGTGAAGATTTCTCTTTTCAGAAAACAAAAATCTTATTTTTGAATCTTTCTGTAAAGAATGCTCTTTAACAATTCACAGAGACTATTCTCTGACAAGAATCCTAAGGTCTTTTTTACAGGCCAAATGGAAATACTTGGGGTGGACATACTGAATATCAAAAAGGATAGCATGGCAAGAAAAAAGAAGATGGATAGATGGAATCAAGTAGATGAAAAAAATGTTATGTGGGTGCTTTTGTGAAAAAGTAGCAATTCTTTTTTACATGCAGCTTTGTTACCAAAAAAGCAGGTCATTAATTCTAGTTCAGCATTGCATATAGAAAAAAACCGGGAAATATATCTGAATTTTTTAAAAGTATAGAAATTAACAGTGTAAGAGGTGAACAGAGACTATATCAGGTGAACTGAACTATATCTATGATACTGAACTACACCTGTGATAGTTCTTTAGAGATAGAGTGGTTGAGAAGGGCCAAGGAGAAATGAAGGAGTTCAGAGAGAGTGGAAATGAATACTTAGTTTTGAGCTTAGCTAGGATTTAGAGTCTGCCAAAAGTAAAATCAGCAAGGTCAGTGGGACCAGAGACACAAAATAAAAACGGAGAGCTCCAGATCTTATTGTGCATTCAGTATATTCAGAGAATCATGTAGCAGCCCAGGTTGGAAATGACCTTGAAAGATCAAATTCATAGAATCTGGAAATTAAGATGAGTTGAAAGATAGGGATTTTTTTGGTTTATTTTTATTCTAGAGTAGCAATACATTTTCATGCAAGATAAGATATGTAGGGAATATTACTACCTTTACTATGAGGAATATTTATTCTTACTCTTCTGGTGAACTAACTAATTTTGAAATATTTGATATCATGTGCGTGCCCTTAAATGTGACTCCTAAATAAGGTAGAGGGGTAAATACAAGTCCATCATATAAGCTGTTGGGTGCAAATGGTTAGCCATGCTCCAGTATACTTCATGATTCTTCAAGAATTTTATTGCTGTTGCTCTGGAAAGAGACCCTTAAGTGTTCTCAGTAGAAGAAAAGGTATAGAAATAGTTGATCAGATATGAAAAACAAAACTTTTATTTTAAAAGTTGATTTTCAGGTTCTATAAGAACAATACTAAACAGCTTTCTAAATTTTTGCCTGCTAACTGTCAAAAATAGGAAAGGAATTTGACAATTTGTAAAGCCAGTTAAAAATCTGCATTTCAAAATGCTACTTTAATTCAGCTATATAACAGCTAGATTGTGACATCTTTATGCATGCATTTGCTGTATTCAGTCAAGTTTGCCAGAGCAGGAAGGCAGATTTTAAATTCCCCTGCTGCACATTTTTTCAGACATTTAAGTATAATAGAAGGTCCAGCTTCTGTGCATGGTGGATTAGTCCTTCTCAGAGGAATAACATGTAAGGAAGTTTTTCATCTTTTGGTAGGCATTCAGACCTTTCCTGTTACCCATTATATTTCCTATACTCATTAAAAATGAGAAAGTACATACAAATTCTGGTGATTTGATGACAAGACATGAATGATTATTAAAACATTAAAAACTTCCTGTGAACAGGGCTAATCCTAGTTTTATTTTGTTTGTATTTGATTATTGAGTAGAATATTATTTGCTGCACTAGAACACATTAATAACCCTCAGCCAATAGTTCAAGAAAACTAAACTATAGTAAAGGCTTAATCCTTTCCCTGCCTGTTTTTTATTTCTCTGAATGCATTATCATTATGTGAGGATTATAATACAGAATTTGTGTTATCACCACAATTTCTGGCCCTTTAATAAGAATCATAGAAATAATTTTTGGAATTAAGTCTTTGATGTCATGTTCTTGTTGTTTTCATCTGAAGATGTATATCTTTATTTTAAAATATGGTATGTATTTAAAACTGTTGTAGACAATGTAGATTAATATCTTGGGAACTGTAGGAATTATGTATTTTTATGGCTGATTAAATGACAGGAAAAGTTTCCCATGCCCTTTCAAGGCTAAGCATTTTATCAGCTCCTGAGAGAGACTACCTTAATGGAAATAATCTAATTTACCTGGGACATTTGGATTGTTTATTATAGTCTCATTGATGAGTAGGAATCTTCTGTCCTTTCAATGACACTTGTTTACTGGGAGAAAAGTAGTGAGTCATGTACAGTTTCCAGAGAAGTAAGTTATAAATACTATGTAAGCACAAATAAACACAAGAAGATGTTCTTCTGAATCTTTTCTGTAGGAAAGTATTTTATGAAACTGGAGGAGCTGGCATTCGAGCAAGGTCATTGTGGAGAGTAGAACCCCTTCGAATAAGGTACTGATATTTTTTAAAATTTTTGGTTAGCAATTTTTGTTATATTAATAGAAATTTGACTGTTACAGACCCTTAAGGCAGAATATATATTTGCCACACTTTATGATATATGTTAGTAGGCTCTTTGTCAATAATAAAAAGCAATGTACTGTGATAGAATAGATTTTTGTTCTGTCTCCTGTATCAAAAGCAGCATTGCCTGTGAGATATGTGTACTTAAAGCATTGCTTCTTTCCAAAAGTAAAATGCATTCCTTGAAGTTTTATAAGCATGAGTGGAAATAAGGACAATAATACCTACCCCTTCTGTGTTTCTTGGTTTTTTGGGTTTGTTTAAAGATTATCTCCTTCCTGTGTGATTATCTGTCTGTTATTTTCCTGCAAGTGAAATTTCAATATATCTCGTAAGAGCATGTATGGCCTTCGGTGGCCATCTGAACTGTGTTTGTTCTACCCTTGGTGTGTTTGTGATTGTAAGTGAAATACCCTCATAACTAACGCTGATCTAGGATAATTCTGTGGAATGTTGAGTCCCCACTTAGGTTTAATTTATTTGTTTAGTCAGTCAACTAAAATACAGTAGTTAATTTACACAAGTAGGATTTTTTAACGGACACCGTGTGTAACACCCTGATAAGATGGAGAGAGGGTGTAGAAAAAAGAAGATGGAAGCCATACTCCTTTCCAGGGTTCCCTCTGCAAATGAATTAAGTTTTGCATCTGAGTTAATGCAAGTATTGTAATCAGAACCAAAAAAGGAATATATATAGAGCATATTCTGTTTTCTGAACATCCTTTAAAACCCAAAGAAAAAATTCTAGTCCTACTTACTTAAACTATTTTTTGATGTCTCTTATGTTTAGCTGGAGTGGAAGTAACATCAGATGGGGGCAGCCTTTTCGTCTTCGACATATTACAACAGGGAAGTACTTGGCACTGAATGAGGATGAAGGAGTAGTAATATTAGACAGAGAAAAGTCAGACACAGCATCTACAGCCTTTTGTTTTAGAGCAACAAAGGTAAATAAAAACAATGCAAATTTGTTCTGGATGTGGAGCACTCAAAGGCTAAATCTGAATTGTTTCAACAACTGTATAAATTACTTGTAATTTCTAAATTGAAGCTAATGCTAGGCTTGTGTATTTAAATTCAAATGTAAACAACGAGTGTCAGGAATAACAAAGGTTTCATGGAGGAAAAATAAGGGCAATTAATAAACTTTAGAATAAACTAAACTGTAACCAGTTTAAAAAACAAGATTAAAACCAAATACAGTGCAAGATATGGTGGTTTAATATGAATACTTTAATAATTATAGACTTATTTTAGTTGGACAGAATCTCATTAGAGTGTTACACGTTCCAGCTCTATCTGTCATAATTGAATTCAATTGAATTCAGTTCAGTTGCTATTCTTTATGCAGTGTGCTGATAAGAACCGAACTCAATCAAATTTTTCCTAAATGTAAGGCAAATACAGTCAGTGATTTCTAAACCATATGTTTTCAAATTATGCTCTTTAGTGAGCTGCTAATTGCATGCTATTAGCTTTTTTATTGTTTCCAGCTGGGAAAAACATTACAAGGCACAGACAATGAAGAATGATTATGGAGGTAGGCAAAATTAATAACTCTTTTTTTCTGAGGAAGTGAAAGGTTTTATAATCAAAGATGATTAAAAGTTTTTAGGTTCTTTCATGATTTTACTTATAAATAGTTGCCATAGCTGTAAATATGGAGTTTTTTATTTACTAAAAATAGCTAAATTTTCCACATAATTCTGAATGCTGTATGATCATTAAGAAAAAAGAAATCCCAAAGTTAAAAAGAATCTTTAAAATTAGTTATACAGTAGATGAAATCTAACAGTAAGTCTTGACAAATGCTAGACTTTTGTTAGTATAATAAATCAAATATTTCTTTTTAACATGTTTAAAATAGCGATGTTTATTAGTGTGACTGCATATGATATTTAATGAATTTTTATTTTAGCCAATCAAATAATTGGAAAACTATCAGGAAATTTTCTTAGATTGGTAGGGTTTACTTACCACATAATTTCTCATTTTTTGTTCAATGTAAAATCTATGCATTATAGATTGTACATATTATGTTGCCCTGGAACATTTATTACAGCTGTAATTTTTCCCATTATTGCAAAATCATTGGTAAGAATGGTGAGCATCCCAGGAGTGCCCCAGTTGCTGGTTAAACATTGAGTTAAAATTCCTTTGATGTACTCACTGCCTAATTGGATACCAGCTGTCCTCCTGTTTTTCAATATTTTAATCTATGCATACAAATGTATACATTTTGAGTATGTAAATTTAGTGGTTATGTATGCACATTCATAACATTATTTCTGTTACGTTGAGTAAACATGTCCTATTTTCTTACTCTTTTTGTTGAGGTGTACCTCAAAGTGAAATTTAGTGCAATGCCCAAAATTACTAAGCTGAAGTACAGTAGTAATTAATTATGTAGAAGTCATTCATGCCTATTGTGTTTATACATAATATGGCTGTTAATGTACATTTGTATATTAAATCCAAGCTCAGTGTCTCATCATCCTGTCCCATTTGTGTTGTCCCATACAGAAAAGAATGTTTTTACCTCATGATAGGTTATGACTTTGGTGCAAAGAATAAGAATTGTTATTTATTGTCTGGGCATGTAAGAGCTGCACTGTCCCGTTGGTGGAGACATTAGGGGAACAAGCAATGGTAACTTTTCCTGAAGAAAGAAAGGTGATGTTTGGGAAGTGAATAAACCTCAAAAATCAACTTGGACTGTAAGAGGAAAAGGGCTCTTAAAGCTAAGTGCTGCTTGCACACAGATTAAGGGGAAAAAGGACCATAGATGTAATAGATAGACTAGATATATACGCAGGTGTTTTTATCTTAATTTCTGTATATATGTACTTGTAAACATTTTATTGGTTCATTTTCTCAATGAAGAAACCTTTTCATTTGCATGTACCTTAATGTGGTATGAATTCAGGGAAATTTCAAGATATCTGTCTAATGTCTTCATGTCCAGCTGTGAACAGATTCTTAAAAATAGGGTGCTGGATACCTGTCTGTTTACAGCGCTCCTGTCCCCTGGATTAATTGAATAATTCTGATTGAGAAGGACCCTGAGCAGCCATCTAGTTCAGCCTTTTGCTCCTACTAGGGTCAACACCAGTTCAGACCAAGTGGCTTGCAATAAGCATTGCTGCTGAGTATCCAAAAGGAAATGAAACATTTCTTCATTGTGGCATTCTTTCCAGTTTGGAAGCCAGCAAAAGGGTTTTATAGAAAAAAGATATTGTCTTTGCCAGAAAGCAGAGCTATGTGGATATGCAAATCCTCAAGGCTACCCAGGAGCCTGTAACACATAACTTAAATAAAGCCTTATTTTCCAGCAGTTATTGCAGAGACCCTCTTGTTGAAAAAACACCTTCATCCTCAATATTGTTATATTCCACTTCCGCAATCTAGTGTGCTCCTTGCTTGTCAAAACCTATGGTTGCATTCATAGTGTATTTAATTTCACTGGTTTTTTTCCTTTTGATGGATAATACTGGAAATTGAAACACTAATTTTAAATTGCAAAATTTAAATTAGGGTTTTCCTTAACATGTTTTTACTAAATAAGAAGAGAAGATAAATCTTTACCTTTACTAAATAAGAACTTTTCAAAAAGTTAAGGTATATGCTAAAGAACATTATGGTGCTGATTTAAATGAAAATAACATATGTAATACATGCCTTTTTTGCTTCCTAATTGCTGCAAACTAATCTTACAAGCATCAGAAATTGATGGACCACCTCCCCCTCAAAATTATACCTTTTATTGTTTTTAATATAGAGCTTACTTTTGGCCAAGTCTTAAAATGTCAACCTTTATATTTTAAGGCAACAGATCTGTAATGCCTTGTGACAACAGAGACAGCAGTTTCTCTATAGCAGATGGAATCCTGTTTTGAAATGGGATGTTCTCATTCCAGCACAGTACTTGGCTCAGTATACACTGCTGAGGAGAATCTTGGGTCTGCTTACAAATTTCCTTGAGACTAAACACAGTGGAAACAAGACCATATTTAAAAATAATTTTTTGTTTTAATGTGTGTAGCCCAGAATGAGTATTTGAGATTTCACATTTTACTTTTGTGGTGCTATGTACAATTGACAATGAAGAAATTGTTCGTATAGTCTTGGTAAGTAACATTCTGACACATTAAAAAGTCACAGATGACTCATGCAGAAGGATTTGATATCGTTTTAATATTACTGCCAAGATGTAGCTGTCTTAGGGACTCAACATGGCATTAGGATGTCGTAATAGTATGGTAGTAATCATAAAACTGAATTTGGTTTTGTAATAAGATCATAGATATTGCAAAGGCCATTACCTACATTTGTCTCTAAAAGTTCAAGTACTTTTTTTTTTTAAGTTAATATTTTATAATTATAATTTCTCAGTAAGCACTGCATTTAAAATGCAGTATTAAACTGCATTTATTTTTTATGGGAAGAGAAAATAGAAGGTGAAATGAAAGTAACTTTTATTTCTTGTCTACTGGAACGTACAAATGTATAAAGCAAAGTATACAGAGTACAACAACACCAGTAGCAAACTCTTATATCTGTAGACCTTTTATCTTTTTTATTTTGTTGAATTGGAGTATCTATGGCAGTACTTTTAACACAATAACAGTGTGCAATATCAAAAGATAAAACTTTAATTAGCTAATAAAAGTTAGATTTAGTAAGAGTTCAGCAGACAGGTTGTTTTGCCATTCTTAGGACTGTCTAAACAAGCCCTTAAGCTGGCAAAAATGTTTCCCCTACTCTGTTTTTATTATTGTAAAATCTTTGTTAAGAAAGTTGGGTTTATTTGTTCTGTTCACGTTGCCATTCCTCATATTCCTTTTATCATGTAGGAATCTATGATTCTTTCTCAATTTTTAATTCTTACCCTTCCTCTAGTATATTAAACATCTTTTGAAAATATAATCTTTGACAGTTTTGCCCTCAAATTCTTTTGTTCATTCCATCTTTTCTTGTTTGGTTGGTTTGGTTTGGGGTATATTTTGTTGTTATTTTTGGTATTTTTTTTCCGTTGCAAACTTCCAGGCCCATGATGTGAGTTTTTTTCTTTGATTTAGTTTACGGCCTGAGGGAGTTAAACTGAGACTAGGCTCTGGAGAGAGTGTTTTGAAAGCCAAAATGTTTGGACATTTTACTGTTAAGATATGTACAAATATTCTAGATAAGAAAAGGATTTTTTCCCCTTCTCCCCCAGTAATTTTTATCTGACTAGACTTTTCAGCTGTTGTAAAATACACTGTGTCTTTGCACACTATGATCAAATTACTTGGCTGAAATCCTAGAGAAGCCGGACAGAGTGCAAAGAGCAAAACATGATGAAGAGGAATTTGTGCTGTATCTCTCAACATGAAAACAGCCTTCAAGCCCCTGAAATAATTCTAAAAATTTATTTCTGAAATTAAAATTTTTTTTTTTCACTATGTTTATTGTTGTCAAAAGTGTGATCAGTATCACACATTTTTTTCAAAAAAGCAACTTGATTAGGATTGCTTCTTACCACACTATGATTTCGTTATCTGAAATGTTCATTGATGCTTGATTATTGATGCAGACACAATATTTGAAGAAAAAAGCTTTAACATTCAGGTCATGATGTAAAGACAAATAATAAATTGCTGACAGTTAGTGAATTTGTTCTATTTTATTGTATTTTTCACTTAATGTCCTCACTGTAAATGTGTATTGAAATAGTTCAGCTTTTTCTGTATGTGACAGCACAGTCCACACAGCTATGATCTGACATGGTTTCCCCATGGTCTTGACATTGAAATGGTATCTCCAAGGAATGTCTTGTAATTTCATTCAACTTCATCTTGGTGTTACAATGTTACCTGTTTCAACTGAAATTATTATTGAATTGTGACAGTTACATATAAATGAAAGCAGATTAGCATAGATATAATACAACTCCTGTTTACTCCACAGATGTTGAACATTATATAAACTGAAATTAAATACAAAACCCGTTACACATATAAAACCAGCACAATCACATGTATTCATAACTTGCTATTACAAAGTTTGCAGCATAATTCTGCTCTTGTATGTGAATTCATTTTTTAAAGGGCAACTACTTTGTTTTAAAGTGCTGAAGCCTTAATCCCCCAGTTGTAAATGGAGAATAATGGGATTACGAAATAAATTTGGCTTTAAAAATTGATGTTCCAGCCAAGCATTGAGCAATGTCTTTAAAAGAGTTTGGAAAGAATCCAAATCTTATAAAGTGGATAAATAAAAACATTATTTATTTATTTATTTATTTATTTATTTATTTATTTATTTATATAAATAAATGTAAGAGAATGGAGAAATGCAGAAGTAAAGTAAAGCCAAATTGTACTTACAAAAAATTATTCATCATAAAAATATTTTAACTACATTGCAAAACAGGTTTATTTTTATTTTTCATGTCTAAGCTAAAATTCAAAAATTTTGGCTACATAGAGTTCTACAGACTGGTAAACTGAAACTTTGCTTACATCTGTAGCTCCATTATTCAATAGGTGAAGATAATCATCTAAAGATTTTTTGTATGAATCCACTGTAATGGATTTGACTTGATTTTTTTGCTTCAGTGAAAATGATGCTTCACATTTGAAAATACTTTTAATCACAGTCTGAAAGATTAATTGGATAGAAGCTGAAGTTATATGAATTGAAATTTAGCTGCATCTTAACAGCATAAGTAGCATAAATATTGTTCAGTATTGTAATATGTATCAGTGTAGAATTCAATGCTTTATCCTATTCCAATACAGAGATTAAATACCAAATTTATTTTATTTCCTTAGGAGCTGAAAGAAAAGCAGGAATCTAGTCTCAAACGTGACATTGATGGAATGGGAGTCCCAGAAATAAAGTATGGAGATTCAATCTGTTTTGTCCAACATGTGGCCACTGCTTTGTGGCTGACTTACAAAGCACAGGATGCTAAATCAGCACGTTTAGGTCCCTTGAAAAGAAAGGTAATGTTTGGAGATTTTTTAAATTACTTGTGAAATCAATTTGTGGGTTTAAATTTTTTGTGCTCTTATATTGAAAATATGAATATTTCACTCTGAAAGGGAAAACAGTGATGGATATTAATGTAACCATGTCATTGAAGAAAATCTTTGCCATTAAGAAATGTATTTAACTACTTTTTTTCCCGGAAGAAATTATTAGTTTGTATGCATTTTTTTTTTACACCAGTAAAAGCCAGAAATTCCTGGTTTGGATAATTATTTAAAATCTAAAATTAACTGTTGCAACTCATGTAAACTAATAAGTCATCTAACATTCACTGGTGTTTCAGATTTTTAAAATTAAATATATTATGTGAAATGGCAATTAAATTTGTCACTTAAGAAATGGCCTTAGAAAATAATCAAATTTCTTAAGGGATATTAGAGAATAATTTCCTACCAAAATGTTTGATGTAATTGTGATGTGACATCAAGAAGGTCTTTCTCCCAGTCTTTTGATCTTAGGGTACAATTACATTCTTAATTAAAGGCATATGACCTGTTATGGCTTCAAATTTTGTGTTCATGTTTCATCCACTGTAAGGGGTTTAGTACGAGCTTCACATAACTTCATCGTTACCAAAGGCTTCCTTTATTCTCTATTTGTAGATTTTTACATCTTGAACCTATCATTAGAACACGAAAAATAAAAAATATAAAAGTTCATTACTGAAAAGAGTTTGGAATTCTTCTTTAGTTACTTGTACATATGTACATTCGTAAGGGAATACAAGCACTGCAGTACAGGACACTCCCTAGGCACAATCACATTTATGCATAGGCAGCACACATGGTCATCAGCAATGGGCAGTGAGTGCCCAGCCTTCACTTCTCAGCAATCTGGCTGATCAGAGAAATCCTTTAAATGCCAGTCATTCCGTATTTTCTTTATAAAAAAATCAAACCACGCAATGATGGCCTCTTCCTTTCCCATGCCACAACTGGCTATGTCATTCTCTTTCCTCAGAGGGTCCAATTTTACTTCTTGAAAAGGCAAAGTGTAGATTCTTCCTCTGTATTCAATGAAGAATTTTACAATGGCTTCCTGTGGCGTTCAGTATTTTGTTTCTCCAGTTTTCTGCTCAGCAGCAAGGGACTAAAAGCATCTCCATAATTGCCTGTCACTTCTGTTCTCCTTTGAAACCGTTTCCTTCATGTTCAAAGACTTCAAATCTTTTGTTGCCCTCTCACCTGGGGAATTCTGTCTTGTTAAATGCCTCAAACAGAAGAAAATCCAAACCTTCTAGCTTCCTGGAGTTGATATTCCTGTGGAGGCAAGAAACAGTTTTTCATACCCTGTAATATATGATACTAGGTTATAATATTGTAAGGCATTTGAGATATACATCCCTTTAAATTTCATATAAAATTAATTTTTCTATGAAGTCATTGCTTGGTATTCATCCTCTGCCGTAATTGTGTCAGACGTTTTGCTTTCATGCACTGTATTCATTCTGAAGCTGGCCTGCACTTTTTATAACATGACTCATTAGGCCTAGGAAGATTGAAAAGTACCCTGTTTTTGCAAGAGGTAAAGAATGCTTTTCTGGCATAACCTAGCTATCATCATGGTCAGCTTCTGTAAAGCCATAGAGAGGAGAAAACAACTATGAGATTAGTTCTGTTATAAAATAATAAAAATTCCAAATAAAAATTTCTGTTTGGCTTTGGTGTAGTTTCATGTATCTAATTTTTGTACTAAAAAATATGTAAAGAATTCTGGCATCATTTATGAGGCTTTTGTTGCATGATTTCTGCCAGAATTTTTATTTGTTTTCTCTCTGTCTGAGATTGTGGTAACCAGGGATTTAAGATTTTGCCAGGTAATTGTGATTACATCAATGTTGTAGTCGACATCCCTCCACCATCTGGTGAGTGATGGATGTCTATCTTTTCAGTTTGCTTTTGTGCAAGCAGTGGACTCCTGCAGAGCTCCAGAATGCTCAGGGAACAGAAAAACACAGGCTATGTGGTTTGGATCCACGCTCTGGGGCCATTGCTCACAGGGTTAGTCAGTGCCTTGCTGTACTTCAACAAGCAAGGCAGTGCCAAATGACACTTTTTACATGCAGAGAAGTGTTTTATCGGAGGAATTGATGTAGCCAGTGCTGGATGCTTCTGCCTGTGATGTACTTACTGGAATTCTAAATAGCACTTTCCTGTCATTGTGATGTTTCTGGATGATTTAGTTGAGGTTTGAGTGGTTTGTTGGTTCTCTGATTAGTTTTTGGGTTGTTTTGGTG
>VXAX01006658.1:3002961-3065856 GCA_013399835.1 Leptocoma aspasia | reverse complement strand
ACAGGAGCAAATCAAATGACCAAATGCAAAGAAAATTGAGAAAATTTCTGGAAAAACCTTGCAATTTTGGGTTGTTTTGGTGTTTTTTTTTTTTTTAGTTGGAGAAATAGGAAAGATTAGGTCCTTCTAAAAGACCTTTCCCTCATCCACACTGACTACTTAAGGACAAGAGTGCATATCTGCTCTACAATAATGAAGATGCAATTATTTTGCAAGGCATGACAGCTTTAATACCCTATCTGTCAAATGTTTTCATTCCTGTAGCTCCAAAATTTGGAGCTAGATACAGTGGTCTGAGGAAACCTTATTTAATTGTCAAATGTTTTTCTTACTAGTTTTGTGATGGGAAGAGTAGATCTTCACTTACTTTTCAGTTTCGAGACCTCAGGACCTTCTCCATGGAAACAGCGATATTTAAGCTAGCAAAGTCACCCACAGGTTGATTCTATATAAAGAAGTATCTGAAAAAAGAGGAAAGATGGCCAAATTTTAAACTAGTCTCCTTTAACAAAGTATTATTAATGTAGTAATTCAGAAATATCTTCCCATTCTTCTCCATCCGTATTTCCATGGATTCTGCTGTCCAGATAAACTCAGCAGGTGATGTTTGTCTCTTTTAAAAGCTCTTAGCATGTCTGAAGGAACAGAGCACATGTGTAGTGTAGATTCTGCCAAGCATAGGAAAACATCACTTTCCAGTGCTTTGATACACCTATGTGCTAGTACAGACAAAAGCTGTTGGTATATAACTTTCCCATTTGTGGCAGCAACCACTTGTATACCATTACTTGTTTCTTAACTATTCATGTCCTCAGAATTACTCCAGTAACTGGGAAGCTGGTTGCAAATTTTTATTAATTCAAAGCTAAAAAGATACATTTTTTTGGGTGGAGAATTCAGTAGATTGCCTCTTGGGCAAAGAAGCAGGATAACTCACATTTACTTCAAACAAAATTGCTGTAGGATTTTAATGACTCAAAATGACTAAGACTTGTTTTTGTGCCTAAAAAGTGAGGCTAGCTTTCTGTGATTTAGTGTGCTTTTTCAAAGCGAAAGATTAAAATCCCACAAAAGGATCTCTATTATTGGTTGAAGTTAATATGATGTTCATATCTGGTTCAGATAAGAATACAACATATTGTATAGAAATAGTTAAATGAATCAGAAGTTGCTCATAGACACTATTGCTCCTTTAGCAACATTGCAATATTTGTTTGTCACTCTGGCTTGATTTTTCTTGTCAATAGTCTTAAAGCATAGATCCTTTCGTAAATTATGCTTACGAAAGTGAAGTTCCTCTTTCCCTGAGAGCTAGAATATAGAAAAAAATGACATTTTTTGTTACAATTTGAAAATGGTTTTTAAGAGTATCTTTTTATTGAATTGTGGAAGAATAAAAATACATTACATTGTCTTCTCTGAATAACTTATGTGAGACTGAAAAACTTGTAGTTATTTAATGGGTGTCTAGATAATGTGATTAACAAATCTGTATATATGTAAATTACTTTTTTTTAGTGCAGTATTGAAATAAATTTTTAAAATTTAAAAGCAATAAGTATTTTTAAGTAATTATTGTGATAATTACTGACTCCCAATAGGTTATATTACACCAAGAAGGTCACATGGATGATGGTCTCACATTACAAAGATGCCAGCGTGAGGAATCCCAGGCTGCTCGAATCATCCGCAATACTACAAGCTTATTCAGCCACTTCATAAGGTAGTTGTTACCCTGTTTTTAAAGTATTCTGAAATTATAAGAATTTCTCTAAGCGAATCCTTATGTCCTGCTTTCAAGTACTTGAATTGAGAAGCTATTAGAAATATATTTTTACTGATTAAAATTTGAAATTTTGATTAGTAATGCCATTAAATATATAGAACAGTTTATGTGAGATTATTTACACGAAACTAATACCTTGAAGCCAGAAGCAAACTGGTTGATGAAAACATGCTAACTGATCTTAGTCTAACTCTGTTAGTGAGTATCCAATGGTACCTAGAACTTGTGTCATTAAATCTGTAAGAATGTATTTTGTACTGAAGAAACCATTTTTTTTTGCAGTGCTTGGCAGAAGTTTTAATTATGATGATGAAGTGTTCACCCTTGTAATACTTGAAGCTATATTTGATGAAAAAACTAAAGAAAAAGGAGTTTTAAATTAATTATTTGCCCACCATCTGAGCCTGTGTTTAAAACGTTTTTACTTCAGTATCTCAAAAACCTGCACCAGTCCTTTGTATTTTTTGGGCTGAGGATATAAAAGAGCCACCTTTGCCAGCAGTCAGTGCCTGCTAGATGATGCTATTTATAGTAGTCAGGCTGTGGAAAACTGGATTATGACACAAGATTGAGAAAATACTTGAACAGAAAAGACATTATTTTACTGACAACAGAGATTCCTTGAAGTGCTTTATACTTTTACATCCCACCCTTCTTTATTTACTATATGGAATAGATACAGAAGATCTAATTCATGGTTAGGATTACCTGCTACTTTTGTGCTTTTTCCAGAAGGCTGTGGGTGTTTAACTTCAATAACTGCTACTGTTATTGCACATCATGCCTAAAACTTTAATAGGATTTAAAGTATCTAAACAAAATCAATTACTATAGAAAAATAACTTTAATCTCTTTTTCTTCTTTTTGCTGAATTACATTGCTTCTTCTTATAATTTTTTTGTTCTTTAGAAAATCATTCTCTCTGTTTATATCACCACAGAAAGGGAAATATGATTCCACTTCAGGAAGCTCTGGGTGCTGGATGCCCAAACAACAGATATTTGAATGATGTTCAGTTTGGATCATCCATTGCTTATATTCACATGTCATACACGTAACAAGACTTGATTTAGGTACCAAAAGAGAATAGGCTGCCACATAATACTGTAAATTATAGAGGGAAAATGATTAATGCTGTCAGTTTTGTTGTTTTCTACAGTGGAAACAACAGAGCACTGTCACCCACTGCCCTGCCTGTTGAGGAGATGGCTCAGACTCTGCAAGACCTGATCACTTACTTCCAGCTTCCCGAAGAAGACCTGCAACACGAAGATAAGCAAAATAAACTTCGCTCACTCAAAAACAGACAAAATCTATTCAAAGAAGAGGTATAGAGAAAAGGGTTTTTGCATTATTTTAAGTGCATTGTCTCACAAAGGTTGGGAAAAATATAGATGTATGAATATTATCATCTAGATATAAGCATATTATCTGTAATGTAATGTTCCTAGCTGAAATATATATATATGTAAGTAGATTAAACTTGTCACAAACCACACACTCTGTCATAAAATTTGATCCTAATACTTCTGAGCATCTTTAAACGGATCTTATTTTACAAGCAATTTCATTTTCTCTCTGTGAAGTTATACAACCTGGATACTCCAAATGAATGATAAAACCTGGGTCAATAATGGATGTTATTTCTGATGTCTTTTCTGTCCTGTGAATCTGCCTGTAACTTTTTACCTCTAGAAACCCTAAGAATGCCAGTTTTAGAGAAGGTTACATATTGTTGAACATAATTCAACATAATTGTTGAATTGCTCATCTCTGAAAATGGAATAACTGCTTTTTTGTACAAATACTAAACATATTTTATGATGTTTTTAGACATTTGAATTGCTTCCAGGTTTTCAATACCATAAGAGTATGCAATCAAAGTAAAGTTACAAATCTCTTGTAGTAAGTCTTTGGTTTACAGATCTTTTATTGGATAGTAAAATTTCCACGTTTTTTAATCAATGAAAATTCCTTTTTATCTAAATTTAAAGCATTTTCTCCTTATGCAAGGAATATTTTATGTAAAGAAGTTTGTCCTTAAAAATTGAAAAAGCCTTTATTTTCAGATTTTTATTCCTTATTTTTCATAATACTTAGTTGTGTAAGGAACAATATGGAATAATTCTTTAATAATTATTATTTTTATACAGAAAAATATATATTCAAATTCTTTAAGCACAATTGGTTTGTTGTTTGGGATTTTCTTGAATTAAGATAATGCAACCTCCGAATTAATACAGGAACAAGTCTTTCAAAAAACAATGTCCAATGCTTTTTCGTGTACAGTTCACTTTCTTCTCTCTCATATGTGTTTAGGGAATGCTGGCACTTGTTCTAAATTGCATTGATCGCCTCAACGACTACAACAGCGCAGCTCATTTTGCAGGAATTGCAAGAGAAGAACATGGTGGTACATCATGGAAAGAAATTTTGAATCTCCTTTACAAATTGTTAGGTAAGTTCTTCAAAAACCTACTAATGTAAAATTAAAAAACAGAATACATATGCTTGGTATCCTACTTGCTGCTTCACCATCAAAGAGTACTTTAAGTATTATTCAGATTATTATGTAAATTACCGAATTTCTTCCATATATTCCATATATATACTTCTATTCTTCTATACTTCTACATATACTTCCATATATATACTGCTATTTATTACAGAGAACAGAGTTTATTGAGCAATGATACACCATAAAACTAGATCTTAGATAGAAAAAAGTTCTATGAAGGATGCCAAAACCTTTTTTTTCAATTTAAATGTACCTTTGATATGCAAACAGATGTGAATTATTATTTTTAAAATTAAAAAAACTGGAAAACAGTCTTTGTATATGAAACTGAAGGAAAGTCTAAAAGTAGTAGTCAGGTTTGCTCAATCCATGTTTGTCACTTGAGGCTTAGATTTAAATGTTGATAAAAATAATTACATAAAAAAGAAATACTTTTTTTCAATATCAGATTTGCTAGACCACTGCTATTCAAGAGCACACTGCTTCTGTGTTGTAGAATGACCAAAATTAGAGAGCAATTTTAGAGAGAAAAGTATGTATATCTGTATTCTTTAAATTTCTTATTTGATACCTAGTTTACATTATTCCTCATTTAGGAGAACCTTGTCTTCTGATGGAGATTAAATATATTCTATTTTCATTGTAAAGGAAGGTAGTCCTGATCCATAGTGAAACAAGGAAGCTGAGAGTCAGGACAAGAATAAAAGAAACCAGGGGAAGTGCTTTGAAGCATGAGGTTATTCACATGGAACAGACATGCAGGTGCTTCTGATGAAATCTCATTGCCTTAGAAACGAAAAAGTTACCACTGGCTGCATTTTACTACAGTCTTATGAGTTTAAAGAAAAATAGGATGAAAAGAAGCTCTCTTTATTACTGTGTGGACTTCTTTCAGATTTTATCTTGATTTTCATCTGCAGGTACATTTTGAACACAGTTCTTCTGATGTAATATTTATTGTGCTTCATAATAAAAATCATTGGCAGTTTTATACAAAATGTGATTTTTGTTACTCTTTTTTCCCCTGTGATTTATGACTTCTAGAAGGAAGAAAACCAACAGTATTGCTTGAAAGACTTGAATGTTGATTAACTTTCAAAGTGCACTACTGAAAGACTAAAAGCTGTGCATTCTAAAACACTGTAATCAGAAACTAGAACTAAACACCAATATTGCAGATTAGGCAATCTGCACTTGACCTCAAACTTCTGCATATGATCTTCCCACACTTGGTAGGATGAAACAGGGAAAGAAATGTTTCATCCCCATGATCATGACAGTGATTGACATCAAGCAAGGGTGCTGGATAACTTCAATTTAAATTTAGCAACAAAATAAAACATAAACAAAACATATTTCTGCTGAGATTCTTGTTTGTCCAGGAGACCCCCTTTAACTTCAAAAACTATGTGCTCCTTAGAAATTGTGTCAGTTGCTGATATTCAAAGTAGTGGAAATTCCAATTCTTTATTATGGTAACCTATACGGACTTGTTTGTTCATTGTTTTATGGAGTTACTCTAAAAATTGTGTTAAAATACATATGATAAACTTTGTTGATTTCAAATGGAGATCTGTTATAAAATTATACCTTGTGGTTTTTTTCCAGCTGCTCTCATTCGTGGCAACAGAAACAACTGTGCCCAATTTTCGTGTAACCTTGATTGGCTAATCAGTAAATTGGACAGATTAGAATCTTCCTCAGGTGAGACTCACTTTTACAATGTAAATTAGCTATCAGCCAATGCCTATTTTACATCAGTTAAAAAGCAGTTTTCCTTGAAGCCAACACATATTAGAAAACAAATACAGTCTTGGGGTTTGGGGTTTTTTTGGTGTTTTGTTTTTTGTTGGGGTTTTGATTTGGTTTGGTTTTTGTTTGTTTTTTTGTGGGTTGGTTGGGTTTTTTTTAAAATTGACAGAAGTAATATATTTGCAGACACATTAATGTGACTTTTTTTTGCTTCAATACATTTGCTATGTGCAATACTACATCCAGTCAGTGTTGAATGTGACTCTGATGAATTAAAGGATTGGGTCAAACAGTATTAAGAGTGGAGTACCATCAAATAGCATGTATTTGTGGCGTGTGTATCAACCCTGTATAGATGTAGCTTATAGGGGGCTTTTTCAGTGGAGTATTCAACAAAATATTGATATACTATACAGTGCTCCCTATTAAAACCTTTACCTTTTCCACTGAAAACAAGGCACTAAACTTGCAAATTTCTCAGGTGGTTTTTAAATTGTGACTATATTCAAAAAAGATAAATTAACATTTTTATTATCCATGTCTTCCTAATGTACCGTGTTCATATCGTTACTCCTTAGAAGTTGCTTCATTCTCTTTTCAGGCCAGAGAAAACATACCATCTTGTAAGATACTCATTTACTGAGCTTTTAGGTTGTGTTCAGTGGTGCAGGGGATTTAATGACAGCATTGTTTCTGTGGCCTTCATATAGGTATTTTGGAAGTGTTGCACTGCATCTTGATTGAAAGCCCAGAAGCTTTAAATCTAATATCTGAGGAACACATCAAATCCATTATTTCACTGTTGGATAAACATGGGCGCAATTACAAGGTATGTTTGGAAAGACTAAGGATGTAATGTTATTCTTACAATAATTTGTGGGGCAAGAAAGATGAGAAATGTCTACATGGAAATATTTGATTATAGTACATTTAAAGGAATAAAATAACCTTAAAGTACATCTGCAAAATTTCTTTGTTGAGATTAAAAGAATGTTTAATATATAATTGCTTTTCAGCAATTTTCAAATACCAAAAAATTTGTATGAGAAGTAAACAGTTAAGAAATATTGATAACCAGCCAGAACATTGGATTTGATGAGAAAATGGACTATTCTGATAGCTGGAAGAAAGTGGGCAGAGTAGCTTGCTTTGTGATTCAGGGCTTTGGAGAAGTAGTGAACTACTATTGCATCCACAGATTCAGAGAACTATATCCTGCAAAGTCATTCCTAACTTGAGTAATATAATAATAATAGCTGCAGAAAAGAAAAAAAGTAAATTGAGAAAGCAGAAAAATAATCCAAATATCTGAAAACACAGGTGTTCTGAAGAAAGAAAAAACCCCTGAGTTTCCAGAAGATATACTGGATGAAATTAATTTAGACATCAATATGCAATTTATTATGATAGAAGAAAGTGAACAGAGTTTCTGGCTGCGACCAGGATGACATCACAACACAGACGAAGATATAGGTTTTTGTGTGATTTTCTGATGTGAGTTTCCTTCCTCAATTAAAATTTTATTTGAAAGTCTGATAACCTCGAGGAAGAACAGAGAAAGTTTTAGTGAGCTGAAATTACCTTCTCTTGTAAATCACTAATACAGAGAACCTAACCCACTACAGATATAGTAAAGGAGAAAATAATTTTTGAGCAGGGTTAAGAAGGATGAACTGATATAAGTAGGCATAAGAAAAAAAGTTGAAATTACGGCAGGAAGTTTAGCTTACTCTTTTCGTCTCTTAACAAGGTTACTGTGTTATACCAGTCACCTATAAAGAACTTTTTGTCTGAAACATCTCAATGTAGATCTTATAGTGAAAACTTAGAACAGAATCAGAAAACGTACACAGAAGAATTATAATGGGTAATGGATTTATTCAGTTCCATTTGTAGTGTCTTTGACTATACCTCAGCAAGTAATGAAGAGTGGGTGGGAAGAAATGAATTTATCACTTATTCCACAAACAGCAAATCTTGTTCTCCTGCTAGATTAGAAATTCTGTTGAGATTTAGGAAATAAGAAAAATAATGAGAAAACTAGTCTTGGAAATTATTGAGTTGAAGGCCTTTTTAAATTAAAAGCCTTCTGTCAGAGTCAGCAAATTCACAGAGATTATTTAAACATTTTACATGTAAAGTCTGAGTTGCTGTAATCATTAAAGTTACTAAGATGCTTTACAGCTGAGTAGTGGTCAGAGCTTATGTGGTTCTTTAAATGATTACCTCTGTCTGTCTGCTGGAGGGTTTCTGCCCAACAGCAGAGGTGGTAAAAAGGAAAATGCATCAGCTGGGGGCATAGAGAATTGTTTAAGCAAATATATTAACTTAAACAGCATAAGCTGTTAATGGTGGGTTTGTGTTCAGTGCACTAGTCAGACAACAGGAGTAGCTAAAATTAATTTTATATTCTGCTGTTTCTGGAGCTGTACAGTAGTAATAACATGATCAGTGGTGTGAAGATGTGTCTTTTGTTGTGGAGGAGGTGTGTAGCAATCTAGACCACTTGGGCTCATTGCTCAAAGACTATTTGTCAGAGGTCAAGGACACATTGAAACTTCACTGCTTTTTTGTGAAGGTGTGCAGCTTTGTTCCTCAGCATTAACCAACATTATGTTACTGTGTTCTCTCCCCCAAAACCTCCTGCTCCAGTACTCTGGAAGAATGATATCAATCTTTTTCTATTTTCAGACTCAAGCAAAAAAAAAAAACCCCAAAAAACAGAAATCTGAAGTTTTAGAATAACATTTTTCTGAAATTCTGTGTTCCTTTATAGTGAGCTTTCAAAGCATCTCTCATTTTATAAATGAATAGATTATTTCTAAAATTGAAAACATTCTTTCCAGAAGAGACTCATAAGCAGTCAGATCATTGCCATTGAGAATTATCCACTAATTTTGCACAGAAATTTTTTGGGCTGTATAAAATTTATCAAGGAATTGAATTTTATATTCAATTTTTAAATGAGATTTAATTTAAAAGTTTTAAAAGAATTTATATACAGCTGTCTTAACTTTGTTTTTTCTGATCAAAATGAGAATAAGAAATATTAAAGGAAGGTTTTTGATGCATTCTCAAGCCCTGTGCTCTGATTTTATGTTCCACAAATGTTTGATATCCTCTATCAGTAGTACAGACTACACTTGGACCAAATATGTGAAAAATATATAGAAAACAATAATGTGTATTATATCCCTTCCTTTAGGCCTATTCAGAATATAAATTAAGCTGACAACTGAATAATAGTGTATGCTCCTAGCTGCCTTTATCTTACTTCTTCTGGTTTTTCTTTTAAGGTTCTCGATGTACTTTGCTCTCTCTGCGTCTGTAATGGAGTTGCAGTCCGTGCCAATCAAAATTTGATCTGTGACAATTTGCTGCCTAGAAGAGACTTACTTTTGCAAACACGTTTGATTAATGATGTGACAAGGTATAGTGATATGTTATATTAGAAAAAATTATGACTGTTATATTAGAAAAAATTGAATTCCCGTATCTTCAATAATTAATTGAATAAAAGACTGTAACCTAAGAAATGTCCCAAAGCTTTCAATATTGAGAAAAACACTTTAGGAATTGATAATGTATTATGTATTAACTTCTGAAAAAATTTTACTGACAATATGGCATTTGTATGGAACCTGGGATCAAATAGAACTTGCTAATTCATGATCAGAGCTGCTCTAAAATTGAGACATGAAAGTTGCTTGTTTCTGAGTCAAAACAGGGCACAGAGTATGTAAACACACTCTGAAGCACTTGTGTGTTTTAAGAGGGACTTAATTTCCTTGCAGCCTCACTCCTGGTTTTTTGATTTTTAGGAAATGATTTGTTATTTCTCTTTTGACTGTAAGTTTTTCTAAGCATGGAAGTTCTACCTTAGAAGATTATTCTACAGCAGCTTTATTAATTTATGCAAAATGGTTCACTTAAATAAACATTATAAGCAGAGTGTGGGTATCTACATTTGTATCACACTTGTGAATTTGACAATTATACAGCAATATAATTCCTATGTCACACTTTATTTTTACACTAACTGGCTTACATTTTCTTTCTTAGCATAAGACCAAACATATTTTTGGGTGTTGCTGAGGGCTCTGCACAATACAAGAAGTGGTACTTTGAGTTAATAATTGATCAGGTTGATCCATTCTTGACGGCAGAGCCCACCCACTTACGAGTTGGATGGGCCTCTACTTCAGGTTATGCCCCCTATCCTGGAGGTGGAGAAGGATGGGGAGGCAATGGTGTTGGTGATGACCTCTACTCTTTTGGCTTTGATGGCCTTCATCTGTGGTCTGGTGAGTACATTGTGAGCCACCACTTATTCTTACATTTAACATTTACCTACCTTTTCCTTCCCTTTTTTTTTGTATACGCAACATGCTATTTTTTAGTGAGCTACATTCAGAACTCCAGGTTGTCATGAAGTTATTTAGAAGTTCAGATCAGACTTCTTGTCTGAGATTTTAGCCAATATTGAATTATACCAATTAGGCTTTTTAGCAGATTGCTTCTGTTTTCATGCTTTTGATCACAGAATGGCATTTTCCAGATTTAGATCAATACTGACTTAATTATATCTGTACAAAATCAATGGATGTATTGATCTCAGATAAATTAATTCTACACAAATCAACATTTGCATTATTATTTTACTTTGAATCTACAGTTGAAGGAAAATGACAGTTATTTTTAAACCTGTTGATAGATCTGACAAATTGAATTAAAATTTTGATAAACAGTTTCATAAAACTTTTGTCAATAAAAAATAATAATTGCTGCAGTACTGCCATCTTCATTATTTTAGTCCTTGTGTGTAGAATCTTTAATGATGAACTAGCACATTATTTTTCATCCAGATTTCTCTTACATGCACAGTAAATGATGGTTATTTTTTAACTTGTTCAATTTGTGGCTTATGTTTTAAAGTGCAATTTTCAAGGCATGTAGGAAAAAATCCTTAGATTCCCCATATTTCTCAGTGCCTTTAAATGCCACATACATCTAGATATTCTTTAATTACTCTGAAAATAATAGAGTGGGGCCATGCAAATTAAAGGTGTTTTAATGAGAGTGTATATGTATACACTGAAGTAAATTTTATGACATTAATTCTAATAATTCATAATCTGAGAGTGTTTCCTTTATCAATTACGTCAATATTGTTCTAGCGCTGGGTTTGGATATAAAATATGTGTGTGCAGACACACAATTCAATATTTTATTTCAGCACTACTGAACAATTATCCAATGCCAGAAATCATCTTTTTTCAGAGAAGACTAGGAGGCATCCGTAACATACTCCATTAGAAATGGCTGAATAAATAATTTTAAAAAATAAACTTGATTAAATATTCTGATTCCTAAGTATTTTTATCCTAGGTCGGGTACCCAGAGCTGTAGCATCTGTCAATCAGCATTTATTAGCATCTGATGATGTGGTTAGCTGCTGCTTGGATTTAGGAGTACCCAGCATTTCATTCCGCATTAATGGACAGCCTGTCCAAGGAATGTTTGAGAACTTCAGTACAGAAGGGTTTTTCTTCCCTGTCGTAAGCTTATCAGCTGGTGTAAAGTAAGTACAACTTAATTTTATTTGTTTTCATTGCTGTCTTATCACACAAAATATTGTCCAAATTCTAGTATGATTTATTCTGGTTTGTTGCTGCAGTTCTGCCCAAATAGCAGCTGGAAGGAAGGCAGGGAAGTAATGATTTGTTCAGTGATGATTTCACTTAAAAGTGAAATGTGAGCCTGTAAACTCTCTGACCAAGTTGCAATGTCTGGACAGTATTATTTTATTGGTATTTGGTGACCTAGGGGAAATTAATTTTGTTTCATTCCCATTATCAGTGAAAAAAGCATGTTAGGAACACAGCGCCATATTTGTCACTAATTAAGGTTCTCACTGGCTTTCTCAGCAGGGAGTAAAATACCTAAATCATCGTGAAAACTGCTACTGTGTTCACAGTAGGAAACAGAACCGATGAGAAGCAGTTTTGGAGTCTCTTTGCTAATATTGCCCATTTCTTACCTCTTCTATAGCTAAAATACTGAGATTCAAACTTGTATTCAATTTATATGGTTGTCTATGTTCAATGAATTCAGAAAATCTCCTGTAGAATCAAACAGAATAAAGGAGGGCTGGGAAAGGTTTAGTTAACCAATTTCATTTATTCCCCAGAGGTGACCCTACTATGTAGCTGCATTAATACAAAGCTTTTGAAAATGTTCATTACTTTTTTTTCTGTAAGAAGTCTGCTGAAACTGGTGTAATTATTTTCTTTTTTTTTCATTCTTATTTGATGTTGGTTTTATATTTTGTGAGAGCATTTTCCTTTGCAGTTTATAGTAACATTATAGCTGATGTTAACAGCAGATGTATGTCATCATCTCTGTCTATCACTACCAGAGAAAATATTTTTACATGGGAATCCTGAGTTCATGAGTGAAGGAGGGTGTTCTGGGGTCTTTAATATTTTTAAAAATGTAAACAAAATATGTTGATCTGTTCTAATATTCCTATAGGCTTCTGGTCACCCCATCACAACAAATGTAGGGGCTAATTCCTAGAGATAACAGGATTATTTTTTTTAACATTTCTGTGTTTGTTTACCTCTAGAATTTCCCTACTTGAGGACCAAAGTATGCAGCTGGATAGTTTTTGTCTTTGTTGTTTTTCCTGGTATACTCCTAAATTTATATGAAAAATCTATATCTGGGGAGAAAAAGAACATTTTAGGGGTTTACAAGGAATCTTAGTTGTGCTTCTGGAATTCATTCCCAGTTGTAAAATTTGGTATAATATTGTTTGCTTTCTTAATGCATTATGGTTTTAGTGTTTTGTTTGGTTTTTTATTTCTCTCATGTGCCAAACTGTCTGCATGTGTTCACTGAGAAGTAACTTTAAAACTTTCAAGTTATGTATCAATAATCCCAATAGTATTTTTAGAGTAACAGTCCAATTTAAATTAGATTTGTGTTTCCAAATCCCTTAAATCCATTAAAAAAGTCTCAACTTACAACCATTTGATTTTAAGTGAGAAATACTAAAATATGCTACTACATTAAATAATTAGTTTTGCTTTGGCCAAAACAAATTTTAGAAAAATAGTGGGTAGGTGATGGTTTTACTGACAGTATCTGCTAGTATGAATGCTTGGTGACCCTTTGGTGTTTACCAAAACATGAACCACACATGCATTTTTGTAAATGGTAGTAAAATAAATGGTTAGGCTTCTACATTATTTATTCATAATGATAGTATATGCTGACTATTTAAGAGTCTAATTGCTTCATTGAAAATTGTACAGAGTTCGTTTCTTGTTGGGTGGACGTCATGGAGAGTTTAAATTTCTGCCTCCTGCTGGCTATGCTCCCTGTTATGAAGCATTGCTTCCAAAAGAGAAGATGAAATTGGAGCCAGTCAAAGAGTATAAAAGAGATTTTGAAGGAGTGAGGGATTTGTTGGGAACAACACAATTTCTCTCGCAAGCTTCTTTTATCCCTTGTCCAATAGACACCAGTCAGGTATGTGCAGTTTGCAGTAATGGGATCCATAACATACATCCATAAATTCAAAATTTAAATTCACAATATAAAACCTTCCCTCTTTCTTAGCAGTCCTTCAATTGCTTGTTGTGATGAACCAAACTAGATGATCTTGCTTATACAAGGTGTGGTAACTGGAACCTCTTCTTACTTCCGGAATTGTTATGCTCTTTTCTTAGATTGCTCTTCCTTTTCATCTTGAAAAGATCAGGGACAAACTAGCTGAAAATATCCATGAACTATGGGGAATGAATAAAATAGAGCTGGGCTGGACATATGGCAAGGTATGTTTTGAATGACCTGTCTGGGTATAGTCACACTAACCTGTATTATGTTAAGTCTCCTAAACCTAATACAAACCAAACCTGGAATTGGAGTTTGAATAGAGTATGCAACAGTGAGTAGAATAGAGTATGCAACATTACCAACAAGTGACCATGTAAGCTGGAAGGAGACAGTGATATTAACTTTTCGGTGACTTTTTTTAAACATTCAAATTCCTTTGCTTTGTTATTCCATTAGTTATGGAGGAGTATTTATAGTGCACATCATGAATGAATCATGGGAAAAGGAGATTTATATCGTTATGGGTAGCTGTCATTGAACAAAGATAAATGGTATTGCTTATATTGACTTCACTACTGCAATGAATTTACTGGGTTTTTACTGTGATTCTTGATTCCATCAGGAAAGTACTCTTTTCTGTTACTCTTTTGCAGATACGGGATGATAATAAAAGGCATCACCCTTGTCTTGTGGAATTCTCAAAACTGCCTGAGACAGAGAAGAATTATAATCTACAAATGTCAACAGAAACCCTCAAGTGAGATTTAAACAGAAAAGAAAATAAAATTTTAAAACTTTATTTTTATTCAAGCGCACGATACTGTTGTAAGATATAAAAAGCATTCAAAAAGCTCCTTCAAAGATATTCTGCTAACTTTGCTAGAAGTCCCAGGAACACAATCAGACTGACGTAGTAAAGCTTTGTCTCTACAGAGAGACAAAGAAAAAAACACCACCAAGTCCTGTTGGTTTTAATTAAGTGGTGGAAATCTCAAGCCATAGATTTGTGCCTTTTGAGTCTTTGAAGGGCTTATTTATTATTACTGATAAATTAAAATATTTGAGTTTTTAAATACCATTATTTTGGATTACTTCCATGTTTTTAAATATGATTTCTTCTATGTATTTATACAATGCATGAGAACTGTAATGTTGTGTTTCACTAATGCCATTTTTATGCCAGAACCCTTTTGGCCCTTGGATGTCACATTGTTCACACTCATCCAGCAGCTGAGGAAGATCTTAAAAAAGTCAAACTTCCTAAAAAGTATGTACCTTTTGGTAACGGTTGCATATTATAGTATTTATTATAAATATAATAATACTATATTACTATACGTAGTAAATGTATTTACTTGAAAGAGGGTTTACCACTTTACCATAGAAGACAGAAACAGCAAGTTGGACACTTGCCATTTCACATCATTTTATCAACACACCATATGGTTTTTTTCCTGAAAGAAGTTTATCAATGAGAAACAAAGTTAGTTGTTTAAAGCAGTAAAATACATAGTTTTATGATATGAGAGATTGTAATCTTGATCCAGTTGATGGCATTAATTAAAAAATGGAAAGAAGATCTAGTCTCAAGGTTCATACTGAAGACAGTGTATCATAATACTGGTTTGCTATTATTCTCTTCTTAAAATTGCCTGAAACATCCTAATTAATGGAAAGGACCTAATTTGAGCAAAAGAGAATCTGAATATGTCTAAAAGGGGAGATAGTCCTTATACAATATGGAAGGGTTGGAGAAGATAATAGCTACTGCTGAAAAATTACTAAACTTTTTATTCAGTGAAAAAGTGGTAAGAACATTAGTTAAAATTTTTCTTCTGTTGGAAAAAATGGCAATGCAGTTCTTACAGAATATTTAATTGAAATACCATGCTTAATAATACATAAAAGAGTTTCATAAGAAATCATCATACAGATCTTTAAAATAGAAATTACTTGAAATGTTTAAATGACAAATATAAAAATATACATAAAAAGTAGTCATTCAATAACAATTTTGTAGCTTTATAGCAACTGTTTAACCATGTAAATATGGATCTGAGTCACATTTGATTATCTATGGCGGAAGTAGGTGGAAAATGAGATGGTCTGCTAGAATCCAATTTATATCCTAGTCAATGACCAAATGCAATGGAATATTTTTTGCAAAGGAACGGGAGAGTAGGAAATTAAAAAGTGGAGAGAGACAGTGATTTCCATGCTATAAATGCCTCATAGAAAGATTTAAATACCATAACTGGGATATCTTGACTCTCTGTTTTGCTTTATTGACTTAGTTACATGATGTCAAACGGATATAAACCTGCCCCTCTTGATCTTTCTGAAGTGAAATTGTTACCTTCTCAAGAATTTCTAGTTGACAAACTAGCAGAAAATGCTCATAATGTCTGGGCAAAAGACAGAATAAAACAAGGATGGACCTATGGCATTCAACAGGTAGGAACTTCTTTACATGCATTTGGAATAAGTAAAGGATGTGATGTTTTTTCTTCTAGAACATAATTTTGGAGGGAGTGTTAGTGAAGATGACAAATACTGACTGTCTTGCAATAATTGGAAAAGCCAGAGGGGGGTGGGAGCAGGAAAAGAAGCCCTATGTATAAAAATCTGGATTGTCAGACCTGTATGGTTGCAGCTTCCAGATGTGTGAGAATATATTTCCATCCTTCTCTTTCATTCTTGTATTTTGCTTTTCAGTGTTATTAACAGATAATTAATTGCACTTGCATTCATAGAACTCTTCTTCATTAATGCTCTATTCTGTAATCATTACATGATGCCAAAGTACACGCTGTCTCATTATTCAAAGTCTTTGTGATATCTAAACAGACTTTTCTTGTTGTTTTTTATAACCCCTTTCAGGACCTTAAGAACAAACGTAATCCTCGGCTAGTGCCATATGCATTATTAGATGAACGCACTAAAAAATCAAACAGAGACAGCCTCCGTGAAGCTGTCAGAACATTTGCAGGCTATGGCTACAGTATTGAGCCACCTGACCAAGAAATAGGTATGTCTTTTCTGTAAGAATCATGGCCTTTTTTAGTGACATTTATAGTTTCACTTTATTATTAAAAGAAATGTTTTTTTCCTCTGTCTATTTTTACAGCTGACCAAACAGTGGAAAAAGTCAGCATTGACAAGATACGGTTTTTCAGAGTGGAACAATCCTACGCAGTGAAGTCTGGAAAGTGGTACTTTGAGTTTGAAGCTGTGACAGGTGGAGATATGCGTGTTGGATGGGCCAGGCCAGGCTGTCGACCTGATGTAGAGTTGGGAGCTGATGACCAAGCATTTGTATTTGAAGGAAGCAAAGTCAGTACACCTTTACCTCTTTTGATCTACGAACAGGCTAGACAGAGAACTACAGCATAGGTTTCCTCTGTTTACTCCACATCAACTACTGGAATGCTTTTGATTCGTATAAAATATCTCTGAGCTCTGTTTCACACTGGATAATACCTCTGTTTTGGTTCTGGTCATGAGATTATGCTAACAAAGAAGTGTTGGTTTATATGTATCTTCCTAGGCTATACCCAACTAAGTACAGAAGTCTGTCATAATTATAAACAAGATACAGTATTCACTTCCGTTTTTTTTTATAAGTGGTGTTTTACAAAAATCAAAAAAGGTTCTTCATTAACTGAGAGAACCACAGCCTGTTTTTTCCTTTTTATATCTTTTCTGCTTTCTGCATGTCCTTTCTTCCCAAACTTGACTCCTAAGGACCAGAAGGATAATAATGACCTTGTGTATAAGAAGTTCAGTCCAGTGAACAGTAGTTACCAGGTTCCAAATTGCTGAAGTTAGGATGCCTTAGTTGCTCTATGTCCCTGTTATCTCAAAAGCAAAAATCATGATCACTACTGTTTGCAAACTACTTTGAGATCCTGTAAAATGTCATGTCTGAGTTTATTTATTTTGTATTTAATTTTTAATTTTAGCACTGTATTTATTTACTTGGTTTTCCATTTAGGGCCAGTGTTGGCATCAAGGCAGTGGATTCTTTGGACGAAGCTGGCAACCAGGAGATGTGGTTGGTTGTATGATAAACTTGGATGACAAGTCAATCATCTTCACTCTGAATGGAGAGTTACTTATAACCAGTAAAGGTTCAGAACTTGCGTTTGCTGACTTTGGAATAGAAAATGGTAATTTCCCCTTTATAGTCACATGGTTATTAGAAGACAAAACGATACAACAAACAGGAAAAACTAGTCTGTCATAATGACTCAGTGAGCTGAGAAATCATATTTCACTGATGTGAGCCTTCAAACTGTGCTATACATTAACTTCATAAAAATTTATTTTGAGCGTGCTTGTGTGGCACAAACTGAATTTCTTTTCTCCTTTAACCTCATTAATGGGGTTTCGGCTGTCAGAGTGGATAAATTTCCTCACTGTTGCTAGGCTTTCTCTCAGGACTTCAGTGCTAAGAAGAAGTGGTAATAATAAGCATCCTGAAAATTTTCCAAAACCTGAAAATGTAGTCTCTTATAATCTCACTGGAGCATAAATATACTATGTTCATGTCTGTGAAGAACAAAATGAGCACTGTGTGGTGAGAGTCTGCATCCAAAGAAAGATCTTTGCAACGTAACTTGAGTCTAATTTTTTTTTTCTCTGTCCTATTCATAACTTATCTGCATTTCCCATTTTCCTGAGATATTTTTCCTCTTCTGTTTTTGGCCTTTGGTTTTTAAAAAAGTGGAATCTACATGACTGCAACAGAAGAGTTGGGGAATATTATCAAGCTGGTTTGCTTTGTGTTTTCATTGACTTTTATTTGTAAGTGTATCTCCTCCAACCAGTAATAGCTTCATACCTGTCAGTAATTGCCAGAAAACTTGGCAGTTGCTCACTGCTCTCCTTTGATCTTACCATTGATAGAGTTTTTATAAAGGTAGAGAATGAGGGACTGCCTTAACAAAGCTGTACTGAAGTCTCAGAGTTTAGGAGAGAAAATCTCTCCTTTAGATGTTGAACTGTTGGCTTTTCCCTAATCTTGCTCCAAATTCTGTTTCTTGGGGAAATGGTAAAATAAGTCAACAGCCTTCCATCCCTTTCTAAGGGTATATGGAGATCAAAAAGTTGAGTCATAAAAAATGCTAGCATTAAAGAAGTGTGTATTTGTCCATTGTGAATGATGGAAGAATGAAGGCTGACAAAAAAAAGTTAATAACTTGGCTCTAGCCAAGGTTGGCTTTCAGTTACCAGCTTGTTGTATAGGGCCATGTTTATTAGTCTAAAAATGAGAAAGATAACACATTAAATGGGATAGTGCCTAAGTTCTCAGGGGGTTTGGTAGCAATTATATTGAACTTAGACATTAGTATTTAAGGTGGCTTTAAATACTTGCTCCTGTCATCATTACTTGTAGGAGCTAAAGTTTAGTTCACATTAGATGGATGGAAAATAAAGAATGTCTGGTTTTAAACTAAGTTACTGTTAAGTTTTATTTGTTTATTTCGTTAGGTTTTGTTCCAATTTGTGCGCTGGGCCTGTCTCAGATTGGTCGCATGAACCTTGGAATGGATGCCAGTACATTCAAGTATTACACGATGTGTGGCCTCCAAGAAGGTTTTGAACCTTTTGCTGTTAACATGAACCGAGATGTTGCTATGTGGTTTAGTAAACGCTTACCAACATTTGTCAATGTGCCAAAAAATCATCCTCACATTAAGGTAACATTACATGTCAGGGAGACACCTGTTCAATGACTGTTTGTTTAGCAAGCTGAGACATTAAACCCTTACTAATACTTACTGTCATCAGATAGTTTGTCATATAACTCTATTAAGTCACTCTTAGATAATTCCAGATGATCTTGTCTATCTTGTGTTTCATTTATGGATTCCTATGGATATACCCATCTGGTTTATTACATGACTTACTAACTTATGTTGTGGTTAGCTACTGGAAACATGTTAGTTATGGGTTTTTTTTATATTCTATCTTACATGTGCTTTCACTTTTTAAACCTTCTCTACTATAAATTTTTCTTAAAAATCTGAAAATTGTTCAGCTGAAGTCTGAGGATATTTAAGTGTACCTGTGGTATCACAGACTCTTTCATTATGATGCACCAGTGATAGGAATTCCAAAACTCCCTAACTAATCTATCTTAGAGCAGAATAATATATTCTGTCTTTTGTATAAATTGTTACATATTAATATATTCCATAATGATAAGTGTGAGTTCCTGAGGAGATTTTTTACTATAATCTGTCTAGGCCATTTACTTTAATTTGGGTGTAGCCAATTATTCTCCAATGCTTGTCTATGAATATTTCCTTCTTAAGCAAAATAAATTTCACTGAATTCAAACTAAATTATCTCAGCTTTTTTTCATTTTATCAGGGTTATTGCATCACTATTCCTGTCTTAAGGTTTTTAAAATGTTCCTATCACTGAGCTTGAAAACACACTTTTTCAGCACAAGGGAAAGTAATATCTGACTCAAAGTCCATAATGACCCTCTGAACAATTCTAATTGATATTTCTTCTCATTGTGGTAGAAAATTACTGATTCTTGTGATGCAGTTTTTCAATGACTTTTGTACTCAAAGTGAATTAGTTCAATAAACTATATACTTTTTTCTTTTTTTGCTCCTGAATGGAACATCTTGAAAATATTTACTGTAAAGATTTACTGAATCTGTTGCTTCCCTTGCTCTTCAGGTTAAACTCAGTGTCAGAGAACAAAACTGCCTAGTTAGAAGATAATTAATTATGAAAAATTTAAGTTTGCACTTTCAATTTTCTTATCCTGTAGTTGCTTAATGAAAGTTTTCAGCATTTTTTGGCTAGAATTATTTAAAAATATTTCTGTTATTTTTAGATATGGAGAATTGATGGGACCATTGAGAGTCCACCTCGGTTAAAAGTTACTCACAAAACTTTTGGCACACAGAACAGCAATTCAGACATGATATATTGTCGTTTGAGTATGCCTGTTGAGTTCTACTCATCATTCAACTTTGGCATGGGTGTGGAAAATGCCTCATCTGATGTTTTCCAAAAACGGTTAGACTTGGGTTTGGTTATCCTATTTCATGCTTTCAGTGTAAATGTACTGTGTTATATTATTCTTTATTATTGTATACTCAAAATTTCTGTGCACTAAGCACAGATTACCATAAAATGTGTGTTACTCAGATTTTTTTATTCTTGATGGTTTTCTAAGCCACCTTTGCTGCAGAATGCTGTGTCCAGACAAGAGAGAGCCTTTTCTAAATAGGTGGCTCACAAAGTCTATAGATCTTTGCCTAAGCAGCTCCACTTTTTTCTGAATTATTATGATTTGCAAAAGCTAGGCTGGAAAACCAGCTCAGAGTCTTTTGCCCATTGGATTGTTGCTCATCAACATTATTGTTCAATAGATGATTGTTACTGGATAAGCGCCTAATTCATTAAAAGAAAAAAGGTTGTGGGACAGGTTTTTAAAGATACCAGGTATTAATGGGTCCTGTGCCTTTCAGAGTTAACTCTACTTAACTGCTGTAAATCTGCCTCTTCTCCCGCTCTCTACCTTAACTGCAAACAACTATTTTACTTGAATATTTGTATCCTGTATTTGTATTTTTCTTATTTATATATTTGTATCTTTGCTAATGCATTCTCAGTACCAAGCAAATTAGTTAGCTACTTAGCTAAGTTACATTAGTTAACTTCTAAGTATACTTAACCTAATAGTGACTAATTTTTTTTACTACTTTTTAAAAAATTATTTACTGATTTTCCTTTATCTGTAGAAAGCACAGCCAAGAAATTCCTCCTCCTTCTACTACAGTAAGTAAATATGTTGAGATGCTTAGTTCTTCTAATACTTTGAAGTAGATTTATTTGTGGCAGCATGTTCTTTAGAAATTGATCCGTTGAAAGAAGCCTTTTTAATAATTTTCTATGATATAAAACTGTTTATAAATAATGATGTTCAGAGTTGCATGACTTGTAACTTGTGTAAACATAAACCTCACCAACTTAAAACACTGCTTTGCTTTTTTAATTTAAGAGGATTTTAAATGATTCACTAGAAGAATGTGAATATTATTATTAAATTTGATATATAGGAGAGGGTTTTTTTTTTTTAAATCACTATGTGATTATTCCATGATAAAATACTTTAGATTTCTATTACTAATATGCTCTTTTCCTCCTTTCAGTATTTTTACTCACTACGGATATTTGCTGGCCAAGACCCATCCTCTGTCTGGGTTGGCTGGGTAACACCAGACTATCATTTTTACAGTGAGAATTTTGACCTAAATAAAAATTGCACAGTGACAGTTACTTTAGGCGATGAGAGAGGCAGAGTTCATGAAAGGTATGGAATTATTTATAGCTTATTAAAGTTTTTATTTCAATACTGTTGTTTAAAAGTCAGATGTTCATGAGCTTGATGATATTTTAAATATTAATTTAAACTAATAAGAAAATTGATTATGGAGTATGAGTTTTCTGTGCTCACTTATATATGAATGTGTTTTATGTAGACATGTTAAAGTGAATTTATCATTAATGTTCTGTTGGAAAGAATTTCTTTTGGAAAGAATTTTAAATGAAAGATGTTTCTTTAATTTAATATCTATATTTACTCCCTGTGGATGAACTAGTTTGTTTTACTGTAACTTACAAGTGCACATAGAAGCCTGTGAAATTTTTTCGTAACTATAAAAAAGAAAAAAAAGTGTATTTAGTCTGATCCCTTACCCATGATGATGCTGATGCATTACAAAAAAAAAAAAAAAAGATTTGCTAATGAGCAAACTTTCAGCATAACAAGCACCTTTGAGGATCTCTAAGTATTCCTCCATTGAAAAGTGTATCTCCACCAAGCTCAGTGTGACCTATGCTTTGTTCTTGTTGCTCTCTCAGTGTGAAGCGCAGCAACTGCTACATGGTTTGGGGAGGAGATGTAATTGCTAATTCCCAGAGATCAGGGCGCAGCAATGTTGATATAGAAATCGGATGCTTTGTTGACCTGGCTACTGGAATGGTGTCATTCACAGCCAATGGAAGAGAGCTTGGCACTTGTTATCAGGTATTATCAGATTTTCAGGAGGATATCTAGTAAGCTTCTTGTTTTGATGCTACTTCTATTTTTCAGAAATCTAACTGGACACCATTTGTGTGATGATAACATATTTTCCTGTATCATTCTGGTTTATCCCTCTTTTTCTCACTCTTGTAAGGCTATGTTTTTTGAGCTGTTTCAATATGTTCAGATAAATATTATTTTTACATCTCAGTTTGTGTGGTTCAGAATCTTGATTAATAAAGTTAATCCTTTAAATTATTTTTTCAACTGAATCTGTTATACAATAAAGGGGAAATAAATATTTAAACTAGCAGAAGATCAAAAGTAGACTTTAGATATAGTAATTTTTGATATAAATTAAGAAGAAAAATTTAGTTCATTATTACCAGGATTTGTGTTTTCTGCAGATAGCTGTGGTTTGGAGATCTTGTGATTTGATAAGTTTCAAAACCTAAAATTCAAATATGTATTAATGTAGAAAGCCATAATAAATGCTGTGGGCCCTAAATGCTATTAATATCCTAAAATATGGTGTCATTATGCAAATGGATCAGTGGTTGACAGGAGTTTTCCGCAGCAGATTGTTGAGATTTCCTCTTAGTAAGATCAGTTGCCTGTAGTAAAGCCCTCACTGTGGAAGAGGTTGTCCAGTGTTAGCAAAAATTCCATTGTTTTCTTCTATGTCAGCCCCTCAAATGTGTAATACAGACAAAACTGAAATGTTATTTAACTAAATTTTATGAAACTTCTATACAGACTCAATTGAAAATGAACGTGGCAGGGCTGCACCTAGATTGCAAATGGCAGTGGGAGGTTATCTAGTAATCCCAGTTTTGGAATACTTTGTAATAGTGGTCAGTAACTTCAGTGCCACGCTGGGAGAATACTGAATGTCAACACACTGTGAAAAGAAAACAGGCAACTAAAGTGCTTAAGTCCTGCTTTGCTGTTTTTCTAACTATATACAAATCAATACGAAAGCTTCTGAGCCAACCCACGGAACTTTGGTGTGTTTCTTTGCAGTGGGTGTTTGTGGGGTTTTTTTTCATGGACAGCCTTTAGCTGTTCTTCTTATCTTGCTAGAAGATGTGCATCTTCCACATCTGTCTTTTCATACATTATTGAATTTAGTGTAAATAACACTTTCAGGTTTTTCACTATATGAGTTGGAACTAATATAACCATGTTCTCTGTACTAAATTTAAAGCTATCTCAGAAAATACCAGTATTTCTCCTCAGTTTCTTCTCTTTTTCATTGAAAAATGCCTGAAGTTCTTTTAGGAAATATTTTTTGGATATGGATGTTTTTGAGAAGAAACTACACTGTTACCAAAATTTCTCCTATAGGTGTTGAGAGCACATAAGGCTACAAAACACCTGTCTCAAAATCAGGTGTCCCTATAAAGATGACTGCAAATACTTTACTATATTATAGGTAGACACTATTCAACACTTTATTTAGTAAAGGATCTAAATTATTTGATAATGAAGTGTAAGGTACACAGTATTTATTTAATATCATATTCAGGGAGATTATTTTTTTCCATTTTTAATTTTTTAAAAATTTTAATCTCCTTTCACTTCTAGGTTGAACCAAACACGAAGCTTTTTCCAGCAACTTTTTTACAGCCTACAAGCACTAACTTGATTCAGTTTGAACTTGGTAAATTAAAGGTAGGACGTATTCTTGTATTCTACAGAAAGCCAATCTTTATGTAAATGTGCTCTTTTAAATCTGTTTATTTCCGTGCAAATTCCTGTTCAGTTAAATTTGTTTAGGAAAATTGAATCAAATGCATGACTTTTAATTTGACTTCTACATTTACTTCTGTAAATATTATTATATGCAGTTAATTGATTATCTGCATTTGTCAAAATGAACTAATATTATTTGAGGATAACACCATTAATGTTGGGGGATTTTAATGGACTTTGCTCTTTCAATTATTTCTACCTTTCTATGATTTTCTTGTTATTTAAAAGTTATACTTCCTTTTGCTGTTATGGGTTTATTCATAATCGCATGTTTCAAAAATAATAAATACATATATTTGTTTCAGAATACCATGCCTTTATCAGCAGCAATTTTTAAAAGTGAAGAAAGAAATCCTATTCCGCAGTGTCCCCCTCGCCTTGATGTGCAAACAATTACACCTGTCTTATGGAGCCGGATGCCAAACAGCTTCCTAAGAGTAGAAACTGAGCGTGTCAGTGAACGGCATGGCTGGGTTGTACAGTGCTTGGAACCTCTGCAGATGATGGCACTCCATATCCCAGAAGAAAACAGGTACGTTGATAATGAGATAAAATTACTTGATGTGGACAAAATATACTGAAAAAAGGTGTCAGTGTATTGATTAAACCTGTCTTGATGAATATTTACCCTATAGCTGTTGAAAATTTCTGATCTTGCCTGATATCGTATCAGATATTATTGTATTAGTGAAGCTTAATGCAAGAGACTGAATTTTAATGCCATGTACCAAGCTTTGTATGCATAAAAGAAATCATGGCTATTGGATTTTATTTAAATTTAAATAGCATCTCTTAAACCTGTAGGTTTTTAAACATAGAGATTTTTCTCAGCTTGAGAAAAACAAGCATAAAGAACATGCAAGTACTATTTTGCCGATTTTTTTCTATAATAGAAACCTGTAATTTCTTCCTGTTTCATCTGTGCTGAATTTACATTAATTAAGTTTTTATGTTCTTATTGACAAGATCATGCCTTTCTTTGATTTTCATTAGGTTTTATCTTCAGAGTGAGGATAATAAAGATCTATCCAAATGTCAAATGTCATAACCAGTGAAAAATCAAACTATCAGCGAAAGCATAGCAGAAAGATCATTTAACAGCTGTACTTTTATTATAATTTAGAAATTTCTTTTAATGATTCAAAACTCAATTTTATTTATTGTTAATAAAACTGAATTAAAGGAAAGAGTGAAAACCACTGTCTTGTGGAAAAAATGAACCAGCAATCCTGAGTAAACTAGAAAGGCACTGCTTAGTAACGGTAGTAATGTAGATTTTCAGCATGCCTGATATACCTATTTTAAAAACAAGGTCTAATTTACAATAGATTCCAAAGAAATATCTCCATCTTAGATTTTGGGGTTTTTTTTCCTATGGAGCAGTAATTTTAAACAGTCTCAACAAATTATTTCCACCATTTACTGCGTTTTAATGATGCACATAATAAGATTAGTTAGTATCAACTTTTATATTAGTGGTTTGAAGAGGAACTGACCAAAATGTTCAGAGATTACAAAACTCCTTTTTCAAAGTCTTTATTTATGGAATTGACTGGTGTTCTCTTTCTTTATTTCATAACAGATGTGTTGATATTTTGGAACTAGGTGAACAAGAAGATCTGATGATGTTTCACTACCACACTTTAAAACTCTATAGCTCAGTTAGTGCTCTGGGTAACACTAGAGTTGCTTATGCCCTTTGTAGCCATGTGGACATATCTCAGCTATTTTTTACAATAGATAATCAATACTTACCTGGACTTCTACGTTCTGGATTCTACGACTTGCTCATTAGTATTCACTTGGAGCACGCCAAGCAAGCCAAGCTCATGATGAGCAATGAATTTATCATTCCAGTTACAGACGAAACTCGAAATATTAAATTATATCCCGATGAAACAAAGAAGCATGGTTTACCTGGAGTGGGGCTTAGCACTTGTCTTAAACCAGCCTTTAATTTTTCTACTCCATGCTTTATTGCGACCAGTGAAGATCATCAGACATCCATCCCAGAGATACCCCTGGAGATACTTAAATCCAAGGCCATAAGTATGTTAACAGAGGCAGTGCAGTGTAGTGGGAGTCATATAAGAGACCCTGTTGGAGGACAGATTGCATTCCAGTTTGTTCCTGTTCTTAAACTGATAGCAACGCTGCTCATCATGGGTGTTTTTGATGATGATGATGTGAAGCAGGTGTTACTCCTCATTGATCCCACTGTGTTTGGAGATCACAAGGAAGAAACAGAAGAGAGGACAGAGAAGGAAGAAGTGACCCAAGTTGAAGAAAAAGCTGTAGAAGCTGGGGAGAAAGCAATCAAACAAACAAAAGCTCCTGCAAAAGGCTTGTTGCAGACAAGATTACCAGAATCTGTTAAGCTTCAGGTGACCATTTATTATAAATATGTTACTTATATTCTACTCTTATTGAAAAAAGGATTGTGCTTTTTGTCTATTCTCTACTTAATAAGATTTGAAATTCTGAAGGTCTTTAATTCCACTTTGCCTTAAAACTTCAAATTCATTTAAAAAAATCTATGATGATGCAGTTCTTTCTATATGCATCTACACTCAAAACAGATTTGTGAATTCATATTTATTTCATAAAAATGGAAGGGTTAGACCAGATGATCTTTAAAGGACCATTCCAAGCCAAATTAGTGTGTGATTTCTAGATATTTTGAGTGCATGGACTGAAAGATTGTGTGTGCAGTATAATATCATCTATCAGATAATGAAGCTACCATTTTGTCACCTTTACAGTGTTAAAACAAAAATATCTCTCATTTTTACAGTCTGATGCAGTGTATAGTATGTACTCAAGTTCTTCCCCAGAGTTTGTAAAGCTGTTGAGATTGTCTATTTTCTCTACCCTAGATGTGTCATTTACTCAATTATTTTTGTGACTGTGAACTACAACACAGAGTGGAAGCAATTGTATCGTTTGCAGACCGTTATGTATCAAAATTGCAGTATAACCAGAAATACAGGTACAATGAACTCATGCAAGCCTTGAACATGTCTGCTGCATTGACTGCCAAGAAGACTAAAGAATTTCGGTCTCCTCCTCAAGAGCAGGTAATATTTAAAAAAAAAAAAAAGATTGAATTAAAGATTAAAAAGCTCTTTATGATGACAAAATAAAGTCCTGACTCGCTGGAGAACCAAAATGAATTTGAAAATAAATTTATTCCATGCTGCAAAATACTGAATGTCAGAATGCTGAAACTTGTGTTCTAGAACTTAAACTGTAAACCAAAGTTATAAACAGGTAAAATATGGCTACGTACTAGAATATGTCCTAGGCTATTTCAGTGTTTTAACTGTGTTTTAAACCCCTTAAAGATTAATATGTTGCTGAATTTTCAACTGGGAGAGGATTGTCCCTGTCCAGAGGAGATTCGGGAAGAGCTATATGAATTTCATGATGATCTTCTAATTCACTGTGGTGAGTGGCAAGTTGTTGATGCAAGATGTGTTTGTCTTATTGGCACTTGACAGATCAGTTGAAAAATATACTAGTATGAGAGGTTTTTTTAATTAAATGTGTTATTGCCTACAAAGTGACTTTACCGGCAAACTTTGGTGTATGTTACAAAAGTATGGTAAACCTGTGCATGGTTTTAAGTTTCACTGTTAAATCTCTATTAATTATTATCTAATATTATTCTGTTTATATACTAGTTTTAGACTTATTGGGGGAAACATAATCTAAACAAGATTATTACTTGTTTACCTTAAAAGATTATATAAACACATGTATAAGTACAAGCAGATAAAATGTACTGAGGGAACACAATTGCTGCGAAGCTGAGCATCAGAAATTAATAAAATAAGCAGATGTGGAGTTCTCTGCCTGCTTTAGCTTGGGTGCCTGTTGTATGCATAACTGTGAGAGTCAGTCATTATAAAAGACTCTTCCACTGCATATTACAGCTTGAATTGCCCCCCACTAATTTAATTTGGATTTGCTGTGCAATTTTATATGTGGGATTTTTGATGTCTATTCTTTTGTTAGTTTATTGAGATCTTAGTCTAATTCAGACAGTCGTGGAATTATTAACATTTGTAGTCTGAGTCATCTAATTATTACTGTTCATTGCCAGCAATTATGCAGTTAAAACTGAAATAAACAAGCTTTTTCCATCAACCTACTTGGTAGATATATTCATGGTTACTCTTCCAGCACGTTGCTTAGTTCTATGGTTTTTTGCATCCATCTTGTCCAAAAAGAAGGGGCCAATGTCATTACAGTGAGTTGGGAGTATCTCAATCTCTTCCCCAGGAAGAGCATGAAATTCCTAATGATTAGTTCTTCCTTGTCCACCTTCTTGCTTGAGGTCATTATGAAATGTTTACCAATACAGTCTGATAAATCTTCCTTTGCTGGTTATCCCTAAAACCAGTGTTACCTGTTGATGGAATTGTGCTGTTTTAATGACCTGTAATTAAGTTTTTGTTTTCTGTTTGGAGGCATGGTGCCTCCCTATACCATTCTGTGCTTGTATTGTTAAGGCTTCTGATACTATTTTGCACTGCTATATCTGAGTACTCTCTTAGAATCTCCAGCAACCAGCAAGCTGTGATTTCATGATAAGACAATTATAATTTTTCAACTACCTCAGCCTTAGCCTCAGCCAAAGATGAGTAGGTCTGTGGGCATCTAAGTTGTGCTCCATCAATTTACTTCTGAAGGTGTTGTACAAGACAGTATTAGAAGTCCTTAAAATCAAGATTTGTGTCTGTAAGGCAGAAATTTAGTTGGTTTAACATTATTTGGTTTTCACAATCCTCTGTTGTTATTCATCATCGCTTCTAAGTGCTTACCAAAAACTGTTTCTTTCATTCCATCATTTTTCTTCCAAGTGTTAAAGTGAATAGTTAGTAGCCTCCTATTTACTCCTCTTTATCTCTGTCTTTATTACATCTATCATAATAAATTATTACAGCCACCTCCACTGTTCAGTCACTCAGCCCTTGATCTGACCTCTGGTTTCCAAAGGTAATGCCTGTTTGGCAGCACAGAGTAGTCTAAGACTCCAGGATGGAGATTATGAAAGACCTGCAACTTTCTTGGAAATGTCTTAACTCCACAGTCAATTAATTTTAGCTTAAAATCTTTTGGCTGGTATGATCATTGAGTTAGTTTAGCTCCTGATCACTCTTCGTATTCCATACGGTGAAACACTAGTTATTGTATGCATTGAGATTTTTCTTTTTAGGGGATGTACTTTTATTATTTGTTTACTACATTAGAAACAAAAAATGTGTGTTTTTAATGAGAGTTCAAGATAGAGAAAGGGCTGTCTCATGATTAAAATAGTTTAAAGATCCTCTGGATTCTAAGCAAAACCATATTCACTACTTTGCACAGATTTATCAGAGGTGGTCGCTGTGGATAAATACTCCTAATTATCTGTGTCCTGACTTGGACCTAAAAATCAGTACCAAGCAATCACAGCTGCAGATTAAATGAATAGGAGTTCTGCTTGGAATGTTTAATCAGCTTTTTAGTACTAAGTATACTTTCCCATCTAAGTGGAAAACTATGTATGCAATCAAGTAATTAAAGGCTTCTTCATAATGAATATAAGCAAATAGTTACTGAGGCAATCTTTATCCTAGCACGTTGTAACTGTGAGTGGTTAATTTTGCTGGCAAAATAATGGTCCTCTATCATATTTTTTATGTGCAATTTCATGGTTGTAAAAAAACCAAACAAATTTACAGCATATTTGGTAGCATCATATCAAACTGAGAGTTGTCTGGGTTGAAACCATCTGTACTGGTGCACAGACCTCTGCCACTTGAAGGAAGAAATTAGCCAGTAGGAACATGAGATTGTCAGCTTCTGAATGGATTGTAACTATAGGAAGATGCAGAATGACCAATTAATGATATGGAACAGTAAATGAGACCCATCTGGAGGAGTCACAGACCTCATTTACCCCAGTCCAACACTGTCTTAACTCATGATCCCAGGGCATTTCTTCCTGTCTGTCCATTTCAGCTTCTTCAGAGTTCCTCTCCCACTGTCTTTCTCTTGTGTCCAGGGCCTTGGTTTTATTTCAGTGCCAGATAGTTTCTTCCTTTAATATTCTTGTCTGCTTTCTCTTTCCTTTCATTACTAGTGACATTTCCTGCTCTTACTTTTTTCAGACTGATTGTATCCCTTCATCTTTCTTAACTTTTCATTTTGCCAAGCCAGTTTCAATTATCCCATTTCTTAAATTCTGTATTTACTGTCCAATTTCCATTTTGACATCTTTCATTCCCTCTCAGGGCCTTTGAATTTTATCACTTAGTCACTCCTAGTCATAATTTCCACTCCTGCTTTGTAGCTGACAGCAGCAAAGTTTCTCCAACTCCACATGTCTGTTCTATTTTCTTTCTTTGTTTATTGTTTAGTACCAATTTTAACCACTGCACTTTATTCTTTTGCCCTCTGCTTCAGGTTCTACCTCTAGTATCTTGTCTGAAAACTTTTCCTTTTCTCAATTTCTCTTTGAAAAGCAAACTGCAAAAGCTTACATTTCAGCTTGGCACAATCTCTGATCTGAAGGGAGCTTGCTTAGTTGTTCTTTGCTTCTGCACATAACACGTGTTGTCTGATGATCACTAAGAGGTGTGAGAGACTTTGAATAGTTGTGAAGCGGTGTAGTGAACTGAACTGAATTAAACTGGCCATTTTACCAGGTATTAAACTACCTGGTAGAATGACATCCCATCTCATTGTATACATTTTTGCATTACGCATGTATTACCCACATATACTCTGAATGTCTACCTTCTTACGGCTTTAAATTCAGTTAATATATTTGTTTATAGCTGCTAAATATCTCAACTGAAAAACTGTACTGTATTGTAAGATACAGCCATACACTTCTTTCCTTAGCCTACATTCTGCAATATGAAACAAAGGATCACATATTTAATCAAATATGACCATGAGTGATATTTAATTGCCATGGTGGACTCTTATAAAAGTAGCACCTCTTTGGTCATAATAGTGAAAAATGAATACTATAAATCTGGATGTAAGAAGTATGTGTACTGAAATGAACATAATTTGAGGGGTGCTTCTGGTCCTATGTGTTAAAGCTGCTGGCCTTACTACTTCTTCTTTTACCCTGTATGAAATTTACTAGTTAAAAAAAATATTCCTATAGCTATTTTAATATTGTTTAAATATTGAGGGAGTTAAACTTCAAAGATTAAGTTTTGTTTCTAACTAGTTTTATTTTATGCTAAGGTATTCCACTAGAAGAAGAGGAAGAGGAGGAGGAAGATTCCTCCTTGACTGGCAAACTTCGTTCATTAATGTACAAAATCAAAGGTCCACCAAAAGCAGAAAAATTGGAGCCTAAGGAAGAAGAAGAGAAAGCTCCCAGTAAGTTTTCTTTCCATATAAATACTTTTACGATGCAAGTGTTTAAGTTTTACACAGTCAACAGGATTGTATTTTCTAATGAAATTTTATAAGGGGCTGAAGAAGGACCTGTTTAAGTTTCTTCTGCCTCTTAGAACTACTGCTCTGCATACTGAACACTTCAGATGCATTTTCAAACAAGAAATTAAAGTGGAAGATTTTGGATCCAGATCATTACCTCTGGGGTTGAAAATTTATATATTCTTTATAAAGAACTGTGAAGGGCTAATTATGGCACAATAAACTAGACTCAAGCATTCTAAACTTGGGAAGATGTAATTTTTATGGTTGGTTTTTTGATGTAAAAATTCTTCTTTGGAGCATATCTCCATTTCCTTCTATTACTTGTTCTTAGGCTACATATACACACAAATACAGACAAGCACGTAAACCCCCCAAAACGCTTGTAATCACAAACTTCTTGTTCTGAGCAGTGTTCCTGTTACATATTCGTCCCCATACCCTCTTCCATAACGTGCAAGGGGTGTTCATGGTCTATAAAGGTGAGACCGGTTCTGGGCTAGCAATTCCTCAACTATTTGCATAACCTTTTAGTTGAGCCTCTTTGAGCAACTCACCTGATTCTCACTGCCACTGTGCTCACATACCACGTGAAAATTCACCCCAGTGAGGGTGATGTGCGGTATGAATCTCACAAACTTTGTCTTTGCTGTCATATGAGTTTTTTAATCCTTAGTAGTGACTAGGGATGGTAAGGAATAAGCAAAGCAAAAAGCCAGATTCCTCCAGGTCTTCCTTTAGGACATGTTTTTGCTGAGGTTTCTTCTTGCCTTTCTGAATCAAGATTGGGTTTCTAGCTCTAAATTTCTGTAACACCATACAGATACCATGTGCAGGATTCTCCAAGTGACTTGAGGTTGGTCAACCAGTAATGGTTAGTCCTCTTTTTTTTCCAAGTTGCTCAGTTTGTCAATAGGCCCGTATACAGATGTGGAATGGCTAATTTATTTCAGGCTCAATAATTAAATCAAGAGTTGTGTTGAGATTAGACAGCAAAGTTATTTTATAACTCATGACACTTCTTACATGATCTGCTTGCTCTGGAAAACACCTTAAAGTGTTTATCCTGGTCTGAAAGCATTTTTTGTTCTGTTAAGCTCATTACTGTGCTGTAAGTACATTAAATCTTATAACAACCTGACATGCTGCATAAAACAGGGCTTCATTCTCCAGTGACTCATCTGTTAGCATCTGCTTTCTCTTTAATGGCAGCAAAACCTACTCAGTATTTGGAAGTATCATTACTTCTCCAGGTTTCATGTGGATTCTCTTGTCATGAATCAGGAAGTATTCACTCATAAAGCCTCAGGGCACATGGTGTTTGCTCCTTGGAACAGAGCAGTTCACTTATTTCATGTACCAGAGCTTTGGGTTACAAGAAATGTAGGTTGGAAAAATGATCCTATAGTGCCTATTTTTCTAGAAATTTCAGATGATTTCTTTAGGCTTGGGCTTCTCCTTGGAGTGATGCATAGTACAAATATGCACATGGATTAAGTAATTCAAAGCATGATGAAAAATAATATAAATATATTATATACTTGCCTGTAACTACAGACTCTGAGGTTTTCAGTCCATGTGTGCACTTCCCCTTTGTGCACCAGGAAATCTGGAATTCAGAGATTAAAGGAAATGGGTCTCAGAGGTACCCCCAATCCTCTTACGTGCATAAAGAGGTGTGGTGTATGATGTGTACCTATTTCCAAGGTTAAAATCTCTGGCCTTGAGTGTCTTGGCTTTGGTCATACATACTCAGTGTGAATATTCATAAGAAAGAACTATTTACTACAAATAAATCTTCCTTTCCTCTAAGCATACATTAATCTCTAATCACAAATGAACTTTTGCCCAAGTGAGGAATGCCAGCATTTTCAACCTCGTATTAATGATAAATCAGTAAATTTTGTATTTAAAAACAAGTTAGAACTCTGAAAATAAACACAGAGGCAAAGAATTAATGTTAATAATGATTATAGAACTTTTGTAACTATCAAGTAAAAACTGAGAAAAGGCATGACATGCCACTAGGAGTAGGGCTATTTCAGTGAAGTACAGAATTTGTTCCCACAGATTGAAAGACTAATTATTGAACAGAACCTCAGAATTAATGATGGGTTTGCATAAATACAATATTAAGTAAACTAAGAAAGAAGTGTTAGCAAGTGAAATAATAGTGTAGACACAAACCCCAACGGATCTACTCTATAGACACTTTAGTGATAGAAAGTGGAAGGGAGCTGTTCTTGCCATTGGAAGAACTTTGGGAAAGTCAAGGGGTGTTTACTGGTAATAGAAGTAAGAAACTTGAATTGTTTTAAGAGGTAGTGTGGTTATTTCTGTTCTACTTGATATCAAGCATAAACATTTGTTGGAACAAGGACTGGAACATGGGTCTAGTTTTCAAGTAAATTCCCTAAACTTTGGGCTCAGCAAAATTGTTTTCAGCATCACTGAATTTGCAATGTCTACAATACAAGTGCTTCAAGCAATATTTATTCTGTAGTTCCAAACAATATAATGTTTTTAGAAAGTGCATTCCCAAGTGATAGTGATTTGATATAGAAACAAGGGATGAATTAAAAGTCTAAATGCAATATTTAATTTACAAGGATGACTCTCAGAGTCATGGTCAACTTAAAGGTTTTCATTGTAACAGTGCTGGTATGGCCTTGAGCCCTAAGTAGATGTTTATTGTTTTCTATCTCTCAAGAACATTACACTTAACCTTGAATGATCTGAAAGTTGCTTTTCCAATTTAAAATCCTGTTCAGTCTGCTTGTGGTTTTTTACAACCTCTTTGTTGTCTACTCTTACAAATGTTACTATGATACATGTTCTTGATACTTTCTGTTGGAAGACCTAGTAACATTTAATGTATTTTTCTTTTAGCTACGCTGAAAGAGCTCATATCGCAGACAATGGTGCGCTGGTCCCAGGAAGATCAGATCCAAGATCCCGAATTAGTTCGGATTATGTACAGCCTCCTCCGTAGGCAGTATGACAGCATTGGGGAGCTGCTGCAAGCCCTGAGGAAAGCCTACACTATTAGTGCTGCCTCTGTGAAGGACACCATTGACCTGCTCGCAGCACTGGGCCAGATCCGCTCACTTCTCAGTGTGAGGATGGGAAAAGAGGAGGAATTGCTAATGATTAACGGATTAGGGTATGGAATTAACAGAATTTTGTTTTTAAGTTGGTGTGAAGCTTTTCATTATATTAGTAAATCCTATAATTTTTGTTCCTAAATGAAAATTAATGTTGTGCTGAAGTGTAAATATGTACCAGAGATTTACATGTTTACATATACTTCCCAGGTGACTTCAACTGATCTAACAGTATCAGAAGGGTCAAAGTTTCTGTGAACTAAAGTATTATCCAAAGAAAATTGACTCCTTTTACCACAGTTAAGCCTGATGCTTAAACCCTAATTAAAGTACATGTTTTAGCAGCTCTGGAGAAAAAGATCACTACAATTTTTGCTGGTGTCTATCTATACTTCATTTTTGCTGAACTTAAAGCCATTTTATATTTCATGTATGAGTGAATAAAATTTCTGGTGTCTTTTTAACTGAGAATTCAGAAGAAATTTCATTTATATAGCACCAGATGATGTGAGAATATTTTCTGCATCTTAGCTATAAAATTACCTCTGTTGAACAGTGGAATTATGGTGCTTTCCTGCATGTTTGTTATTCCTCTTGTCTGACTAAATGCTGGTTGGGCCATTTAATGTTGGAAGGAAAAAAGAATCACAGAAAGTAAATCACTTCAATTAAAATGGTGCATTTAGAGAGAAAATTATAGTATTGTTACGAGAGAACTGTAAAGTTGTCTTTCTTCAGAAATATTAAAAAAATTCTCTCCTTTACAACCATCATAAGAAAGTTCCATTGTTCTTTCTATTTCAATGTAAAATTTAAAATTGCAAAGACTAGCCTCTTCATTTGAATTGATCTACTCATGGCAATGACTCATTAGGCAGTGTGTGACAGTATTACCCAATTTGTCCTTGACGCTGAGTTTGTAAATTTGCTGAGAATTCTAAGAGGGATAAAGGATAAATTTTGCCTAAACATGCTATGCATATAAGCACCTTCCAAGAGGTGCTGTATTGAGACTCATCCATTCTAAATTTTCTATGTTTCTTTAAAGCAGGCATGATACCTATTATTTGCCGTGTGTTTTTAACAGGTTGTCCTAAAATACTAGAAATCCCTGGATTCTGTTGAAATCTAGTACCTGAATTGTTTTGAAACACATAAATTGTCTTCTGGATTATGAAACCAATACAGCAGATTCTAGAAAATGTTGAGGATGGTGGGCAGGGTGAAAAAGTTAAAATAGTCCTTCATAATGGACCTAAATGCTACTTCTGACAGAATTTGGAAATACTGATGAAATACATATAACAGATAGCCCTAAATACTAAATCTATTTATTGTCTTTACTTTGTGAACTGAGGCAATTAAGAGGTTACTGCAGAAGTATGATTGATTAGATTTCTTGATCTCTGTTCTCAACATAAAACCTAACAAAACATATTCTTTTCCACTTAGACCATCACAGATTTTTTTTATTTTAACAGAACAGATGGTAGGAGCAATTTAGAGATGAAGAATTGCCATCTTGAAATAATTTGGAGGTTAATATTCTTATTATGAAGAATCTATGAGAATTAGAGGAACGACAGCATATTGAAATGTGAAACATTTTGTTCTCAGGTGTTTTTGTATTATGCTGAATTCTAGGAATTTAAAATGATGTTAATACAGTGAATGAATACTTCTGAAATCTCAACGCGTCAACTTAAATTCATTAGGGGTTTCTTAAAAACAAATTGTCATTTCTTCCATTTTAGGGATATAATGAACAACAAGGTGTTTTATCAGCACCCTAACTTAATGAGAGTCTTGGGCATGCATGAGACTGTTATGGATGTGATGGTCAATGTGCTTGGAGGAGATAAATCTCAGGTAATTTCACCAAAATTTGTGATTTGTGTTTTGCATTTTGAACCTCCCCAAAAAATATATTAGGATGTTTAAGAAGTGAACAAAAATATATCTCATGTAAGCTAGATTTTGCTTGTCCAAATCAAAGTATTCATTAATGAAAAAACTAGAATCTTTTTTTATTTTACTAGAGGGAGAAGCCCTGTAGCCTAGCCTTGATTTTTAAAACCCGAGATGTAATACGTGTTTCATTTTTCTTTTAATAGGATTGTAAAGTGTTTTTTTCTTAAATTAAATACATACTTTAACTGCATTTATTGGGGGTGTAGCTCTGGTAGGAAAACTTACCTCTTCATCTTAAATGAAGTGTTACTACCAATAAATTATAATAAGAGACTAAACCCAGTTTAAATTTTAATGCTCAAATTCATGTACTTGAATAGAGCAAAAATTTTCCTGCAGTGTTGTGTTCTGCCTTTTCTTTGTGTTATGCTTGAATATACATACATGTTATTTTAAAGGCAGAGTGGCATAAATTTTGAGAAGCCTAACAGAAAATTTTCACTCCTGAAGGAAGTGAGAAGTGAAGTGCGCATATTTTCTTTCTTCTCTTTTCCCATGCGTGATGTTTTTATCCTGTTGCCTCCACTCCAAAAAGAGGGGTCTCCTCTGATCTCAGTATTCCTTATCTAATATCCTTTCTCCTGGCCACTCATTTTTCTTATGTATTTAGAACAATTTTCAGCCCAATATTCTACCTTTTGTTTATCTTTTCTCTGTCTTTCAATTTCTCATAACTTGATTGTCTTCCACGTGCAGCTGCACCACTGTTTCTTTGCCTTTTTAGTCATAGTGCTCATATAATTCTCTTAAATGCTTATGCATTGAATCTGCCTATATCATTGCAGTTTTACATAGTATTTACATACCAATTTTAGTATTTCTGTTGCATTTCAAGGCAAGTTACAATTAATTATAAAATTATTATTACTTTGCTAATTTGTAGGTATTACAACACCCTGGTTTTGCTACAACTTGTATATAGAGCCAAAGGTGATAAAAAAACCTGAAACCCAAAATAAAGAAACCCCCAATGCCTTAGAATTTCATTAAAAATGTTTTCCTATAAAATGTTTATAACACAGATCTACAAAAGTGCTTTACAGGAATTACCATGATAGCCTTCAAAGGAAATGCAGACTTGGAAAACTGCTTAGTAACTTGGTGTCATGCCATTAAATGTGCTTGGCCACCCAAAATAACCTATTTTATGTCTCTGCCTTTATGAATTGCATGTAGGCAGTAGGTACCCCATGAACATTTCTTTCTGTTCTGTGTTGTAGCTTCAAGGGATAGAATAAGCAGTCATGAAATGTAGTCTGTGGTTTAGGGATTGGGTATTTTTCTAGATTGTGGCAGCAGATTGTTCAAGCTAGATCTCCAGTTTCTTGGAATAAACGGGTAACCATGAGGCTGTATTGACACACGTATTGTCTCTGAAAGAACGGTGGGCAGGTAAAAACTTGTCAGTTCAAACTGATATGTCACCTATAGTTCTCTGAAAAATGATTTTTCAACACTTTAATGGCCTAACGAATGTGAAAGCTAAAAGGAAATGTGGGTCCTTTCTTAAGTTGGAACCAAAGCAACCGTCAGTTGCTTATCACCGTGGTAACTTCTCTATACTTTCCTTGTTAGGAGTGCAGGAAGAAGAACTGGAACAGATTGGTAATTAACATATTTCACTGCTTTGTCAACTTTCCTCTTCAGCAGATCGCTTTTCCTAAGATGGTGGCAAGCTGCTGTCGGTTCCTGTGCTACTTCTGTCGCATTAGCCGCCAAAACCAAAAGGCCATGTTTGAGCACCTCAGTTACCTACTGGAAAACAGCAGCGTTGGACTGGGTACGCCATGTAGCTGCAACACCTCAAAGCAAGAGTAGGAGCAACTGTGATACCACAAGACGGGTGTCTAATTTGTAGGCTGAACCATGCTTAAACCACCTTGTGGTTTCACCTTTAATTATTTTTTTTCCACTTTTGTTTCATGCTTATGTGTCTATGAATTGCATTGTAAACAGAATAGTCTGAATCGGTGTTTTAAACGCCTTGAAAAAATTAGTATTAAACATATGGTTTGACATTTTTTCCATTCAAAATAGTTGTGGTTTGAAATCTAAGATTAAATTGACTCCTTATGGTGCTTGCCTGTTTCATCTGGTTTAATTTTCCTTGCCTCTACCGTTAGGCTACTGAAGTAAATTTCATATTTTTCTTTTGAACACTGAATATATGTTTCTTAATACATGTGCATTAGATTTTGTAACACATGGAAAATTGTATTGGCTGGATAGTTAGCTATAATAAGATAAGTCAAGGCAAGATAGCATGTGATTTCACAGTGATTTAGCTGTTCATGTGTGTATTTGGCCATAATAAACACAGAAAATTGGAAAAGATTAAAGAAAGGAAACAGGTAATTGAAGCTTGAAATGTCTCTTTTTGTTAAAGATAGGCATGTTTTAAAATACTGACTTGATAAGGCTGTACAGAATTACATAGTTAACATGTTGGTCTCCTAAGGAAACAGTATTCCTCTGATTTGTTATATTGTTAAGACTGATTTTTTCATCTGTATTTAAAACCACTGTGATTGAGTATGCTTACAGATATGGATGTGAAGTCAGAAAAAAAATTCAGCATTTCCACATTATTAAAAACAATTGACTGAAAAACAGTTGAAGAACTGCCCTAAAATAAACTATGAATATATTTATGTTCTAGATTCCAGTGTGATTGCTGCCCTCTGCTGCATGAGTGTGATTACTGCAAACTCCATTTAATTATTATGTATTATCTTCTTTCTGCAGCATTTCCTTCAATGAGGGGTTCGACACCACTCGATGTGGCAGCAGCCTCTGTAATGGACAACAATGAGCTTGCACTCGCATTGGAGGAGCCAGATCTTGATAAGGTGGCCACTCTGACCTATCTACCCATTTATTAAATGGTGTACTTGTGCTAAAAGGGTTTAAAAGGGCAAGTTTGGTCATAGTAGCTTTTGAATATGTTGTCCTCAGAAATACCCACTCTAGGTACCTCTTGTTTCAAGGTAAGGTTGACCGTGCAGTATTTTCCCTGATTTTGCTTTATACTTACTGGGAATCAGAGCAAAAGAGATTTATTTCTATCTTCTGCATCCTTTCCCTTTTGTTATCAGGTAGAAAGGATAACAAGAAAAAATACATGAAACAGGAATATCAAAAAGTGTTTTTTGGGGAGGAAAAAATTGAGAATTAAGAGGAGAATGTTAAAAAAAGGACACAGGTCTTTTGTCTTAAATCATAGAGATTTGTGGGGATGGAGGTTAGAGGTAAGAGAATGGAAGGGCAGATATTTCAAGATGAAAGGTGAGACAGGATTTTAAGGATTTTCAATGGGAAACTGAATCCAGAATTCAAGTAATTGGCAATGGTTAGGAATAAAGTGGAATGGGAGGAGAGGCAGGAAGAGCTGGAAAATGTGGTAAAATGTAAAAAATGGTATGAAAGATATTTGTATATCACAGGAGTAAAACAGATTTAGAGAGGGAAGTGCACAGTCCGAAGAGGAGGAAAGTGGGTAAAGGAAGTTAGATGTGCTAGCAGAGCATTGGGTACAGAAAACAGAAAGCAGGCTTTAATATAAATGGAGAGAATTGTTAAACACCTAAATGAGAGCTTAGCACAGGGAAAATCTCTGTGCACTATGAGAGGATCCTGTGATGCCAGTGGAACTCGTGGGACTGTTTGTGATCAGTATATGGTGTGGGAGAGAAAAAGTTGTGAAATTGAAATAAATGGGCATATTACAGCGATAGCTGGGGGAAGACAGATAAGAATATGAATGGAATGGGTGTGAGACAGCATAGCAATATACTTATTTGGCAATATGCTGTGGAGAAGAATTAGCAATTCTCTATCACCTGCAAAATTGCTGAGTGCATTCTGTCCTGTCATTAATAAAAAATTGAATGGTATTGATATCAGTCCTTGGGATACAACACTAGTGACTGGAACACTATCAGTGACCATCTTATATTTTCATGGAAACTACTGTAGAAGAAGTCACATAAACTAAATTTCACTGTTGACCACATCTCTCATTTACTGATTGCTTACCCAGAAGTACTTGACACTTTGCTTACTGAAATACTTGGCACTGTAAAAATCCTGAATGTTCAAACAGTAACAGATATCAGCTGTAATATAAGCAGTATTTTATGCTGAAAAAATCAGGCTGTATGTGCCTCAGAGTGGACTTCTTAAATTCATTAGTCATTCTAGCTGTAAGAATCATAATGTATTGGCTGCAATGTATTGCCTTTGGTGAGACAATAACTTTGTCTAGTGAAGTATGTGGAGGTTACACAGTAAACACATCTATACACTCAATACTGCATACTGCAATAAGCAAATTTTCCATATCAGCCCATTTTTCCACTGTAGAAGACTTGGAGGCAATTTGTATCCTGTATCAGCTGACATATAATTCTTCTTCCTAAATTCTTAACTTTTTCTCTCTTAGGACACCGGATAATGACTAAGTATAATCACTTCATATATCTCCCTTTTGCCATCTATTTTGGCTGCCTGCCATTTTAAGAAATTATAATTTGTATCTTTTCTTACAAGTTCATGCAAGATTCTTTGTGGTCATTACCAATTTTAAGTGCTATAACCACCCTTATTTGTTGTCCTTTGCACAAATATATGATTTTTTATTTTATTTGAAATGCACAGTTATCTGCAAATTTCCTTTTTGACGAGTGAGGAAATTATTTTGTATATATTTCTGAAATTCAGTTTACTATAATTAAAGAAATTAATCATAATTTCTCAAAGATTTCCCTTAGTTAAAGATACTCTTCTTGATAAAAACATTTTGTTAGAAATTTTAGCATTACCAAAATTTTTTAGTCTTTCTGGGTTCAGACTCTTAAAACTGTTCATTGATATTTATCATTCTTCTGAAAAATTGTGATGGTTTTCATACCATTAAAATTAGAATTACACTATATAAACTTTGATGAAATGTTTATTTTGCTGTTGTAACAAATAAACCTCACATGGTTATTGATCTGATTTTAAAGATGTTCAGTATTTTAGTTGTCGTGTATGTACTGTCAAAAAGATCTGGATCATACGAGATTTTATTCTAGTTTTCACATTCCATGTTTGTACACGTTATCATATTTTTGTGTCATCATATAATTAGGTAACTTCAGAAACAAAGAGTGCTAGCCTTTTTTCATTTAAAAAAACCCCACGACTGATAAAAATCCTGAGCTATGTTGTTAGATTCCTAGGTTAAGTTCCCAGAATATAAAAATCTTGAAAAATAAATCCTATGCTCATTCTGATGTATAGTTATTTTTAGAAATGTATTTCTAAGCATATGAATAAATGATTACTTCTGTGTTGCAGGTTGTTACCTACCTGGCGGGTTGTGGCCTGCAGAGTTGTCCAGTATTGCTGGCTAAAGGATATCCAGACATTGGATGGAACCCAATAGAGGGTGAACGTTACCTGTCATTCTTACGATTTGCAGTTTTTGCTAACAGTAAGTCTAATTTCTTGGCATCCAGATTTCATCAAAAGGTTTCCTTTAAATTAATTTCCTAACCATAAAAATATGTTAAATCTGAAGAGAGGTTAATGCATACTCTTCTCATTACAAACACAAGACTATTGATGTATACTTATTATTGTACTTTTTTTTGAATCTTCATAGTTAGCTGTATTTTTTTTTTCTTAATTTTTTTGCAAATCTCATAATTGAGTAGACTAACCTGTAGGCGTGGTAGCAAATCATGTTAGGAATTCCTTGGCACAGGAATATATTGATGTAAGCAGTGTGGCTTACATCAATATATTCCTGTCACTTCTCCAGGAGAAGAGTCTTTCCTGTGCTCTAGCATGTGGTCCCTCCCACGGGAGACAATTTTCCACAGCCTTCTCCAATGTGAGTCCATCCCATGGGCAAAAATTCTGCCTCACCCATGGTCTTCACCACAGGCTGCAGGGGAATCTCAGCTCTGGTGCCTTAGGATGAGGACTCGTTTTGTATTTTCTAACAATTAGGAGAAAATGAAGTTTCCTTCTGACTTAAGGATACCTTTCAGGAGAAAATATGTGTAGTGCTTTTTGGTCCTCAGGTGAAAGTGTTGAGGAAAATGCAAGCGTTGTTGTCAAGCTCCTCATTCGAAGGCCAGAGTGCTTCGGGCCGGACCTTAGGGGAGAAGGAGGAAATGGTTTGCTGGCTGCTATGCAGGAAGCCATCAGGATCTCAGAGAATCCTAGTCGTGACCTTCCTTCCCAGGCATACAAAAGAGAAGGGTAAGTAAATGTGAATGCTTGTTTGGCAAATGAGGATTTAATAGCTGTTTCAATCATGCTTGCAGTATGTGGATAATAGACCCTGTTGTGTAAGGCGTTACACAAACAGAGAATTACAGATTCACATCCACAAGCAGTTGTCATATGGTATTCATAAAGCATTAGCTGGATAAAAGTGGAATAAGAGTTACAGAGAGAAAAAGCCTGAAGGACAAAACAAATGAGAAGACTACTGTGGAATGAAGCTAAAGTTAAGGTAAAGTAAAAGAGGAAGGCAGAAGGCTCATGTGAAGTCAGCTATTACAGTTAGCCTGCATGCTTACCCTGGGGACAAAACCCCTTTATTCTGGAGCCAAAGGGATGAGTATGTCTGGTGAATAGCTTCTGGATCATGTCTCTAGCTCCAGAGAAGAGCTATAAAACTTAGATTAGCAAAAATGCTCACTGTTATTTTTAACTTTTTAGTGGTGAGGAGGAGGAGGAAGAGGAGACTGTGCACATGGGGAATGCAATAATGTCATTTTATTCAGCTCTCATAGATTTACTTGGACGCTGTGCACCAGAAATGCATGTAAGTTCATTTTACCACTTGCTCAGAAAATGTAAGGAGATTTGTAAACATAAGTCTACATGTCTAACTAAACTTTTCTCTATTCAAAGCCTTCTTCCCTTCAGAAGGTAGACTTTATGCCTTCTTGCTGTATCTGAGTAGATATAAGCTGCAAGCTGTTTATAAAGAACCATGTTTTTTTGATTCCCTTATGCTTTTTTATTTATCTAAAATTTGATAATTTTTACATGGCTATGGAATCAAAGCAAATATTAACTTCAAATGTTGCACAATTTAGTGACCAGTATAATAACTTCTGAAACTGGCCCTTTATTATTCTCTAGAAAGCCATAAAAATAATTTTTATAAGAATGTGATAGAGGGCTGCTTTTTGTGTGCATTGATGAAATGTGGTACCCACACCTAGTGAACACATGGAAAAATATGTAAAATAACTGTTTCAACCATAAGACCTGTAACAGCCATGTGCAAGACTTGGTTTTAATTAGACTGACTGTTGCTTGTTGGTGCTTAAAATTCTTTAGTAGCTTAAAATTCTCTATGTATCTCAATACAATAAGAGTAAGAATTTGGCTTGCAGCCTCCCTGCTTACACTTACAAAAGCTATTACGTTTATTAGCTATATGTAGCTCTCTGTTGCCAGACACAGTAGTTTCACATTATGAAAATTACTGGTAGAGATTTTCAGACAGAAGTTATGAATACCTGATTTCTGCTAGAAGTTGAAAGGAATTGATCACCTCATTGTTGTAAATGCCTTTTGAAGATTTTATAGCATAGAAATAGAAAAATGCAGAGATACATCACACAGGTCTGCACACATTTGTAGTGTAAAAAAGCAAGCTCAAAACTTGTCACCATGGGTTCTCTAGTAACATGGACATTTCATAAGTCTTGGTTTCATCACCATGTCTGATTGGTTTAGGAATCTTACCAACGTGGAGTTTTTTGCTTTACTGGGAATTTATAATATTGTGAAATAATTTCTATAAAAATAAGAATTGATACAAGATTAGGAACAGCTGAATTTGGCAACTTCATTCATTCTTGGAGAAATTGAATTTCTGTACATTTTCTTCATGTGTTTGAAAAAAAAATCATATTAATAAAAATATTTTGAGGAAAACTTTCTTATGTCCCTCAATGCTAAATTTCTTAATTGATAAATTTTTCTAACAGCTTATTCAAAGTGGAAAAGGGGAAGCTATTCGAATCAGGTCAATTCTTCGATCCCTAGTGCCAACTGAAGATTTGGTGGGGATTATAAGTATACCACTCAAGTTGTCCACAGTTAATAAAGGTAACTTTGACACTTTTATTAGATCATTTATCTTTTAGGAAAGTCTTTTGCCACATTAACCTTCAGATGAAAAATAGAGCAGTTTTGTTAGAGTTGAAAGTAAGCAGAGAACTGTTCTTCAAATTTTAATTAGATCTGCACCAATTAGAGCTGCTCCAGTGGCACAGATATTTGCTCCTGTAGAGCAGAGAATGTAAGAATATAAGAAATACTTTAAAGGATCACACCAATACTTTATCTCTAGTAGTGGCTCTAGAGATGCTACCTCTTTAGGTAAAATAGTTAAACTTGGGCTCAGTCCCTTTGTATTTCCACATTATCCAGTCATTTGTAGAATATTTTACCATTAATTTCTAAGCTTTCATTTAAGAGTGAAAGATAATTAAATTGCAAAATAATAGGGTTTTTTAAATAATAAAAACTTACTATTCTAAACTATTCTTTCAGCATAGAACAAAACTGAACAGGAATTTAATTTTCTTTGAGTATGTGATTTTACATATTAAATGTAATTATGTCTTTCATTGCTTTGGTGTTTCTTGTTTCATCAGTTATCTACTATTAAAAAATGCATTGTATATTTGTGTAGATGGCACAGTAAATGAACCAGACATGTCTGCCAGTTTCTGTCCTGATCATAAAGCACCCATGGTACTCTTCTTGGACCGTGTCTATGGTATTAAGGACCAAAGCTTCCTCCTTCACCTGTTGGAAGTTGGATTTTTACCAGATTTAAGAGCTTCTGCCTCTTTGGATACAGTACGTATTTCACTATTGAGTTTAGGTGCAGTGGCTGAATATAGCGGCTCTGTAAATGTAAAAATCTGGAATTTCAAGTCAAAACAGCTTTTTAAAAAAGGTATTATAGACTCACTATAAAACAAAATCAATATTAATTCACTTACTATTAATTTATAGTGCATAAGTCTGATTTAAGCATCCAGTAGCACCTTACAAAGTGCAAAAATAGTTTAAAATCTTTTGATACAGGCTGTACAGTAATACAATAAGTATATTGAGTATTCTGCAGTAGGCCTAATGATATCTTTTATTTAATATTTGTTTCCAATAATTACACTGAAAATACAGGTCCATGAAGAAATTGAGATGTCAAGTGTTTAATGCTTAGTGGGGTTTTCTAACCTGTTTCAAGGTAGAAGCTACATATTCTTTTCTGCTGCTACTGGTTCAGAGTGCAGAGGTGCAAGAGATGGGACATAAATGGATGGCTTGAATTTTCTTCAGTTGAAAAATTACTTCAGTCCTCATGTATATACTGGGAATATCATTAGCACCCAGCCACTTAGGAGACTTAAGGACTATTACATTATTATGTTTTATAGCCTTCATATTTAGTGACCTTTATCCAGTGTGATACTAACCGTCATTTCCTACTTCATCCAGGTTTCTCTAAGCACCACAGAGGCAGCTCTCGCACTGAATAGATACATTTGCTCAGCTGTGTTTCCGCTGCTCAAAAGATGTGCTCCCCTCTTTTCTGGAACAGAGCATCATGCCTCTCTGGTGGACTCCATGCTTCACACAATATATAGGTTATCCAAGGGACGCTCCCTCACAAAAGCTCAAAGAGATGCTATTGAGGAATGCCTGCTTGCTATTTGCCAGTACGTATGATACATGGGTACAAATTAATTTCTTCCATGCAGGATAGGTATTTTAACAACTTCTTTCTTTGCCTCCAGTATAGATCTAAGACTATTTTATTCTCGCATGAAATAAATGACCAGTGTTATCTCAGGAACTGAAATGTAGATTTGTCTGTTCACTTAAGAGGGTTCAGAAGTAGCACAACGTTTTGTGCTATATCATTCTATAGGTAGACAGTGAGATTCCTTAAGCACCTAGCATTGTTTTTTCAAAATACTTTAAATTAGTGTTTTGTCTTCCAATATGTAAATTGACTTCAATTTTTATTTCATTTACACTGAACTCTATAAATTCTGCTAATAACATCTTTTTTTTTTTAAATTACAGCCATTTGCGTCCCTCTATGCTACAACAGCTGTTGAGAAGGCTGGTTTTTGATGTGCCCCTGCTCAATGAATACTGTAAAATGCCTCTCAAGGTAAATACTTTATTTTCTGTACATGTATCCAGCATATAACTTCAAAATAAACTCTTGTTGTCTTGTTTTTAAAAACAGAATGGGAAAGGTAAAGCAATGTAAAATTACTTCTGAATTGAAAATAATGTTATTGTTTTGTAGTTTTTCAAATTAAATGTAATGTTTGCAAAATTATTGAAATCATGCCTAATGCAAAGAGTAAGGTGATTATGATATTTTGTAAAGTGAACTATTGGCTTTCCTGTTGCTTCAGCAAAAGAGTATTTGAATGTATCAATTTAAATGTCAGTGTTATCTTGAGAGATCTTCTGCCATATGAAGTATAGTAACTCTGGGTGGAAGTGCAGGAATGAATTTTCAGTGAAATCTAAGAGACGGGATACAAGTAAGAAAATTCACCTTTTATTTTTGCGTAATCTGTAACTGAAGTTTTATCTATGCTTTTGCTCTGTAAAAACAGCATTACAGTTGTTAGATGATACATAAATCTTATTTAGAACTATTCTGTCAGGTTTGTTTCACTTTTTTGTTGGGATAAAAGAGCCTGATCTTAGGTGTATGTCTTTTTGTGAAAGAATTGAAATTTTATCATATTTTAAGGCAGAGCTGTCATATGCACAAACCTACCCTGGAACATCGTTAATTTTTGATTAAAAGTATGGTGTAGAGAGAGTGTTTGGTCTGGTTTTTAATTATTATTTTCCTTTCTTACACAGAGTTGCAGTAGAAACTAAAATGTCAAGATTCTAGTCTGATACTAAAAGAGATTTTTAAAATTTCCATGGGATAAGAATTTTTAGTTCTACAGAAGAAACTGGTAGAAATTTGAAATTATGTGGAAAGAGCACCAATAATCATATGTACTACCTCCTTAACTGTAGAGATTTCCTGTATGGTAGTTCTTTCTGTCAGTTTTTCCAGAGCTGAGCAGTCACAGCCGAGAGGGTGTACTGCAGGTGTCTTTTGCAGTGTTTTGAATCACACTAAAGCCATCCACTACAAATTACAGGAGTTAAATCAATTTGAATTTGTAAAACTTTTCATCAGAATCTATCATGTCCTGCCTTATACCCATTTCATCGTCCCTATATTTATCCTGTGAGCTAGTCTGTACTCAAATGGTGACAATTCTGAAATTTTCCTACTCCCTGTAATCACTGAGAATCCCACACCAGGAGCTGGAGATAATATAGGCTTTATACTTTCACAATATGGGCTCTGCTGCTCTTACAAAAAGAAAAAGAAAAAAGACCATTATTCTGAGCCGCTGGAAATGAAGAGACGGACGCAAATAATACTACTCCTGTAACTGTTTAACATAACAGTTTTTAATTTTGTTAAATAGCAATGTTTGACAGGCATTTTTATTTCTTGAAAATCTAGCTTCTGACAAATCACTATGAGCAGTGCTGGAAATATTACTGTCTGCCTTCAGGAATGGGAAGCTATGGAATTGCAGCAGAAGAAGAATTACATTTAACTGAAAAACTTTTCTGGGGAATATTTGATTCCTTGTCTCACAAGGTAATGGCTGCAATTCACATTACATTATGGGGTGGGTATAAAAGCATTACAATGATAGTTTGCTGTGCCAAGATGAGAAAGTTCCTATTTTAAAGGTTGTTTCATCTAATATGGGAGATACAGCAATGAATGCTTTTAATGAAGTGAAAAATTTAATACTGAATCTTGAAAGATTCTCTCCAAGCCGATGAAATGTCAAATCTTTGCTTGATATACTCATAAGATTTACACTACTAATGAGGAGATGTGAATATATATATATCTATATATATACACATATATATGCATAATGTTTAGTTCTCACTGCACTAACATGTCAGTGTTGTCTGCTCTCCTATCTTGGCTCTACTAAATATTTAAAATTACTTTTTACTGACATAAAATTAATTTTAATAAATATATGTACATGCTTATCAAATTGTCGGTATATGCAGAAAAAATTTACAGTGCCCATATTCAAATATATATGTTTGTATTTCTTTAGTTTTCCAGCTATCACCCAGCTGAAGTGATATGATACAATATACTATGAAATAAACACTTTTCTATTTTTCTGTTACAAAGTGTGATATAGGGACTTTTTAAATTAGTCAGTTTTTCTGTCAGTAAGAAAAAGTTGCATTTCTGATACGAAAAATGTGTTACTGAGTAAACACTTTTTGTGCTTGCTTGGGATCAAAATTTAGCCCAATCAGAAATCAGTTTTGGCTTTAAGACAATAAAAAATCATATTCATTGTGTCTCACTGAATTTATGTTCTCTTTCTAAGCAACAGATTTAGATGATTGCTCCTCTAGCCATTCTGGTATACAATATGGAAATAAAAATTGTCTCTGCATTATTGTGAAATGGCTTACCCCTCTCTTAGTGCTTTCACAAGTGTGAAGAGTGTCAGGAGTGCCTGATGCAATCAAATGTTTCCAATTAGTGCACCTTAGATTTTAACAGATAAATTAACATGATATGTTTCTGCCAATACTGGCGGCTGTCTATAACAACCTTTTCTTTTTCTGTAAATGGTTGTTAGCCCAGTGAAAGAAGAGTTGTGTACATCTGATCTGCTGACCTACAGTATTCTCCACCACTCTTTTTTGTTCTGAGCTATTTAGAAGTCGATGTTATTAAAAATAATGAAATTGCTACAGTAAATGACAATTACCTTTAATGAGCATATTTTAAAATTAAGTAGTGCAGGGTGAAAGAAAGGCAAAATGACAATGGCTTCTGCTAATTCTGCAGGAATTAGTAATTTCAGAAGTAAGGCAGCGTTTTACAGATGATCAGACTCTGTAGCTATGCAAACAAGCCTTCATCCTCCCTATACAGGCCTTCATGGCCCAAAGAAAGCTCGAGTTGAACTCCTATTGCATACGCATATGAAGGGTCAGCACACCCTTATGTCAATCTGAGTAGTCTTAAGAATATATCATGTTGATATAATGGAAAACAGATGTCATGCAACAATAATTTTTGCTCGGTGTTTGAATTTTGAATGTGACTTACTGTCTGTTTGCATCTTCTAATATTTGTACATGGCTATGGCTGCTTGGATTTCACTAACATTTTGCATGTTTTTCTATTGGATTTTCCAACCAGTTCCTATCTCTCCTGCAGAAGTATGATCCAGAGCTCTTTCGAATGGCTTTGCCTTGTCTAAGTGCTATAGCTGGTGCCTTGCCCCCTGATTATTTAGATACACGAATTATGTCAACCTTGGAAAAGCAGACTTCAGTGGATCCAGAAGGAAATTTTGATCCCAAACCTGTCAGCACATCAAAGTGAGTCATGTAATTCATAGTGGTTTCCTTCTCTTAAATATTTTTATGCTATCCCTTATTAACATTTTTTTATCTTCTGTAGTGAGAGTTGGCTGGTGACTGACATGTTAGTGGACTTTCAGAAATAGTACAGAGATTTTTGCTTCTTTCTGCCAAATACTTCACTGCAACATGTCCTGTTTACCAGACATAAACCATATTCTTCTCAGCCCTGAACAGATGTTAAATATTTCCATCTTATGTCTGCAGAGAAAATTCTATATTATTGCCTAATAATTCAAATGTTTGGGATAGATAAATTAGAAACCATCATTATTTTGCATGTGCTTATGGCAATTTGTACATCACCACAAAAATCAGGTGATTCAATTGGTCTTTAGCCCAATTTTTATAAAATCTTCACTTAATTTTGAGAATTGATCTGCAGAATTATGATATAGCAAAATAAGCAGATCATGTAGGATGACTAAATAGAGGTTTGGCTTTCCTAATAATCTTGGGCTTTTAAAATACAGTCTTTATATTCAAGAACTGAGCATCAGTCTTGCTGACCAGTCTTGGTATTAAAGTCTTATCCTTCCATCATTATGTATTGTGAAACATCCATGTTAATATTATTTTGTATTAAGAATTAGCAACAAAATTACCTGCAGATTATGGTGAAGCAGGTTTTTGTTTCGTTATGATTTCTGTTTCTAAAAAGTGTGACTGTTATGTACTTAAAGGTTCTCAACAAATGCCATTACAGCTATGCCTTTTTTGTGTCTTTTCTTTCAAAGAATAGGGAATTACCATGCCAAATGCTTTGCCTTCGTTTGGAGGTGATGCGTTTTTGATTAGTGCTATATTATACTGACTTTTTTTCATAAATCAGACTGCAGTAACATATGATTGAATGACCCTCTTTGCTTACAGCCTTGTGCTTCCTGAGAAGTTGGAGTATATTGTAAGCAAGTATGCTGAACATTCCCACGATAAATGGGCCTTTGAAAAGGTAGGACTTATTTTAAGTAACTGTCCAGGACTACTAAATAATTCACAGGGTGAATATTGAGATTGAAACTGGACAGCTTAACTGATAGGCCCTTGTTCAGTGTGTATGGATGTCTACATACTTATTTTGGGATATGAGGAAGAAACTGCTTGCTTAAGAAAATGCATTGCAATTTGTTACTGTTTCAAAGAATTTATTAGGAGAAACCTGAGGGGACTGAAAAAGGGGAGTCTGTTTTGGTTTGGGGTTTTTTTTGTTTGTTTGGGGTTTTGGTAGGGTTTCGTTCTTTGTGGTGTTTTGTTTTTTTTTTTTAATTTTTAAAGTAAGAACATATAGCTTTTTAGGCATCACTTTGCCTGGTAATGGTGATTTTTGACTGGGAATCAGAGACTCAATTTTACTGCAGCAGCTCCATGATCTAAGAAAGTACAGCCTAATGTAATTTTTTGTTTCATTTAAGTAGTTGTAGCTTTTCTTTCTTCTTAGTTTCAAGAAGCCTGTTATGTATTGAATTTCTCTATAATTTTCCACATGCTCTGTCACAGTGCCATGTTTCTGTTTCATTATTTATACAAAGCTACAAAAAAAGACAATGAATTCTTCAATAATTTATTATAACAATAAAAAATGAATAGCAATTTTATGGCAGAATTGTATAAAACAATTCTCTTGTTTGGAAGGGGGCTATGTATGCAAATTTGTAGAGGAAGGTACACACACATATGCATAAGTAAATATATACAGAATAATTTCAAATCATAAATTTCAGTTACTGTTGTTTAAGGTAAAGGATTCATTAGTTACGTTCTTCAGTTCTTGATCTGTTGATTCTTGAATGTTGTGTATTCTTCTCTGTGTTTCTGGCTTTAGCCTCCCAGAGAATTGGGGCAGTCTTTTTTGCCTCAGCCAGCGCTGTCTCAGTGCATGAGTCCACTTGAAAGGAGCCGATGTAAGTCAGGCTCAGGGCTGGTACCGTGAGACCCACTGCTCATAGGGCGCATCCGTTCTGTCTCAGGCGTGTTTTGTTCCTGCGTGCCCACAGATGGATGCTCGCTCCTCTCCCGTGGCACTGAGCAGCTCTTGGAGTGGGTTAGCACCTTGGTGTGACACTGTGTGACAAAGGAGACTGGCTAATTTGCTCTCACTCATCAACCTTGCTCTCATCCTGTTTCAGTGGGATTTGCAGCTGTTCTTTTGTCTTTTTCAGACTAACAGTGGATGGAAATACGGTGTTTCACTGGATGAAAATATGAAGACTCACCCATTAATAAGGCCTTTCAAAACTTTAGCTGAAAAGGTAATAGAGGAAATTTCAGCTGCATCAATATGAAGTAGATTGATTTCTGCGCTTTTAAAAATCCATTTCAAATATAATCTGTTAAATGTCAGGCAGAAGAAAAAAACAAGAATTCTTACAGTTAAGAGGTACAACTTTATGCTGAAGTGATTTTTCAGTTAATCTTACACTGAGTCTTCTATAATTTGCTTCCATTAGGCATAATGTTAATTGTTTCTTCAAAATATTCAAAAGTATCAGTAGCACAGTTTTTTCAGGCTTCCGTGGAGGAGAAATGACTGGCAGAAACTCCTGGAGCTTAATGAAAGCGTAGTTTAACATATTCAAATGCAATTTTATCTTCCAGAAAGATGGTAGAAAAATGTAAAAAATGCGTAGGAGATGATTCAATTGAAAATGCAGAAAAATACTTAAAGTATTTTGAATTTCTTGACTAGGCACAAATGTCTTCTAGTTGTCAGAACAGTGAAGTGAATTTGAATTCTGTTACTTATTTTTGTAATGATTCACTGGGAGACACAAGTCAATTACATATGTCCCTCTTCACCACATTTTTCCTGTTCAGAAAACAGACATGAAAAGAATCAGGAGGGATTAAAGAGGTTGAGTTTCCTAAGGCTTGTAAATTGCTTTGGAATCTTTGGAGAGGAGCCAAAGCATTGTTGGTTGTTATTTAAGCAGTTCCAAGAGAATTTTCTGAATTGTCTGAAATTAGAACTTTTGAATGTAAAAATCCAGCCTATCCCTAAAAGCTGTCATTTTGAGCAACCAGTTTATGGTACAACCTGACGTACTTTTATTTAATTGGTTTGAAAAGTCTTAATACGGCATACTCAGAATTTTGCCACAAATTTTCAGACTTTTCCTAACACTTTTACTTTTCAAAGGAGTGTTGGAATATGGGCTGTTTCCTATTTTTATTTTAATGGCAACTGTTTATATGAAGAGGTGTACAGTTCAGTAACCTTCTGTATCTGTGAGGGGATATAAATATAGAAAGATTTAAAAAAGGTCTTGAGTGCTTAGTGCATTTGAAGATAGACAGTTGTTTGACTAATTGATAGCACTCACAATACCATTTTTTTTTATTATTTTCTGCTAGTGGGATTAATGAATAAGTTTTCAGGTCCAATCTACATTATTGCTCCAGGGCTCATTGCAGTGCTGTTAGTTTCTAACACTTATCCCAGCAATAAATGCCACTAAGAATATGTTTTTTTAAATGGTAGGTATTTCAAGGCTTTTCTCTCATGTAAAAGAACTATATTTTGTGTTCTCATATAACATACAAATTTTCTATAATTTTGTGTGACGTGGCACTTAGTAGAGAAGGACAGAATGTTTTTATTGTGCTTTTGTCACTTACTAAATACAGAAAAAATTTTGCATCCTTTTCTTCAAAGGAAAAGGAAATTTATCGTTGGCCTGCCAGAGAATCATTGAAAACCATGTTGGCCTTGGGATGGAGCCTAGAAAGGACCAAGGAGGGAGGAGACGCAATAATCCATCAGCGTGAAAATGAAAAGCTTCGTAGCATATCTCAGTCTAGCCAGGTAAGGTAGAACACCTTAATTTAGAAAACAAAAGGCTTGCTAATTAATTTACTAATAAATTATAAACAATTATGTCAATTTTATATTCTTTTAGTGAAACAAAACTTTTAATGGTAGAGTTATAAGATTGGAAGTCATGTCACTACAATAGACACTGTGCCACACTAAAGAGGGGATTCCAAAAGCCTTTTAAGACAATGAGGCTATAAGAGACCATAGATAATAATTTTCTTAGAAGAACTGAAAAGCTTTTTGATATAGTCATTCAAAGAAAACAGACAAAGCATTTAAAGTCTTTTATTTTATAAAAAATAAATGTAGCAATTTTATTTTTTTGGTCAAAAAGAAGAGCCTAACATGGGCTTTTGTTAAGATTATAATTATGACTGACAAATTAGATCGCACATTTGATACAGTTTTTTTTAAATCTAGGGGCAAAATTTTCAGGTGATGATAGATTATTTTTTCCATTTGTAGATTTTTGTAATCACATGTTGAGACTGCTGGTCAATATGTCTTGGAGGAGAAAAGCTGTTTAAAATTATGACAAGTGTTGGGGAATTGTTATTGTACCCCTCGAGGTGAATTACACACATTTGTACATAAATATAGTGAGAGTTAATAATCAGTGCACTGGGCACAAGTCCTGGAAGGAGTGTGCAAAGCTGTGTCACAAGCTAACTCCTTATGTACGCTTGCACCAGCACTGACCCTCTGAGCATCAGTTCCTGGCACCTTAAGCCTGTGTTGGGTTCCTTCTCCAGGACCAGTATTTGCTTACCAAAAGGGGCCCCTGAGCACTCATTACCAGATTATACTTCAGCATTTCTCGTCTCTTCAGCAAACCTCACAGGAAATTCTGCTGTCTCTGGAATCTCTGCTTCCAGCCAGTTGAACTTGTCCTGCAGTTGGGCCTTCGTGGCCAGGAAGATGCATGAGAAAGACATGACAGAGTAGAGGTTTTCAGCACATAATTAACTTGAGTACACATTTGAAATCACTGATTTGTATGTAACTATTCACATTTAACATGCACCTCTAACAGATTTTTGATCTGGAGCTTTCTCACCTAAACCAGTTGAAGATTGTGTTAAGATATTACAGTCCTGCTTTTTCTTAGTCTTTAAATTCCTCAAGAAAATAATTTATCTTTTTGTTGTATTGTCTCATCCTTAGCACAGGGCTCACTCAGGCTGTTCCCACATGGTTCTGTCATGTTTTGAAGGCACACCTTGTATGTCATATTAGAACTAAGACTTAGAATTGGTCTCCTCCTAGGCTAAAACCTTGTCACCTATTGTGAATAGAGATCTAAGTATCTGCAGCAACCTGCATGCTTCCACACTAGCAAACACATTCCCTTAATCATCCAGTGCCTTCAGTACACTGCAAAATAGGTGAAAAATTTCTACAAGAAAATATAAAATTGGGAATGGTGTTACTCTAATCAAGTCAAGGACAGAGATGCTGTAGTTGAATATTTGGTTCTTTGATCTGAAATTATTTTATCTGAGAATAATTTTCTTCTCCCCTGCAGGGAAATGGGTATAGCCCAACACCACTTGATCTCTCTAATGTGGCACTTTCCAGGGAGCTTCAGGTTCGTATTTATGTTTTACAAATATTATGCTGAAAGGAATGGATGTACTTGGTTTCATTACTATTAACGAGCTGAATTTTGTTAGGTTGTATGAGTGTATTTGTGACTGTAGTTATGATAAGCTGTAGTAGAAAGGGTGCATGCTTTTTACATACTGAAAGATTATATTTCTACTGTTCATGCCATTGGTGCTTCTTGAGTTCCCAGAAAAAATTAAGCATGAAGCTAGGGAAGGGGCTGTTAACAGCATGTTATAATATGTGTATCCTGTGCTTGTGCTGACTTTAAAGAACAGCTGAATATAGAAATTCCTCTTAACTATGATGTTTTTTATCACAGGAGTGTAGACTTAAGACTGTGAAATTATGTAGCATTACAGAATTTTTAATTGTCACCTAATCTTGCATCTTGTTTTTTCTGACGCTAATGTAGGGAATGGTTGAGGTAATGGCAGAAAACTACCATAATATATGGGCCAAAAAGAAGAAAATGGAATTGGAAAGCAAAGGTAAGCCACGATCCTGCAAACCACATCAAAAAAGACAAGGAGAATGAGGGAGAAGAAACAATCTGAATGATGACAGTGTAAGACAATAAAAATAGTTCCTTTTGTACATGAAACAGAATAAATCTTAGAAGAAAAACTTACTGTTCTTTCAACTTACTAAAGGTGGAGGTAGTCATCCTTTACTGGTACCTTATGACACATTGACAGCCAAGGAGAAATCACGGGACCGTGAAAAGGCACAAGAGCTGTTTAAATTCCTTCAGGTCAATGGTATAATCATATCTCGGTAAGTCGCACATTGTTTCAGATCTTGCTTGTATTCAGTGCACAAACCAGCACGCTAATCTTATCTCACTGCAGACTGGCAGCTATTAACATAATTACCGTTTGGCATTTCTTCTGTGAATCAGAGTTATTTTTATGTTCAGAAAGAGTCTTCTAAAACATTATGTTCAGGCAACATTTTTCATAAGTTTGTGATGATAGTAAATACAAAATGCAACAGTAGGGTAATTAAACAAGAGGTTAATTTAAAATGTCTAAGTTAGCAGCCAGCAGTGTCAGTAAGGATCATGGGAAAATCCATCTGAGGTCTGATACAGAAACATATCTATGTAAAATTGCTTTTTAATCCAGTTTTTGAAAAAAATATTGCTTTGAATTCTGTCAAGTAATAAGAGTGGCTGCTTTGTGGGCACTAACTTCTACTCTAGCAAAAGCATAGACATCCTTAGTTTTACTGTAACTTGAATTGCTGTGTCTCAAAGTAAGCTGGCCTGTGGGGACTTCTTACTGTAGTATGTGGCTTTATATGATGGAATTGTGAATTACTCTACCATAACTCTCCTCTTTTATTGTACGTGAAACACCCAAACGCTGGCATCAATTTTCTGGCATTAAGCATTTTTGTGAACTAAATTGTATTCATGAACAAATTTTTCTGTACACGCATACAGTCAGGTCTTTCCTGTTTTCAATTACTTCTGCTTTCCAAGTCTGTGACTCTATTGAAAGTATACTCAGACATTCATAAAAATCAATTTTTAGGATCTTCAAAATGTAACTTTGCTTGCTTCAAGAATTAATAATATTTCTAAAAAATGAGAAAACAGTTCTAAGTACATTTCTGTGTATACTACAGAGAAAAATTCGCTCCTGCCACATGTGTAGGCTCTCAGCCAGAACCCAAAATGTAGGTATGCCACCAAATATTTTTATAACCTCCATAGTTGCTTCAGAGCTGTTGAATAAGAAAAGCTGGTCTACTCAGTGCAAATGAATGATCTTCTGAAACATCAATGGAATTGCTAAAATTTTGCAGCTGTGTGTGTTTGCGTCAGGAAATAAAATTTTTCATTGTTATATCATGGGACAAATCAGCTTGAAAAAGCATGTTCAAACTCTTCATTAATACGGGCAAAGAGTTTGCAGTGATTGTATCAGGATGAATCAAGATTATCCTCTATTCAGTGTTTTCTTCAGATGAACATATGCATATATAAATATATATATGAAATCTTTTGAAGTACTCATTGCAATTATCACATTTCAAGATGTCATTCTTGAAAACGTTGGATTAATCATTGAAACATAGGAATTGTTTATAATTGGAAATGTATAGGCAGAACAGCTTGTGTACTTTACATATACCATCTGCCTCTGGTTTTGGGTTTTTTGCTCTTTGCTGAGAACACTTTTGAAACACTTTGTATGTTTATGACACATAGATAAATCTCTCAGGCCTTACTCAAGTATGTATTAGAAACAACATAGTATTTTTTGTGCATCTTTAAATCTCTGCAAGGTCTTTGGAGATTGTTTTTTATACTTCACAGACCTATCAACATCTTTCAATATTTAGGAAATTATGTGTAATCTCTTAGGAACCATGACTTCTTATAAACTCAAAAAGAAAATATTTACAGTGACCTCACTGAAAATATAGATAAGTACTCAGTCTCCTTTGTGAGAGTGAAGCAGCAGAAGATGCCTCTCAAGCATACATAGCTGTTAATAAATAAATAAATAATTTATTAATTATAAATAAATAATTTGATTGTACAGGTGATAAATTAATAGAGAGTCATCAAAGTATACAAACCAGGATTATTAAAATAGAATTTTTATTATTTTTTTCACAAATTAAGCTAAGATGGGAGGTTAGAGTCCTACTAAGTTTGTGTTTAAAATGGGATTGACATGTCTTCCTAGGTTCTCTGGCTGTGTTCCCCTAGACTATAACCATTTCTTTCCTTTTAACTGTGTTCTGACATGGTCAAGAACATACATTTTATTATTAGATTTTTTTGTTGTGAGTGACCAATGCATTACTTTTTTTAGATTCAGATGCATGATGGCTTTGTTTGTGCAATAAGGTAGCACTCTAAAGTTCTTATCCTAAAATACATGTATTTTGGATACTTTAATCATAAGCTATTATACCTCTTATTAAAGTCAGTTCATTTTTCTCTATTTCTTCCTAAATAGTTGATAATTAAGAGTTACCATGGTAATTTTCTCCATCTTACGAATATTTACCATAATAAAAAAATAAGGCATGAAATGCTTCATAGTACTGTCATCATTTGTACTACTGCAATCATCAATGCTACTTCTCTTAATCGTTTTCAAAACAGGGGCCTGAACGACATGGAGTTGGATGCTTCATCCATGGAAAAGAGGTTTGCCTTTAAGTTTCTGAAGAAAATTTTAAAATACGTTGATTCTGCTCAAGAGTTTATTGCACATTTGGGTAAGTTGCAGATTTTATTTTTAAAAGAGTTAGAATTGCTGAAATTTAAATATTTGTTTGATAGGTTTACATTTCTAGTGATCACTATTCTTTTTGCATTTAAGAAACTTATGTCTTAAATCATGTCTTCTAATTTTCAGATTAAATTATCGAACATTTGTAACTAGCTAAACAGTTTCTGCTCTTTTATTTTTATTTGAGCAAAACTAATTTTTCAAGTCTATCTGACATATCTAGTGTGTTATTTATTATTAGACAGCTTCTTATTTGTGTCTGCCTTGATTGTATCCTTGCAGAAGCCATTGTAACCAGTGGAAAAACTGAAAAATCTCCACATGACCAAGAAATAAAATTCTTTGCTAAAGTGAGTGTTTCATGTTCATATATGTTCCACTATACAGAATATGTAAATTTGTAATGTTAGACTGCTTTTCACATAATAGAAATATAGCTTTTCCATTTTTTATGATAACTAACCAAACAGTTATCAAATATTTTGAAATGTCTCCAAAAATGTCTCAGTATACTTGCTGGATGCAAATATTTCAAAATACTTTAATATATCTGTTTCTGTATGAGAAGAAACATAAAAATTAAAAGGCAGATTATTCGTTACGTGATATTAAATACTCTTACTTAAATGTATAAATTTAATCTGATTTATAAATTTAAACTGATTTTTTTACCACGAGGTACCACTGGAGTGCATATCATCTAACTAGCAGAAAGAAATACTTCTATGCAGTATTAGATCCAAAACAGACATCTCTGTGGAAGTCTGTTTATTATTTATATAATTTTGAATAAATTTTTAAGACTTCAGGTTTTAATTTACAAGAGTTTGTGTCTTAAATAAAAAAATACATTTGTTACAGAACTAAAATTCTTTTTATGAATTTTGACCAGTCAGGGCATTGCTGCTATATTTACCGTTGTGCTCTGTAAAAAATATATTTTGTGTCTGTTTCTTAGGTTCTTTTACCATTAGTTGATCAATACTTTACAAATCACTGCCTCTACTTCCTGTCTTCTCCATCAAAAACCCTCAGTAGCAGTGGATATGCATCAAATAAGGAAAAGGAAATGGTAGCAAGGTAAGTAAAAAAAAAAGATATCCACAGTAGGGCTTTATTCAGATAATCAAATCAAATCTAATCTCTTCTTAGATAGTAGAAAAAGACTGATAGTTCAAAAGCTTACTTTCCTCACCTGGAAAGTGAATATTTTATTCTGTATGAGAATGGCAGTGAGTGAATAAAATTGCTCATCTTGATATTCTTTATTATATATANTCCTGTTTTCAATTACTTCTGCTTTCCAAGTCTGTGACTCTATTGAAAGTATACTCAGACATTCATAAAAATCAATTTTTAGGATCTTCAAAATGTAACTTTGCTTGCTTCAAGAATTAATAATATTTCTAAAAAATGAGAAAACAGTTCTAAGTACATTTCTGTGTATACTACAGAGAAAAATTCGCTCCTGCCACATGTGTAGGCTCTCAGCCAGAACCCAAAATGTAGGTATGCCACCAAATATTTTTATAACCTCCATAGTTGCTTCAGAGCTGTTGAATAAGAAAAGCTGGTCTACTCAGTGCAAATGAATGATCTTCTGAAACATCAATGGAATTGCTAAAATTTTGCAGCTGTGTGTGTTTGCGTCAGGAAATAAAATTTTTCATTGTTATATCATGGGACAAATCAGCTTGAAAAAGCATGTTCAAACTCTTCATTAATACGGGCAAAGAGTTTGCAGTGATTGTATCAGGATGAATCAAGATTATCCTCTATTCAGTGTTTTCTTCAGATGAACATATGCATATATAAATATATATATGAAATCTTTTGAAGTACTCATTGCAATTATCACATTTCAAGATGTCATTCTTGAAAACGTTGGATTAATCATTGAAACATAGGAATTGTTTATAATTGGAAATGTATAGGCAGAACAGCTTGTGTACTTTACATATACCATCTGCCTCTGGTTTTGGGTTTTTTGCTCTTTGCTGAGAACACTTTTGAAACACTTTGTATGTTTATGACACATAGATAAATCTCTCAGGCCTTACTCAAGTATGTATTAGAAACAACATAGTATTTTTTGTGCATCTTTAAATCTCTGCAAGGTCTTTGGAGATTGTTTTTTATACTTCACAGACCTATCAACATCTTTCAATATTTAGGAAATTATGTGTAATCTCTTAGGAACCATGACTTCTTATAAACTCAAAAAGAAAATATTTACAGTGACCTCACTGAAAATATAGATAAGTACTCAGTCTCCTTTGTGAGAGTGAAGCAGCAGAAGATGCCTCTCAAGCATACATAGCTGTTAATAAATAAATAAATAATTTATTAATTATAAATAAATAATTTGATTGTACAGGTGATAAATTAATAGAGAGTCATCAAAGTATACAAACCAGGATTATTAAAATAGAATTTTTATTATTTTTTTCACAAATTAAGCTAAGATGGGAGGTTAGAGTCCTACTAAGTTTGTGTTTAAAATGGGATTGACATGTCTTCCTAGGTTCTCTGGCTGTGTTCCCCTAGACTATAACCATTTCTTTCCTTTTAACTGTGTTCTGACATGGTCAAGAACATACATTTTATTATTAGATTTTTTTGTTGTGAGTGACCAATGCATTACTTTTTTTAGATTCAGATGCATGATGGCTTTGTTTGTGCAATAAGGTAGCACTCTAAAGTTCTTATCCTAAAATACATGTATTTTGGATACTTTAATCATAAGCTATTATACCTCTTATTAAAGTCAGTTCATTTTTCTCTATTTCTTCCTAAATAGTTGATAATTAAGAGTTACCATGGTAATTTTCTCCATCTTACGAATATTTACCATAATAAAAAAATAAGGCATGAAATGCTTCATAGTACTGTCATCATTTGTACTACTGCAATCATCAATGCTACTTCTCTTAATCGTTTTCAAAACAGGGGCCTGAACGACATGGAGTTGGATGCTTCATCCATGGAAAAGAGGTTTGCCTTTAAGTTTCTGAAGAAAATTTTAAAATACGTTGATTCTGCTCAAGAGTTTATTGCACATTTGGGTAAGTTGCAGATTTTATTTTTAAAAGAGTTAGAATTGCTGAAATTTAAATATTTGTTTGATAGGTTTACATTTCTAGTGATCACTATTCTTTTTGCATTTAAGAAACTTATGTCTTAAATCATGTCTTCTAATTTTCAGATTAAATTATCGAACATTTGTAACTAGCTAAACAGTTTCTGCTCTTTTATTTTTATTTGAGCAAAACTAATTTTTCAAGTCTATCTGACATATCTAGTGTGTTATTTATTATTAGACAGCTTCTTATTTGTGTCTGCCTTGATTGTATCCTTGCAGAAGCCATTGTAACCAGTGGAAAAACTGAAAAATCTCCACATGACCAAGAAATAAAATTCTTTGCTAAAGTGAGTGTTTCATGTTCATATATGTTCCACTATACNAATATATTTTGTGTCTGTTTCTTAGGTTCTTTTACCATTAGTTGATCAATACTTTACAAATCACTGCCTCTACTTCCTGTCTTCTCCATCAAAAACCCTCAGTAGCAGTGGATATGCATCAAATAAGGAAAAGGAAATGGTAGCAAGGTAAGTAAAAAAAAAAGATATCCACAATAAGGGTTTT
>VXAX01006658.1:2785074-3002803 GCA_013399835.1 Leptocoma aspasia | reverse complement strand
TCTTGATATTCTTTATTATATATATATATATATATACACACTATTAAAGAGTTAAGTATATATAATAACTATTTCTTTTACAATATGTAATTGTAGATGATAACATCAAAATATTAATAAACTATTCTGTGAGCAGTGAAATGACTTAGTTTTTTATGGGGTTCTGTTTCCTTGTTGGTGGCAGTTTCTGGNTTAATTTAATTTAATAATTTGACAGTTCTTTTTCTTTCCCTTGAGGTGTGATGCTGGTTACTTTCTTTTGGAAATTTTGTATTGTAGTATTTCAAACTCTTTTAGTCTCATGCTTTCTTAGTTTAGCTGTCAGTTCCTCAGATTTCTTTGTCTTTACTTCACTGCATTGACCAGAGTTAACTGCTTTTTCCAGTGGAAGGTAGATATAAAATTTGAAAGTAAAGGTTATGTGTTATTACACAAGATCAGGCCTAGGACTCAGCTTCCTAGATTCCATTCTTCAGTTTATCTCTCAATACATTTTTGCATTTCTCTAAATTATTACTACCCTTTGTTTCCATCTTCTTTGTGGGTGGCAGTCCTTGTAGAATAGTTGTGTGTAAGAGTGGTAAATCCCTGAGATTCTGCTTTACTCAGCTCTCAGATATTTACAAACCTGCAAGACAGTCCTGCAGGAGCTGGGAAAGACGGCTCAGGAGGATGGAAGTGTCACTTAATTTCATTTCAATTTCCTGCTTGCTCTCTGAGTGCTCCTGTTACTTCTCTAAAGTCAGCCAGGTCTTAATGAAGGTAGAAGGATGCGTTCTAGGCCTCCAAAATGGCTTTACAAAGGCACATGAAGAAGTTAGATGTCTAGCACAAGTACCTGCTGGTATAACTGCAGAAATATCTTATAATTCTTTGTCCATCCTTCACTGAGAGAAGTGACTATCTGCCATTTTCATCTTATAGGAAGTATAATATCTCCTTACCATTGTGAAGATAACAATAAAAATCTGGTTAGTATGAGACCATACCAAGTCCTAAGGTATATGCTTCATTTTTATGTCCTAATTCCATTTGTAAAGTATGGCTCAAATGATATGCAAGTCTGTCAGCTGTCTTTGTTAAAGTAACACCTTTAATCTTTAGGTTGTTGGTGCTATATCCTCTTAATTATCCTACTATTTTGACAGGTAGGTTAGATATGCAAGTATCTGATATACTTGCCAGAAGCTCTTCTACTGTGTATATATTTAGGATTCATATTATCATCATCAGAGGGTAAACACAGATTTATTTATTTACAAAGGACATCCTTGCAAATTATTTCAAATAGTATGAAGATTTTTAACATTCATTTCCTGCAGAATGCCAAGTAAAGTACTAAAATGTTTCTCATTTTTTCTTGTTCTTACAAACAATTTTCATATTCAGAAATAATAGCCATAAAGAATGACTCAACCATATAGTATGCAATTGTTGAAAACCACTGTCAAAAGAAAGTTTTAGATTTGAAGACACCTCTGAAGTGGTGAAGTATAGAAAATGAGAGATCTCAGGAGGTTCAAAATATTACTCTGCTTAATGCAGTTGACTGTTATCATTACACTTTCCAGGAACTATGTTCTGTTTTCTTTTTCATATTCCTACTATTCTTTACCGCATATTCTAAATAAATCTTTCATCTTTGTCTTGTTTTGCTCTCTCTGTTCTTCTCTACTTTAGCCTGTTCTGCAAACTAGCTGCTCTTGTTAGACATAGGATCTCACTTTTTGGTAAGTAGTTAAGAAAGAGCTTGATAAAAATTTAAAGAATACATAGCCATTGTTTCTCTCTTACCTGAAGATTTTTGCAACTATAGCCAAAATTCTATTAAATGCTCCATAAGCTTCTAGTGAAATTAGATAGGGCATTGAACATGGCTCTGAAGCTAACACTTAATAAAATACATAAAGTGTCAAAGCAGGATGAAATAGCACATTATCATATCTCCAGACTCCATGAAAAAAAAATCCGTGCTTTGCAGTTATTTTATCTTTTCAAAAGTAATCTTACACTAATTGTTTTGATTTCTGTCATCCAACTGTTGAGTCCAATAGACTAAGTTCTCAATAGATAAAAGGGGATGTAAGGAAAAATAATATACCTCCAACAAAGATACTGGTAAAAAATTTTTAAAAGAAATATAAATACTACAAGATACATTGTTCAGAATGTTGCAAGATTAGGTGGTGAAAGATTAGGTGGTGAAGATTAGGTGTGCCCCAAGCAGATATTAGTTATTCTGTTTAGTTCTTGTATGGAAATTGACTTAAATAATTAGAAGTTATTTCTAGAATCAGATTTAACTTCTCTACAGTGACCTAAGGTGGGAGACTTAGGTAATGTCCTGTTTAAACTGTGCATCTCCAGTAAGGAGACCATGATATGGTGCTTTTGGATCATTATATGATGCTATGTTTCCTGTGCTATTGTGCTCTCATGGTATCTCTTTCTAACCAGGAAGTGATTCTGCTACAATGGTGAACTGCCTGCACATCTTAGCTCAGTCTCTTGACACACGGTAAGTTTGCCACTTTTCTACCAGCTGCAAACTACTAAGGTTTCACAGAGCTTTTCAGAAGCAATTGGATTGCATCTGTATTTTTTAATCTTTATTTGTAATCAATTATCTTAACAGCATCAACAATTCAGATATTGCCCTCTGCAGTAGAGAATTTCGTCCAAAGTGTTTCACCTACATTTTTCTGCTCAATGTCTGTCATTCAAACACTGAAACAGTTATCAGCCTTTCCAAGTTCATTTGAAGTCTTTATAGGGAGATATAATGACATGACCATTGGAACTGAAAGTAGTGATACCTGCAGATATTAAGAAAGTTTAGTGCAGAGTGTAAAATTTGTCATTAGAAGTATGCAGAGTATATTAATATATGGGCATAGTTATATTTGCTAACTTTTACTGCTTATCATTGAAGTGATTCTGCAGATTAAAACAGAGGTGAGAATAGTTTTCTAATTTGAGCTGTTTTCCGGCCTGGTTAAGTTACACAGCACCCTGAGAATGAACTTCTTGTGAACTTCTTGTGAACAACACTTGAATCTTCATTAAGGTGTCAGAGAAGCATGCAAAAAGTCAAGGAATGGGACTGTGATTGTGGTATTGCAGTTGCATTTTCTAAATTTAGGGTGCTTTGAAGTATCCTGACTTACACACCTAGTTACTGTGGCTCCCATAAAGCTATAGGGATTAAGAGTTTTGTGTTTTTGAGCATATTTTACAGAGGAGCTTTCTCATGACTTTCGACATTTACTGAGAAGGCATTATCTCATTCAAAAGCAGAACACGAAACCCTGGAAAAGCACGACTATGGAGTCAAGGTCTTTGTTGTTATTATTTTGTATTAAATACCCAAAGAAAATTGTTGCTTATACTGCTATTCAGATGTAAGTGCCCTTTTCTGTTCATAATGTGAAGTTCCTTGATACATGTGGGTATCTTCAAAGAGTGACAGAATATAAATAACATGTACATGGCATCTCTATACAACTACTAAATACCAAAACAAAGTTGATATTTTTTCCCTTTTTTTTTCAGAACTGTTATGAAATCAGGATCTGAGCTTGTTAAAGCAGGATTGCGTGCCTTTTTTGAAAATGCAGCTGAAGACTTGGAAAAAACTTCGGAAAATCTTAAACTAGGAAAATTTACTCATTCACGAACACAAATCAAGGGTGTTTCACAGAATATCAATTATACTACAGTAGCATTGTTACCAATCTTAACATCAATTTTTGAACATATTTCACAATATCACTTTGGAATAGATTTACTTTGTAAGTATTTTATTTTAATTTTGAATTTTATGTGTTATAATGCTACAAATGCTTTGTAGTAATGACTGCATAGATTCAGAGGATGAAATTCTGTTCTCAGTAACATGTACATTTCCAGAATTAATTCTGGAATTAGCAACATAGTACTTTATTTCTAGTGCATGTTCAAAAATAATAGTCAATAAGCTTCATTATGTACAGTATTTCTTCAAATATTGAGAGGGAAATTAAAATATCCCCTTAAGTGCTCTCTTAACAAATGTGTTATAATAAGACTATATGAAATTTGTATTTCATTATATTAAAGGAGACAACTCACTATAAGTTCCCTGTGGATTTTCCCTTACGTGGGTAAACCACTGTAGGTCTTTGAATTTAAATTTTCCCTTTTTTTAGCATCAGTTAGTTTAAAAATGCTGAAATGACTCCTTGAGGTTCAGCAATATGCTGAATGGTCTTATTGCATTCTAATGTTTCTAATCTCTGTAATCATGTTCCAAAATTTTGTATATATTTAGGTCATAATTAAAAGACGGATAACCATGAAAATAATTTCTTTAAAAATACGGTGAACCTTTAGATCATGTACTTAAAGGTTGGACACGCTCACAGAGTGATGTCGTTTAGCTTAAAATTGTACTCTGCAAGTGGGATAACCTGGAATATCTTCTTAGCAAGTGTCTGCTGTCCTCTTGGAATATCTGATGATCTGGTAGGCTTTCGAATGAATGTAGATGATAGAGATTAGAGACGTGATTAGAGACGTTAAATATCATGTGGAGTATGGACAGTCAGAATGTTCAGTGATATATGTGCTAAAAGTTTTAGATACTGTTTAAGATATTGCATAAAACAGATGTTTGATACTTGTAAAGTAACCCTTAGCTGAATAAATACTGATAACGCATTTTCATTTTCCTCTAGTGGGTGATGTACAAGTTTCATGTTACAGAATTCTTTGTAGCCTCTATTCTCTTGGGACTGGAAAGAACATCTATGTTGAAAGGTATTAAGTGCAAAACTCACCATGCTAAATTTTCTTTTCTTTAGGAGTCTGTTGCTTAGGCAATAAAGCAGTTTGGATGAAAGGTGAATTTGAAAGAGTGGGAGTTGTTTAAAATACACTTTCCCTTGAAAATAGTTGCCTATACTTTAGCATTCAATTCCACAGGGAAAAAACCCTCAATAGGAGTAAATAACTTATTCTGCATATGGCAGTGTATCTGCACAGAGTCTATTTTTCCCATAGGAAAAGCTAAATTTCTATTTGGGTTGCCATTAGGTTCTCAAAATTTTTTTACCACATATTGCTGTGATAAGTAGGCTGAGTACTAAGTAGGAAGCATCTGTTTCACACCTAAGTTTATACAGGGTTCTCAAAAGAGTTGTCCTGAGCATAAAATCCTGAGGGTATGTAGATCATTCTGACAACCATTAACTCTACAAAGAAAACCACTAGTTACTTGCATTTAAAAGTTACTAAGGTCTACAATTCCTTTAAGCATCTAGTTGCTATGCTATGTTTCAAGCCCTTTCTTCCAATAGAAGGGGATCAAATCTGTATTCGTTAGGTCAGAAAATAGAACCCTAATTGCTTGTCTGTGTATCACAACACAGGAACTAAGATAAGGATAACCCATCCTCATACTTGTGAAAGTTTTAGGTTAGGTGATTTTCATTGCCTTTCTTATGAAGAAAAGTTGAAGATCCATAGGGAGAGAGAGACTAAACTGGAAAAAATTCAAGTCTGTAGTCTGGTTAGGAGAGGCTTTGCCTAGTGTGAGGAATGCTGGTCTCCAATTCCTTCCTTCCAGAGTTTATTCAGAATTCTTTCATACAAAATGCAAGAGGTGTCTGGTGAACAGATCTTTCCTCCCACACTGCATGCATGCACATGTGTGCACAGGCTGTATGCTCTAATTCAGGCATTTATGCATCCATCTCTAATCACAAAGCTATACTCTTTTTCTTCTCTTTCTGGGCTTCAAAATCTTAAATACTCCTTTACAAAGACCTGATAGGAAAAATAGGAAGTGCCTTACCTCTTATCTAACCAGCAGTCAGGGTCTCCTCACAGGAAATGAAACATGATTGTGTTTGAGCTGCCTTTCAATACGAAAAGCTTACAGCACAAGCCTCCACTTGATCGGCAAAATCTGTAAGCACTGGACAGTTTCCTTAAACCTGTCAAAGCCAGCAGCATCACCTTTGCCTGCAGCAATTGTCTTAGAAAGGAAAAGTGATCAGATTAGATATATCCAAGGAAACCAATTAATCTCCTAAGGCTGTGTGAGAGTTTCTCAACTGTGGATTTCATTTAGTTTGTTTTTCACTAGTCTCAGGCTCTGAAATTGCAGTTTTAGGCAGACATCAGTGTCTAGGTGGGAAGTAGGATTTCAAACACAATGCTCAATGTTTCAGAAAACTTAGAAGTGAGTGATTGAGCTGACTTGAACAGTTATTCAAATTAAGCAATGTTCAGTTTCAGGATCAAATTGCATGTTTTTCTCCTAGTGAATTTTGGCAGGGACATTAAGAAGTTCTACCTTTCATTGCAGAATGAGTCATAGTGCACTTTTCATAGATAAATATCTCTTTTTATGGCTGAAATAGTTCTGCCTCTTCCAGAGGCTGAGAGTTTCCGCCCTTTTCCCAATCCCTTTTGCAATGCCCACATCCCAGGACAGGGTTCCCCGATGCTTGGCTTCACTACCATCAAATTTCATACCGTGGGCCATGATATCCCAGCATTGGAGCAGTCAGGTCACGAGAGGGCTCAGTTGACTGATGGATGAAATCTATTCACACATCTCACAGCCCACCCAGGGATAGGGATCAGGTGATTATCTCTCACCCTGAGTCTTCCTCCTTGTGAGGGCCTTAATTCCTCTTCCTCCCTCACTAAGCAAAATGATTTTGTCTGTCTTGTATTTTTTCTTCTGTGTAGGGGTTACTGCTATTGGCACAGGTTGTTCCTCTGGTTCAGCTGCAGTTTGAGTGGCCACAATGCATTGCTTTCCTCCTCCTCCCCCCGCCCCTTGAGGGTGCTGTCTAGTATCAATCAGTGTCCAAAAATAGTAGCTAGAGCCCAGCATGTTGCATAACTTTGCACCTCCCTGAAACTGCCACAGCAGTTTCCCTTCAAATATTCTGCCACTTTATCAAGCACTGTAGTTGCTCTGGGTTGAACTTAAAAACCATTGGAGCAGAATCATCCTTCAAGGGTCGGCCCATTTTCTTCCACCTTCCATACCACTTGTGACTTTCCACCCTTGGGGCAGATCTCTGAAACACTCTCCTAAAAATCTCTTTTGTAACTCCGTGGTGCAGACCAAAGTGAGGGGACCCAGCAGACCAAGCAATGCTTTCCTTAATATCTAAGGGAAGTCCAAAATCCACAAAAGCAGTTGTATCAAGTGTGAAGGAGGATAATGGGGGAAAAGCTGGAGAAAATTATTCACACTTTTCTTCCCACAAGCTAGGTACAATTATTAATGGACTCCCTGAGGTAGTGTCCAAGGTAAGGGCAGAAGAGCAACACTGAATACACGTCCCGAATGACCTTCATTGTCCTTGTTGTCATCATGTCATAAGCTGATCGTACACAGTGCAGCAACACAGCAATCCTCATCCCTCTCCCTGCTCTGAAAAACATCACCATGAGGAGCACATATTGCATATATGGGAATGTATCCAGGGATAGGTACCACAACCACACGAACAGACCAAGCACACTGTGACCAGTGGCTCTGGACCTAATACAACAAATGCTTAGATCACTTTTGCTTCCTATCCACTCTGGTCAGATCTGTTGTTATCTTACCCTTTCCTGCCTATGTTGAGTGCCAAATAAGGGTGTTGGTTTCAAAATAGTATCCCTCAGTATTTCCCATGGGAACATTCAAACCCTGTGCCACTTGCTCAGTGCCTTCTCCCCTGTCCCTGTGGTAGATGGAGAGAAGAACTGGATTACTAAAGGTAAATGTCATGGGTTGAGATAAGAGCAATTTACTGGAAACAGCAACAAAATAAGGCAATGAACAGTAAGAGCAGCAGTACTAATGATGGTGTACAAGGAAGAGGCAAACAATTCACATGCAGTTGCTTGCCACCACCAAGGACCCCTGACAATGTCTGACCCCTAAAGAACCCTGTCCCTGGCAATGACATCAGGTGGCACAGAATAAACTCCAGATCCTGTCCACACCAAAAATTAACCCTGTCCTCATCAGAACCAGAACATTGGTGGAGGTGGGGCTTTTTAAACTGCTTTTCTTGCACCACTGTGGTCTCTGGTAGTTCTTTTCATGTAAGAAATTAATTTTTTTCTAAGATGTCAGTTCCTAATGTTTAAAAATTTTTTTTAAAATATTTTAAAAATCAACTATAAATACTAATACATTTTTTTATCATGTATGCTAGACACTGAAAGCCTGGTGAAACACTTTTCCTCTCAGATGACTTTTAGTGTCTCTCATATACAGGCAGCGTCCCGCACTTGGTGAGTGTTTAGCATCTCTTGCGGCAGCCATTCCAGTAGCATTCCTTGAACCTTCCCTCAACCATTACAATCCACTGTCTGTTTTCAACACAAAAAGTGCAAGAGAAAGAGCAAGTAAGTACCGTTCCTCACAAAAAAAAAACCCCAAAAACATATTCACTCCACTCTAACTAAACAATAGAAATTGTATAATGAAAAAGCCCTGAATGTATACCTCAGCAGAGAGCTCCTGCTACTAATTTTTCACTGCTTGCCATTTTAGCCTTGCTCTACTTTGTTGAGACTGGGCCAACGATGTTCTCTTTCTCTTAATATTTTTTGATATTTTTCTGAACATGGTGTTTGAATACTTTTCTAAATATGTATACTGTAATATTGTAAGCTTAATTGAAGATTTACATATCTACATTACAAAAATTTTTGGCAAAACACAGTTGTGTTCATGTAGCAAAATGCAAGAGGTATAATATCTGATTTAAGTGAACAGGAAAATAATTTCTATGGTTTTGTTGTCTAACCAGTGATCCAAAGCAGTTTGGTATAGGGAACTCCCAGCAGAATATGATTAATTCCATGAAACCTTGATGAAAAAGGGACCTTGACAAGTTGGACAGATGGGCAGAGAAGAATTTCCTGAAGCTCAACAAAGGCAAATGTAGGGTCCTGCACCTGGAGAAGAATAACCCCATGGACCACTCCAGGCTGGGAGCTGGCCTGCTGGAAAGCAGCTCTGTGGAGAAAGATCTTGGGATACTGTGGACAACGAACTGTCCCTAAGCCAGCAGTGTGTCCTTGTGGCCAAGGAGGCCACTGTGACCTGCATTAGGAAGGGCATGGCCAGCAGGTTGAGCAAGATGATCCTGCCCCTCTACTCAGCCCTGGTGAGGCCTGACCTGGAGTGCTGTGTCCAGTTCTGAGCTCCTCAGGACAAGAGAGAGATGGAGCTCCTGGAGAGGATCCAGTGAAGGGCTACGAAGATGATGAGGGGACTGGAGCATGCCTCTTACAAGGAAAGGCTGAGGGAGCTGGGTCTGTTCAGTCTCACAAAGAGATGACTGAGAGGGGACCTCATCAATGTATACGAAATATCTGAAGGGAGGGTGTCAAGAGGATGGAGCCAGGTTCTCCTTGGTGGTGCCAGCAATAAGAAAACAGGCAACAGGCAGAAACTGATGCACAGGAAGTTTCACCTAACATGAGGAAGAACTTTCCTGTGTGGGTGACTGTGCATTGGACCAGATTGCTCAAAGAGGTTGTGGAGTCTCCCTCACAGGAAACACTCAAGAACCATCTGGACACAAACCTGTGCCAGGTTTCCTGAGCTCTAGGAATATGCTTGCTTGAGCAGGACCAGATCATAGAATCATAGATTAACCTGAGTTGGAAGGGACTCACAAGGATCACTGAAGAGTCCCACTCCTGGCTGTGCACAGGACTCCCCAACAATCACACCATGTGCCTGAGAGTGTTATCCAAACACTTCTTGAACTCTGCCAGGCTGGTGCTGTGACCACTTCCCAAGTGATTAGACCAAGCTCCTCATAAGGCTTCCCTTTCAGAGCCTTCCCCATCCTTGTGGTCCCCCCTTAGGTACTCTCTAAAAGCTTAATGTCTTTTAATATTCTAATGCCCAAAACTGCACACAGTAGGTAAGGCCTCTCCTCAAGCTGAGGCCACCCCAGTGCAGAGCAGAGGGGACAATCCCCTCCCTTGCCTGGCTGGTGATGCTGTGTCTGATGAACTTCAGGACACGCTTGGCCCTCCTGGCTGCCAGGGCACTGCTGACGCATAACAAACTTGCTGCCAAACAGGGTCCTAGGTTCCTTTCCATGACACTGCTTTCCAGCATCTCATTCCCCAGTCTGTACACACAACCCCAAAACTGGCTCTGTTGCCATTGTGGGGAACCCCACCCATTCTCTGTTTCTATTGAAAAGAGGATGAGTCCTTCTACATTGAATTTCTTTGCTTGCTTCTCTCCCAACTTACTCTTGATGGACTCATATCTTAAAATATTTCAGCATTTTTCTCACTGATCCATGAAAGAGTCACTACCTGCCAAAATCAATGTACCTTTAAACAAACAAGAAAAATAAATACAGGTAGATCAATTTCATAGGCTTCATATAGTTTTTTCCATATAAAAGCAGTTACAGAAAAGCTTCTGCTAGCCCTTCCTCCCTGTCAGGTCTGCTTTATAGGAACAGAAATATTTTTTATCCAGAAATAGGGGAAGAATTTTGCTTGAGTGACTGTCACTAGATTGATATGGGTTGTTAACTGCTGAATAAGCATCCTTCGTTTTCTAATACAAGCATATGATAACTGGAATTCTTTCCTGGTGTTTTTGTTGGGAGACAGTTAGTGGACTAAGTACAGTTTCATTTTAACCCCAGCCATAATTTTAAATTGTTTATTTCCCTTTCCCCAAGGTGGATTTAATCTTTGGCAAAACAGCATAAAAATTGTGAACGATTATGAGTGCAATGTCTAGAGTGTAACCAATATTAACATAAGCTTTCTGTTCTGCACTTTTACGTAGCTCACCAGATAATTTCAGGACACCTTAGGGTAAAGCCATAGCTTTAGGGCAGCTATTGTTTACATTATTGCTATATGCACATCATCTGTAAGACACACTTTATGAAAAGAGATACCCATGCATACCCCAAAGTGTTACTATACTTCTGCCTGTCCCAGATGGTGAATGAAAAAAATCGGAACCATTTGTATTTAGGGTTAAAACATAGATGTTCTCTTTCATTTTGCTAATTAATCTTTTGGTTTTCTACCCTTACTTGCAGTTTTAGGTATGCCTGATACAGTAGAAGAAATGTGTCCAGAGATCCCTCAGCTGGATAGACTAATAAAGGAAATAAATGATTTAGCAGAGTCTGGAGCAAGGTATACTGAAATGCCTCATGTAATTGAGGTGATCTTACCCATGCTATGCAACTATTTATCCTACTGGTGGGAAAGAGGGTCTGAGAGTGTTCCTCAAAGTGCTGGGCCTTGCTGTACAATGATAACGTCCGAGCATCTGAGCATTGTTCTTGGAAACATTCTAAAAATCATTAACAACAATCTGGGAATAGATGAAGCATCTTGGATGAAAAGAATTGCAGGTATTGTAAATATTTTTTGAACAGTAATTGTACTAATAACATTTAATTACTTTGCTATGCTTTACCTTATTGTCCAGTGATATAATAACAAAAAATTATAACTAGAACCATCATGAAAGGAAGATAAAGATAAGCAACAATAAGATAAATATGTTTATGTTTTATTATTAATTATATGCATGCATTGTAGCATTGCTGTAAATAGAGAGCTTTCTATTCACCATAAGAGATTTTGAAAATCTCCTTCTCTATGCACTGTATAAGAGCCTTAGTGCTTAATTTGGAGTTGTGAATTCCATTCATTTTCAAGACTCCTGAGTTTTACAGTAGAGTGAATTATGTTCATGAAATATCAGGACAAAATGGAAAGAAAGTGTAAATGGTGAAATAATCTCAGGAGTAACCCAAGTTAAAAATTAGTTGGTTTGCCTGAATAAATGTGTGAGCTATTAAATAAGCTGAAAGTTTTTTCAATATATTGCAAAAGATATAGTATCCATCCTGCTAAAGAAGTTTAACATATCCAAATTTTATCATTCATGTTATACAGCGTAAGAATATAATGTGCAATAACATGGTTCAAGAAAATCTATGTAAAGATAATAATTTCCTGCTAAATTTGAATTACCAGTACCCATCAGTACTGTGTTTTTGGTATTTTAAATGCTGGAAGATCTTTAATAATAACAAGGGTTCCATTAACACTTAGTAAGAAGTTTCCTGCTTAATTGTAGAGAGTGTTTCCTGCAATTTTGTACTGATTGTTCATCTACATAAGGTGATAATATACTCATGTTGTTCTTGCAAGGATTTTTGTCTTGGGTAGTTTGCATTTTATTACTAGTACTTGTACAAAATTGATCTATGAACTTGAATTACTCATTCATTCTCTGCATTTAAACTTGCCCAATGCAAAATAGGTAAAGGAATTCTTCCAGAATATTTTCTGACATTGGATACAAAAGAACCATCCCAGACACAAAAACCCCCAAGCAAAACAAAAAGTATTTTTCTGAGGACTTTGTGTCTCAATCCTTATTTGGCTTAGGTTCTTAGTTAAGGATATGGGACTTGCCAAAACCATGATAGTTTAATTTATATAAGACTGAAATACTTATAATCCAAATCCACAGCCTTTTAATCTCTCAATACACAGTTTTTATAAAGCTACATTCATAGTTTATTAATAATTTCATGGTGCAGAAATTTATTAAGCCCCGTAACCTTTACCGTTTCTAGAACTTCAGCATTCATTTTAATACAATGAAAAACACCAGTTATGTATTAATCACAGAATTATCTCTATTTTCATGCATAGTTTATGCTCAACCCATCATCAGCAAAGCCAGACCTGATCTTCTAAGATCTCACTTTATTCCAACACTGGATAAATTGAAGAAAAAAGCTATGAAGATAGTGATGGAAGAAGAGCAACTGAAAGCAGACAATAAAAATGACACCCAAGAAGCTGAGCTACTCATTCTTGATGAGTTTGCTGTACTTTGTAGAGACCTTTATGCCTTCTATCCAATGTTGATACGTTATGTAGACAACAACAGGTAAAAAAACCTTATAATGAAACTCATATTTATTACTCAATGTACTGGAATCTATAATCGGACAATCAGGAGGAACACAGTTCACTTAATCTTAGGGTGAGAATCAGATCCTGCATGTTTTAAGATTCTTAAATCTTAATCCTGAGTAATTTAAGATTCTTGAAGAATGTTGTACCACGAATTCACACCTTTTGCTAAGATCCAAATTCCTAAATTAACCAGAAAAATGTTGCCTTATCTACTAAATAGGGATCGTTATGTTAAACTGTCTTCTTTTAAGTATTTTCTTTTAAATTTCTCTTATTTTTGTAATTAGAGCTAATTGGCTAAAGAAACCAGATGCGGATTCTGATGAACTCTTTCGAATGGTTGCTGAAGTTTTTATCCTCTGGTGTAAATCACATGTAAGATAAAATATACCCTTTTCCTTTCATTTCATTCTATTTTAAAATATAAATGTTGTACATGTAGATGAGTTAAACTTCTGGTGATTTATTTTTTTTCTTTAGAATTTTAAAAGAGAAGAACAAAATTTTGTGATTCAGAATGAAATCAACAATTTGGCATTTTTAACAGGAGACACCAAGAGCAAGATGTCTAAAGTAAGTTAATAAAAAATTGTGGATCAGGTAAATCTACACCATGTGTTTAATATGTTGTAAGAAGGCTCTGAAAATCTACTCAGATTGCAGCTGCTCTGCTGTTAGAAGAAAAATAGCTCTGCTTCTTGATGACAGATGTGACAACTAACATGCAAAATATAGTCTATGTACCTTAGAGTTACTTACTAAATGTCTGCTAATACTCAGACAATAGATTAAAACAAAAGATTTGAAAAAGTTGCACATATAAGAAAATATGGGCTGTATTATAAAATATGGGTTATTGAACATTCAGGAAAGAAAAAGGTGGACTATTTTATAAAAGCAAGTGAAGAAATACTGCCTCATCATTTTTATACTATATATTTTTATACTCAGTCTGTATTGTTATGTCAGTTCTGATGGAGCTCAGCTGTCTTTGCATATACCTCTTTATTTATGTATATAGTATGCTACTTGTACACCATTTTTCTTGTTACTTATCAATTAACATATTCATTTCTTTTTTGCTAATTTTCAATATGGCAAGATGCTAATATCATGGCTTCAAAGTACATCTTGTTACCTGTACAGTAGAGAAATTGTCAAGTTAATTGTCAAAGGCTGCTCTGACGTTAGCTGAGGAAATTGCCTTACTCAGCTAAAGCCAGAAGTTTAATTCTAAATTAGTGTTGGTAAATACAGTGAAGAAACCCTTTCTTTTATTCATATTTATAATGAGTTTGGACTAATCCTATTCTGAAGATGTAGCAGAGTAGTAGCATTTAAAGCTTTGCATTTCACTATATTTTGGTTACCTGTAGCCTAGCTACTGTAAGTTGAATTTCAAACAGTAGAGAAACAGATAAAATGTACTATTAAATTTCTTAATTATCTTTAAAAATGTCTTTTAAAATGTGTTTAAAACCCAAGGTTTTTTTCTTTTTTTTTTCCTATGAATTTTTTAAGTTTTGAGACCTGACTAAGCCAAACCCTGATATTATAATTTTTACAAGCAAAAATAATGTATTATCCGCTCATCATTAGTTCATGGCCGGCACTGAAAAACAAGTCCAACTTTATAAGGATTTCTGTATTCAGAGATAAGGAAATTTTTAACTTGTTTTCTTGTTGTTAAGATGAAGCTTATCAAAACTGTTTGGTAGAATTGGAATGTACAGAGAGATTCTGGGGGTTTTTGTACGCATATAACTTTTTGTAAACAAATTAATGTCAACTTATGGCGTTCCAGGACACTGTGCATAGTTATTGCTAATAAAGGAAGAAAGAAAATACTGTATTATTCATGACCTGAATATTTTATTAATATGGTACTGTAATGGCAGGCATAATTGCAGAACAGCTGATAATTTAGATATTTGTTTCATGACTACTTAAATACCATGATGAAATGTATGAAGTGTCTTTTAGAAGAGTTATATTAATTTTCTATATAAAGGGTTTCTAAGTAGGATGTTGCTAAATTTTCATAATAAAAATGTATGTGGTCTAAACCCAGCACATCCAATAAATGATAGCTTTATATCTGATTTTTTTTAAGATTGCAAAGGTTAAAAGAAACAAGAAATTTTCTAAGTAACTGAATTTCAGGTTTTCTTGTAGGTTTGATATTTATTTCTATTCTTAGACATAGATCGTAGAGGACATTACATTATGGAACATTATAATTTCTTGCTTTAATATTAACATTTATCTCAAAAAGTAGCATGTTTACAGAATAATTAGCCCTTCCCTCTTTATCACTTATTCCTCTTTATTCACATTTTTTCTAGTGGAAGCAATCTTATCCAATCTTTATCAAGCATGAGAAAGTATAGAAAACTGAATATGAACATTGGCTATTGACAGTGGGCCCGAGACATAAAATTTTGGGGTCTCCTAAAGGAGTTAGGTCCCAGGCTGATCTCAGACTGCCTTAGGTGACAGAGACAGAGACTCAGTGTCATTCCTGATAAAAAATACTGGAATGCTATCAGAGTGTAAGGTGTAGTATATCTTGTACAGAAGGTTCTATATCCTTACACACCATTTGGAAGGAAAAAAAAAGAAAGCAGAGGAGAAGGAGTAGCATTATAGGTAGCTAATGTCCATGGTAACAAATGATTGATGATTACAATCAAGAAATTCATTAAGTACCCATTGTATTTTTATCATACCATATTAACTTTGTTAATAGTTTTTCAAATAAATGTATTAACAGCTGAGAATTTAATTTTTCTTTTCTAAAAATATGGCAGCAGAATGCTCGGAGGGGAATGGTAATTTAGAGAACTTTCAGTCTGAGAGAGACTGGTAATTAGATCACATTGAAATACCAGACTTGTGATAAAAGTGTTGAAATGGAGAATTTAAACCCAGTCAACTCCACTAGTCTGTTATTATTGACCCTTCGTAGGCTTCTTGATAAAATAGCCTTTTGGTTAAGAGGAAATTATATCCTAATTTGTTTTTCAGTTATTTGGAATAGAAAACTAAATATATACATTCACATGTACATAATAATTGTGTAATATATATGTGGGCAATTTTTCTGTGTCAGTTCTGGAATCTAAATGGATGTGTGGCTGGATATTCACCCTCAGTTGCTAAACATTTGCATAGCCTACTGAAGTTTTATTTGACTTACCCTCATTATTTTTTTTAATCTATTTTAAGAATGTTTGAGTACACCTATAGAAGTTAGAGGCAGTCATAAAATGCAAGTTTGTATTCTGAGAAAACATGGTTGTTTGTGCCCATCTGTAATATACAGTACATACTGTTTATAGATTTACAATAGTTAGAGGATTTCTTGTTAGTAATTTCTGCAGGAATTTTAGATCTTTTCTTTGAGAGTATTTCAATTGCATAGACTACATTTTCTTTGGATATACTGAGGTAAATCAGGAGTGGATTATTTTTATGGTCAGCTACAATAAATTAAATGTAATTAACATCTTGCCTTTCCTTACTTTCGTGTATACATACACCCGTATATACCTGTTGAGCCATGTCTATGCAGCATCTACATATTTCACACAACTGAAATTTTAAATTAAAATTTGCTATTTGTCTAAGGTATAAAATATTCTAAGATGCTAAAATTCTAACACTTACTTTGAATATTAGTCTTTTGCTTTTCTTGACTTGTACCTGTTTTTCTTACTATGTGATATAAATCTAGTATATAAATCTAGCCTATAAAAAGGTTTTAATAATAGCCTGACATCAGGATTTTGAAACTTATTCAGGTATCACAAGAAAACAAAGTTACTATTAGGACAGAATGACAGAAGTGAGGGCTTGTGTGTGGTTTTTTTCTGCTTGTTTTAACCAACACTTTTCTATAGTATTTTCCTATGCCTGGTTGAGAATTCTTTTCAGTAATAGTTTATTTTATTTTACAATAAATAAATGGTTTTGTTGTTATTTTCTTAAGATTTCCTGACGCGATTATCATATAATGTTGACTATGGAATATATATTTATTTAAGTGTATTTACGGTATTAATATAATAAATGGGAAAAATCTTCTGTATGTATGAGAGTTATAGCTGAGTTTATAATATTGTTCTCAAAACGGGTACTGCTGAGAGATGCAAACTAAAGGTTTCTCTCAGGCTGTCTTCAAAAGAGTAATAAGCTATGCAATGGGAAAATAGATCTGTAAATTAAGTGCTATGCCTTGCCAGTGATAGTTTGATTTCTAAACACAGTTTTTTCTCAAACATATTTTGGTGGGGAAAAGAGGTAGAAAGAGCTATTTTTCTGAAAATGTGAATATTTTTCATTACTGGATTATCCAGAGTTTCAGACACTTTCCTTCTTTTAACAAAATCGGGAAAAGATGCAGTAATGAGTGTATTGATAGGTTAACTTACTCGATGTCCTTATATGTGCAAGCAACAAATGGAAGTGTATGGTAGAACAGCAATAGAAATTCAGAAGTTCAATCATTCAACTGACTTCACTAAGATCTCATTTGGTTATGCATTCACAGTCTATTGTTTTAACTATGAGCTTATATTTTTACTGTCCTCATAAAGCTGAGTAAGTTTATATATAACTTGTAAAATTATCATCCTTTCATCTCTTTTACTTATGTTCTTTTTCTCCCCTTTATTTTTCTTTCATACAGGCCATGCAAGTAAAGGTACAGGTCAAAGTGCATGATGTGTCTTTGTTTTAGATTTAGAGATGATCAGGCTCCAAGCACTCTTTCCATTGATCATAGCAGTGGCGTCACAAAGTGAAGCACCAGGTTCCACCTACTATAAATTTTGTCCCAGCTAAAGTGGCAGCCTGTGACCAGAGCAGATGAAATTCCCTTTGGCACTCCTAAATATTGCTTAATGTGCAAGTGTACTAAAGCTGTCTTTTGTAACTATTTTAGATGCCCATTCTGCCTCTGCTGTCCTCCTGCATTCCATCTTTTTTGCTGAAATAGTGAAGTAGAAATTGTAAAAGAAATGTCTAAGTAGAGTCATTAGAAAGATGTATTTGGCTTACGATATTCAAGAAGAATATTTGGGAGAAATGTGCTATAACATTCAACTATATAATGTGTACCCCATCTATAGGTGAATAGAAGATTGTATTAAATCCAATAAGTTTAAATAAGATATACAGTTCAAATCCTACCGTTTTCCAAAAGTAAAATGGTCTTTTTAGTAAAGGTGTGAGGTGTGACAAAGCTTTAGAATAATCCTTATTTCTTTTATGTATTTAATGCATGTGAAGATTTCTTTTCCTCCAGTGAACTATAGGTCACTTTCCTTTGCATCATTCATATTCTTTTTTTTAATATGAATTTCTAAAATAGATGAGCACTTTCTGACCTATGTTGCATTCTTCATTGGTGAAGTAGAATGAGCAGCAAAATGGAGCACAAACCCTTTAATCTTTCCCTTTACTCTGTGTGCTGAGAAGCATACATGATGCTGTGAAGAGCTTTTAATCAATTAAACTGGAGACATGACTTAAAAAGGGAGAAGCTCTATTAAACTAGTAACCTGATTTCATGCTCTGCTATTGTCAAACTTCTCCAGGTATACAGAGTAGGATTTAATGACTGTCCTCATAGTAATCTCAAAGAACTGAAGCTCAAAGAGGCATGGAAATAAAAAATATTAATTCCATAATCTTAACCAGTTTTACCTGATTTTGTTGTGTAAATAGATTATTTCTTCCTTTTGATTGTGTATACAGTAATTATTAACCTAACGAAGAATCTGTAATTGGTTTTTGGTATCTGGAATCTTTCAGAAATATACATTTGTGTCTTTAAATCCTCAGACAAGACCATTATATGCTTTTAGGCAACCAAATTACATCATTCCTCCTGTTGAGGTCCTTTTAGCTCAGTTAATTACTTAGGCAAAATATATCCAATTTAATGCTCTTTACATATGTAATGCAGGTATTTTGTGTGCATAAGTGTATATTAGAACTGAAAGAGACAAAATTCCATTGCCATTTAGTTTTCAGTCTGTGACTCTACTTATACATTTAGCAGCTAGAGAAGCGAATTCACAGGCAGCAGAACTTATGGCAAAGGCAGAATGGAGATTCTTTTCATGTTTTGAAAATTCTCTAGTTTTAAGGTTCACAATCTTATTAATCTCATATGGACATAAAGAAAATTGGATGTGCAAAATGTCCACTGGCGTAAAAGATGCAGAAACCAGTATCTCTCCTTTTCCTTTTTTTTCTTCTAGTACTATATCTATGACATATTCTGTTATTCCTTATTTAAGATGCATAGTGACGCCACTGGAATACAGTGATACATTGTGGGATTTGTTTGTCTGCTGTCAACGTAGAGTACAAATAATATCATTATTACAGCCATTGCATCACTATTTCTAAGGCACTTTGAAAAGCAAAGCTTTGAGGCAAAATACTCTTGCAATTGTTAGTTCCTTAAGAAAGGAAGCCATATCCATTGCATGTTCCCTCATACTTGCAAAATACTTAACACAAGCTATGTACATAGAGATTCACCATCTAGAAGACAGAATTTGCCAAAATTTATCACCAAATAGAATATGTACAGCTGCCTTTTTTTTTCCAGTGATTACTGTGATAATAGCGAGGCATTAATTGGGAAATAATGAATTGCAATGGATTCTGCTGTATCCTTATGTGGAACTACACAATACATTATAAGAACAGTAGTTTGTAAATCCTAATTGACAGAAGGAAAAGGATGTGGAGGGTTAAATGAAAGCATTTGCTATTTTGTAGTGTTGTACAAGCCTGGAGGCCTAGTCCTGAAATCTTATCTTAAGCAAAACTCCCCTTGAGTATAGTAGGAGTTTAATCTGGGTACAGAATTCAGAACTGGGCTGTTTGATGTTGTTGCTGTTTACTGTGTGTTCATTAAATATATGGGTCTATTTGAAAGATTTTGGTTCTCTGTCTCATAAAGGAAAAGTTGTATGTGAAATATGTTGTACAGTGTCTGTCATAAGAAGATAGGGCAGATGTTATTCTGTTGTGCTGTTTACTTCTGTCTCTTTTGTTTTCCTTTTCCTATTACTGATGATATCCAAAGATACGAAATTTTAAATTTTTTGTCCCAAATTTACTAATAATATCCAAAGCCAAAGGGCAGTAATTTCCCAGAGGCACTAATTCATTGGCATTTTATTACATTGAATCAAAGCCTTTTAAATAATACTGTTTCTCAGATGAGACAAGTCAGGCAATATTCATAAATTCAGACCCTGGATGACTATCTTTATATAAATCTCTTACAAAAATGTAAACACCCTGAATTTGTCTCTGTTACATTAGACAAATAATAGTGTCCTCTGAGAATGATTCAGCTTTTAATTTTAGGGTTGTTTCTGATTTGAAAGGTAAGATCCAGAAAGTATTGTCAAAATCATATGTATGAATGCACACAAAAGTGTGTGACGACTATTACAACATTACTGTTACTGCATTTTCTGCACTGGTATTCCTGGTATTCCAAAAGTATTCCTTTACATTTCCTGACCAAGCCTGTACACCTTTCCTCTAGTGTAGCGTTTTTAATTATTTGTACTACATCAGGAACATAGTTTCCTTGGACCATAAGGGGAAGAGTGTGTTGGAGAAGTGTGTGATCAGAAAATTAAAGTAATTTTTCGTTTTTCCTTTCTTTTTCCCCTTTTAAATTTTTTTAACTTATAGTCTGGAGGACAAGATCAAGAGAGGAAGAAATCAAAACGTAGAGGGGATTTGTATTCCATACAAACATCTTTGATTGTGGCTGCACTTAAAAAGATGCTTCCTATTGGTTTGAATATGTGCACCCCTGGAGACCAAGAGCTCATCTCCTTGGCTAAGACTAGATACAGCCATGTAAGTGTGTGCTTTTAATAGTTTTTAATGCAAAAATAAGCAGAACTTTCTAAACTGAATTTTGAAGCATAGAAATCTAAGCAGTCAATATTCTTAAATATCTGTATGTGCTGTAAGCAATTACAGCTGCTAACTATTGTGCTTTTTAAAAAAAGTGTATACAGCGCTGTCATACTTTTCATGTTATTTTCCATTTGTACACCTTGTGCAGTTTTATATGTTCATGTTCTTTTGCACCAAATACTGAACTACAATTAGATAGCTTTAATTCCCTTCAAAGTTTAACCCTTGTTTTATAGTTAAAGAAAACATTTGGCCCTTCTGGTATCTTACATACTTTGAAAGCAGAAGAGGCTAAATTTCAATATTGAAATATAAGCTGTTCTATGTTGTAAAAGTTCTTATGAAATGAATGATAATCTGAATTGAAAAATACTTCTACCTTTCTACAGAGGGACACAGATGAGGAAGTGAAAGAACACTTACGCAACAACTTGCACTTGCAGGAAAAGGTAATATAAAAAGATCTGTCTTAGAGATGCTGATGGGCACTTTCAAAACACAGAACATGGAACCATTTTTTATTGTGATACATTAAAATAGATAATCCAAAAAGCTATTACAAAGGTTTCAGTTTAAAAATTATTCTTTCTGATATTTCATTGCAATAAATGCCTTATTTGTAGCTTCGTTTGGTATATTCAAGTTTCCAGAAGATCTATAGAATGAGACAAGTATGAAGAATTCAGATACTGGTAGTCTTAAAGCTCTAATTACTTAGAATAAACTTAATCCAAGAAGAAAATAAAATTGAAACTCTACTACTTCAGCTTTTCTTCTTGAATCTAGCTTTCACTAATGATTAAATTAGGTATTCCTAAAAATATATACATTTTAAAGTGACTATAATAAAATACAAAAAGCTTGTTTCATCTTAGCACTTGTGAGTTTTACAAGTGCATTTATATTCCTACAATTCATATGCTGAATACACTGTCAAATGTAATACCAATATGGAGTCCTCATCATTTTGTAAATTAAAAATAATTTAGATCATTGCCTATAGTGAACACAGTGAGAGTAACTTACTTATCTCTCATGGAAGTTGACTGTCTATTTGCTATAAATTTGTGCTTGCATACATTTAAATGAACACAAGAAGTAATTTAATGTGATTTTCCTATTTCTGTCTTGCAAGAAAAAATAAAACCAAAAACCTTGGCCGTAATTCTTTACCTTCTGAAAATTCAGCTGTCTTTTCCAGACTCCAAAAAACAGCTTTACACTCTCAGTACAAAGAGTACTAAATCTGCTTCCTTATTTTTAATGGAGCTGTGGAATAAATAAGTTGCAAGGTACTTTATTTGGTTTCATGAAATAAAAATACAGAACCTTGCTTAAGAATTGAGTTCAATTGCCCAAAATAATATATAGAATCAATGCCATTTTTTGAGCAGCTAGCAGATGTTAATTTGGTCTGAAAGGGGACAGAAATTGGGAATATTTATAAGCTTCTTTATTATACTATGGGAGTAGAAGTGGTGTTGATCAAATTCAGTGCCTTCATTCAGCAGCTTACAAATGAAATATGTTGGATTTCAGTCTGATGATCCAGCTGTGAAATGGCAGCTAAATCTGTACAAGGACATTTTAAAGAGTGATGGACCTACTGACCCTGAGAAAAATGTGGAACGTGTGCAGAGGATATCAGCTGCTCTGTATCATCTGGAGCAGGTAAAAAGCCAAATGTCTATACTGTGTTTATTTTTAAAAACCTGAGATTTTTCCTTGCAGATATTATTTCAGGTTCAGTGACTGTCATCAGTGTCCAGACAAAACGTAGGGCTTTGTACATGCATGCACGCAAGTACCCATGCACATACAGATGTGTGTATATATGAAAGTTTTCAATGTAATCTGTTGAAGTGCCTCCGTTTAGCTGCAGGGAAAACTCAGGATATATTTCTGCAAAACTGCATGAACCGTCCCAAGAAGTATAGTACACAAATCATCTCCATGCAGTAGCTGAAAACCATGTGATTTTAGGAAGAGTTGTTTGCTTGTGCACTTATTTTTAATATACTGAGTTTAGCCTGTCTCCTATTTCTGCATCATAGGATGCTCTAGCAACTTTTGAGCTGCTTGCCTGTTCATCCAAATGATGCAATTTAAACACAGAAAGGCATTTGCACTCTTCCTACATAAAGTTAATCCATTCCATTCACAAAGGATACAGCACAGAAATATGTTCACATAAACAACTGAATATGCATTGATAGAAACAGACAAAATAACAATTTTTGAAATTTACCAAGTAGTCACACACATGCAGTATTTTAGCATCTTGAATATTCTTGCCTGAGTAAGCAGAGAGATTTCTATATAGAAGGTCCCCAGTATTTTTCCCTATTAATAAAAAAAATAAAGCCCCAAACCCCATGTTTTTCAGATGATGCAGAGCATAGGTAACATTTCCTACTTTGCTAACTAGCTAACCACTAGCTGAATAGAAAATTTTGGATGAAAGTTGAAAAGACTCCATTGCATATACTAGAAGACATTTTCCCCTAGGTTGAACAACCATTGAGATCAAAAAAAGCTGTTTGGCACAAACTCCTGTCAAAACAACGCAAAAGGGCTGTTGTTGCATGTTTCAGAATGGCACCATTGTACAACCTGCCAAGGTAAGTGGCTGAAAGGTTTATTTCTTCATAACTTTTGTTTGCATTGTTTACTGAGTGCAAATACTGCTCGTGTGTTTACCTACATTTGTTGATTGTTAGGTGTATGTAACTTTAAGAGACAAGAGTTGATTAGTCATCAGCTAATTCCTCACAGTAGCAAAATAGTCATCTCATGACAAATAACCCCAGTGGGAAAACACCATAAGAATTACATGCTTCTTTTTTGTCACTTATTCTGTATAGTTCCTCAATTTATCTGTGACAATCATTAAGATGTTGCTGTTCCTGTCCATTTATTGTCTCTGATTGGTTGCTCTTTTTCTCTTTATTCTCCTGTGTTTTTTTGGTTGGTTTGGTTTTTTTTTAATTATTTTTAATTTTGTATGGCTCTTCCTCTCCTCTTGCACGAACACTTCATGCTCTTTAGCTTGTCTGGGCCAATCTTAAGCTACTACATCAGAATGTTATATGAATTAAAGTGTCTGTTGGGGCAGAGCAGTGCAGAGAGCACTGCAGAATGGTATTTTAGACTTCTGTGTTGCTCTGCTTATTCCAGTTGAATGTAGATAACACAAAGTCCAAGATAAAATGGATCCTGTGCCTGGATCCATCTACTGCTTTAAGCAGAATAATAAGATCATACAGCACTAGAGTAATTTCCTTTACTCCATTTCTTCTCAAAAAATCTGAGGTTTTTTTCAGATAGAGGTTAAGCACATCTTTAGTTAGGTTTGCCTGTCTCTTTCTGCAATTTTTCACTTTTTGTGTTTAATATTATTATTCAAAGACTTGGCAAAGTATTTATCTGAAGAATTGTGTTGGATTTTTAAATGCATTTATTAAAGCAAATTTACACACTTGGTGTAAAGGTCTTTAGTTAAAGGTCTGTAGCTGTGCCACTAACACACTGGCAGAATATTAGGTTTGCACAGGACAAATAAAAAAGCCAGTTTATACCATAAAAAGCACACAACCTTCCTTTACAAAAAAGAGTAGTTCTAGACTGTAGTAACTTCGCCAAGTTATCATGCTATCACCAGGCTGTCTTTAAAGAACCAGATAAATGGAGAGGATTAAATACAACATAACAAAGGAGCCAATATCAACCCTGTGTTTGACAAAACAAGAGGAAGTGTTATGAAGAAATACCATTTCAATACAACCTTTTTGGGAGCATGTTTTTTTTTTTTACAACCATATTCTGCCTTTGTAAGTTCTTAAAATGTTTAGAATAAATGCATGATCACCCAAATGTTAAAAGGGCTCATCCTTTTTTTGCCTTACCAAGCACCCACTTTTCGTTTTTGTATTTGAGGCTGACAAAACACTTGCCAAGAGGCAAAGTGGGTTATGAATCTTTAAATTCTTGATTTTTTTTTATGTTCAATAAAATATGGAATAATACCATATTGAAATGGAACATTTACATTACCTGTATTTTTTAAAATGTTTTTGTGTTAAAAGCTTTTTCTTGAATTTTTTCTTCTCAAACTTTATGGTAGATTTTGTGGAGCAGTGTACTCCTAATTTGAATGTGAATATGAGGCAAATCTACCCAGCTATTTCATTTTGTAGTTGCTAAAAATGAACTCTCATAAAACTATTTTTGTCAATTAATTATGCTCTCTGCACTTCAAAACAGACAAGCATGAAAACACATTTTGAGCTTAAAATCATATAGACGTGGAACAGTTTGGGTTGGAATGGACCTTTAAAGGTCATCTATTCTGACCCTGCTGCCATGAGCAAACTTCTAGGTATATTGCTCAATTGACAGGTGCAAACCAAAGTTTTAAAGTTCACTAGCTTATAGACACTTTCTTTTTCCTAGCTAAATCATAGGATTCTGACAGGAAAATAAGGCTATCACACTATTATAACAATCTCCATCATCTAAACTGACAGTGTTGCTCAGACATGTCTGAACCCTAGGGAGATTATTTCAAGTGGGGTATGATTTATGCTAGGAGCTATTTAAATCTCTTTGATCCAGAGTTTAAAATGCAGCTCTCTATCTTGTCTATTTCCTCATTTTAGTTGCAGCTTTGTATTGGGAGTGTTATTTCTAACTTTGATGCTAGAATCAATTAATTTAAAAGGACAGTAAACAAATATTATGGTAGTAACCTTTCATTTATCCTAGAAAAGATAAATCTTCAGTAAATAATAAGCTTACTCTTTTGAAAATTTTCCAGATATTTAGGTGGCCTTCAGTATAGTTTAATTTTAATCTCAGAGGTTAAGGTAATTTTCTGCAAAACTCACTCTAATATTTATCATTTTTTAGGAATTTCAGTAAGATATTTCAGAAATGGACATGTTGATTGATATGAAGGTGTTTGTTAAATCACATAAAAATTACTTTAAGTTCTACCATAAATATTCCAAGGACTCCCTTTGATGAAAAGTTCCTGTAGATAAAAAAAAACCAAATAGCTATATTTTAAAAAAAGTCTGTTTCAAGGAATTAAACATCAGTTAAGTCAGGAAGTACTAATTCTTCATGTTCTGTGTTTATTGAATGTACGTGGCTTTGAAAAAGTGTCTTATGTGATAAGTGTTTTCTCTGAGATGTTTATGTTTGATGTTTTAAGGAAATTAATTTGAAAAAGTTTGTCTTATTGTCTGTCATCTGTATATGCACATAGATACAGCAAAGTTGTACATGGCAATTTTTCAAACACGGTTTACAATACATTCTTTCTGACTACTTTATTGAATTTAACTTGTGCCTTTCTTCAATGAAAACCTATATGCTTTTCTTCAGACACAAAATTAGCAATTTCTTCCTGAGCACCTTTCAACGTGTTTGGCTGGAAAAAGTACATGAAAAAACTCAGTATGACAGGCTTATACTCAAGTTAACGGTAATGTAACTTGTGGAGAGCCTCTTGCTTATGCGCCCACTTCTTCCTTCCCAGCCATGATTTGATATTATCATAAAAACATGAATTTGTACAATTTTCAGAGGGGATTCTGATTGGTCAGTTTTTGAAATTTGATAATAAAACAGCACCAGTGTCAGCAAGTGAGCTTAAAGTGTTGACTCAATAGCTATTCCATTATAAAATACTGATTTGTGTGCACAGTGTATTTAAAAGGTATTTAATGGTGTATATGCAGCGCATTTTTTAGCTTTTTTTGGTGGCAACAGATAAATATAAATGAAAAAGCTGCACGGACAGCCTTTCTAACCTCATGTAGTGCAGCTCAAAAAAAAAATTTCTCCCAAAATAATGTAAAGAGGGAATCATTTTTCCATTATTATATTTAGTCTTATTGCCATGAGCTGTATTTTCTGTGGAAAGTTAAATTAATGAATAGTATGCAGTAGCAATTAATAAGACTTAGAGTTTTCTATAATTGGTCATTTTATAGAGCAGGTTTTATATATTTCTAATGCAACTTCTTTGAGGACACGCTAATACTGCCCTGATTTGGAACTGGAAGACAAGAAGTTGAGGTTAGGGTTCTTTCTGTGGAGGAAGGCAATGATTGTCTGTAGATATTATGCTGGAAAGCACTTGATAATTATTTTGGTGTTGATGGCCAGTGTCTGCTGTCTTGATGTTCTAAGTCTAGTAGTTCAGATTTATGCCTTGTAGATGTAAACCCCACTCACTCATTCTCAGTCTGTTCAAGTGTGTGTTTTTCTCATGCTTGTATTAAGGTATCAGTCCTGCAGTTTCATGTATAATGTATTTTAGGCCTCTCTTAGCTTTCAAAATAAGAAGTAATGTATATATATGTGTGTAAAACCAGTAAGAATGTTCAAAAGTACCTGCAGATTGTCACTGAATGTTAGTAATGTTTTGCATTTCATTTCACTGACCAATCAGAGGATCAGAATTGTACAAATATATATCCTTACTAACCATTAACCATCTGAGCTGTTATACTCTGTTCCGTTACCCCTCTTGATCTCACTTTCACAACCCCCCCAGGCACCGTTCTATTAACCTCTTCCTCAATGGCTATCAGAACTTTTGGATAGAAACAGAGGAATATTCATTTGAGGAGAAACTAGTTCAGGATTTGGCTGTAAGTACTGACATAACTGGGCATATATTTCAATGCCCACTTCAGTGTGTATTCTATGTATCTATTATAAACTATATTTAATTTTTGTGTACTGTATGCATAAACTTATAAAATATTAATCCTTGTGCTTCAGAGCATAAGGTCATTTTCTGCTGTGGTCAAAAAGACATTGTCCTTTGATGCACACTGAAGTGCATTAAGGTGATTTGTGTCTTCAGACGAGCTATGTGATACTCATTCTTGGGAAGAGAAATGGACTACATGAACAGTCAGACTATTTTTGTCATTATGGTAATTCCTATGTTTATATATATTATTTACTGGGTTTTTTAAAAAGCTTGATACTATTGATCCTTTTCCCTTTTAAAATTTTTTATGCATAATCAGTTTTTTTTAACATTTTCAGCTTTGATGCAAACTAATTTTGCTGTTTTCCTTTTTTCGATGCATCATAAGGACAAGTAAATATATGCAGCCATATTCAGCAAAAATGTAGTTTACCTGTGTATTTGATAAAAGTGATTGGTAAACGTCAGGATTTTGGTAGTGAACATGGATTCAGAATGCCTACTGCTCTTTCTCTTCCCTCTATGTAGTTAGCTTGTCAAAAATACCTCCAAGGAGCTTATCTCCACAGTCTCTAACCACCATGGAAGTTAATGGAATGCTTCATGGATCACATGGATCACATGCAGATACACCAGGAAGCGCTTCAGTGTTAACAACAACAGTCATGCTGTGCTTTCCAAAGACCCATTATACCTGATATTCTAGAGACATAGAAAGGTTTGGGCTGGAAGGGACCATAGAGATCATCCAGTTCCAACCCCCCTGCCATGGGCAGGGACATTCTTCACGTGCTCTGGACAATTACATGGTCAGTCTTTGCTTGACTTTGTTGCTTCTTACTAAAGGAAAGAATGAGGCCATTAAAGCAGTGCCTGCAATTCTTTCAGATTTCCTTGAGAATTAAATTGAACCTCTGTAATTACAATTATTACTGTAATTACAATAAATCTACAATAACTAGTAACACTGCAAAGGTGTGATAACACAAGTAAGGTAAGGGGAATAATGTGATCTTTGGCCAGTTCTGACTATGTCATATTTTTAACTGCCAAAAAATGTTTGAAATTTACAATAATGAGCATTAATTGAACCAAGGTTACTTAGAAATAGTATATGAAAATATTGTAGATAACACCAGTCTGAATAGGATTTATCTAATTATGTTATTAAAATTTTTTCCAGTATTCTGGAATATTTTTATGAAATAATTGGGCTAGAACTCCCTTTCAATTCGAGTCATCTGGAAATGCATGATTTCTCTTGAATAAGCCTTCAGCAGGATTTTCCCTGTCTCATTCTCAACACCTTGCAGATGAGAAAATCCTAAAGTTACACAAAAACATGAATGAAAACCACATACTCTTATCTCTTCTGAGCCATACAGGCACATAATGTTGCAGGTTATGCTGTAAACTCCTGAATAAGATTAATACAGGCAGTTAATACAAATTGGATAGAATAAAATTACTGAAATCCTTTCCTAAGCTTAATTACTGAATTTTTTTCTTACTTATGAAGCTTAACTTTTATATTCTAAATCTTGAGACAGACATCTCCAAAAAAAGATGAAGAGGAAGAAGAAGAGACTGAGAAAAACCATCCTGATCCACTTCATCAGATTATCCTCTATTTTAGTCGCAGTGCTCTTACAGAGAGAAGGTAAAAGAGCTGTGTGGAAAAGCCCATTGAGTAAAAGCACACAGTAACCGAACTTTTAGTTACATTACCAAAGTGATTTAGCACAAATATAGTTCATTACTGTACATGGTGAATACCTTTTTCCCTCTCAGTTTCATTAGAGTTTTCAGGTATTTAAACTCAGTGTAACCTTTACATTGAGATAAATATTGACTATTTTTGACATTTTAAAAGCTTGGTAAATACCCAATGCAGAAATGATTGAGTATGACTTCTCATAGAAACACAAATTCTACAGGAATTGCAGGTTTAATCAAAGTACCTTGCCCTGGTCTCTCCTGGTAATAGATGTGTGTTCTTGGTTTTGGTATTCATTACATTTCACTCAGTAAGTCACAAAGGTTTTGTTGATGTTTATGAATCTCATTGCCAGTCTCTGTTTTGATCTTATATTTTTGATTAGAATGATTAGAACTAGATTTTTATGAGTACTCCAGAGCTTCATATACTTTTCTGTATGACTAATAAAATCTTGTGTCTGACAGTTATAATTATTCTAATTTATATTTCCATATTACTTTTCTGCACCTTCAACAGCCGATGACGACCCAATGACGACTCAACATGACTAATTTGAATGCACAAATACTTTTGTACAAAAACATATACCTTTAAATTGTTTGAGTAAAAATTTAGAGATTTGGATTTAGATAAATCNTATAAAGATATTACTATATAATAAAATAATTTAAAATATTTTTTACTCTTCACAGCAATCTGGGACATGATCCTCTATATATTGCCTATTCTGCCATGATGGCAAAAGTAAGTACATAATTTCAAGCTCCATCCCTCACTGCATTTAGGTACTTCCCATTAATTTTAGATGCTTCTTAAAACTTTCTTTCTGTTTCTTACATGGACTGCTTGATGCTAGTAACTTCTGTATTTTTAATGAAGCAAATGCTGTTCAGAGTTTTACATAGATGTATAATGAGAAATTTCCTATGTTAAAACAACACTGTAAAATTCCAGTAGGTGCAGTCCTGTTCCTTTCACTTGGCACTTTTTTTTGCATATGATTAACTCATAAGCAGTTTAAACCTGTTATTTATCTTTATTCTTTGGGTAATTATTTTTGGGTTAATACTTGAAGTCTGTCAAAGATAAGTCAGTTTTTGCAGCATATTGATTGCAGCTGACTCATGATGAGAGCTTGACTGCGAAGAGAAATGTAATGGATATAGAGATATAGCACAAGATTATATAGCCTGCAATTACAGGGTGTGTATGTAGTTGGATGAATACACCCTGAAATACTCATACATTAGAGAATATTGGCTTCTTAGTGTGCATGAGCACAAATATTTACAATTACAAGTTTTTTAAATCTTCTTAATACCTTTAGTAATTGCTTGAAAAAATTATTTGGCCATTTTTGTAGAAATACTGTAGCAAAAGTAGGCATGTTTCTTAATAAGCAAGATCTTGTGATTTCTGTTTCTAACATCAAAAGAGCTGTCAGGAAGAAGAAGAGGGAGATGAAGAAAAAGAAAAGACATTTGAGGTGAGAGTTAACACTTCTTTCTCATAATCTAATATGGAAGTATTTTTAATATGTCCACTAGAATAAATGCAAAAAAACCATAACACATTGTGTGTTGAACAGAGCGAGCTGGTTTACTAGGTTATTCTTGTGAATGAAAGATGGGGTGTTTTGAAGCTTTGGAGCCAAACAACCCATGGATTTTGGAGGCAGATGGTCTTCAACAACTTCAGATTTCCATCTTCCTATTTTTCCTGGATCCATTCCAACCTGTAGTCTGTTCTCATTTTTGCTCCCAAACCCAGGAGAAAGAAATGGAAAAACAGAGAACTCTCTATCAGCAAGCTCGCTTACACGATCGTGGAGCTGCTGAGATGGTCCTGCAGATGATCAGTGCAAGCAAAGGTAATGCTCTGTGGGACCCTTAAAGTTTACACAGGGGTGTTATGTCACTACACCTAACATGTACATACCATACACAGCTTCTATACAACAGTTATGGAGGCAAAATAAATGCCAGTAACAACTGCACTAAGTAAAAGTTCCAGACTGCATTTCCAATTGAAGAGTTTGTAACTGCACGTTTTAAGGAGTGTATCCTTGTTTTGACAGGTCATACAGGACCCATGGTTGTTGAAACTCTGAAACTTGGTATTGCTATTCTAAATGGTGGAAACACCATAGTTCAACAGGTATTGCATTTCTAACTACTGCGAGTTTTGTTTGCATAAATAAGGCGAGTTATTTTGAGAATTTTAGTGCCCTGTTGTTAAGTTGGTGTACTTAATTTTAAGCAAAACAGTGAAGAAATATTAATGTATTTTTGGTGCAAGAGCAATTATATTATTTTTTTGCCAGTGATTTGCATTTCAAGGAATTAATTCAGGAACTTTTGAATTAATATAATTTCAATATCATTAAATATAAGGGGATGTATTACTTTTACTATTTTTTATAAATAATAATTAATAATTAACCACTAGTTATTATTTATTGAATATATTGTTAACATTGTATTTTTTCCCTTCAAAAATATACAACCTTTAGAAAATGCTAGACTACCTGAAGGAGAAAAAGGATGCTGGATTTTTTCAAAGCCTCTCTGGCTTGATGCAGTCCTGCAGGTAAAACAATAAATTACATTATTACAGGTTCTGTTTTATTCATATTCACTGGCTTTTTGCTCAGTGCAGGTGGATGTGTTAGATTTAAATTACAGGAGTCACAGGCTGTAGAACTCTTGTGTGAAAGTTTTGTGAATCATAGGAATAGCCTGGTAATATTTTAGAGTATTCTCCAAAGGAGAAAATAAAGCAAAAGACTGCATATGCCTTTGAAGACTTAGTTTGAAGAAGCAGAAAAGTAAAATATAATGGCTCCCTTACTGATCCTACATCCCTCAAGGTTTTTGTCTGGTAGGTTCCAAGGGTGGAGATCAGCCACCACTAAGGGAGAGACAGGCCAGTGGAGCTTTACTAAACTTTCACTTTCCGCATGTTTCTGGCGAGTTGCATAATCTCTGACTCTTCTGAATCCCTGCATATCAGGTTTGTTAGAGCTGGCCTGTGACCAGTGAGACTGTAGTAGTCCATTTCCTTGATAAAACAGTGCAAATTAGTTAAGGTAAAGGACTCCCATACAGAAGATGGAAAATTGCTGGTGTTTTTGTTTACTCTTACAGTAGACAACCTCCTTTTCTCAGCTTTTTAAAGCTGAGAAGGGTTCTCAGCTTTAAAAAGCTGAGACAGAAGGGTTCTGTCTAAAGCTAAAAGCTAAAAACAGAAGGGTTCTGAAGGAGTAGACTGGGAATTAGAAGTGGAGGAGCTGTATGAACAGAGGATAAAATGTGGAAGGACTAGTGACCTGCATTGCAGAAATTATTGTTGCAGACTAATTAAATAATATCTGCCTTGTAATTTTTTCATTTATGTATAACACTTTACCAGGGATTTGCTCAAACAGGCCCTGCTGTGATATTATTACCAGTTGTGTATATGTATTATTCAGGACCTCATTAAAAGAGGTATTGATAAAACTAGTTGAACATGGTAAGAGAATGAAAATGATGCTTTAAGAAATGCTTTTGGTTTTAATGATGTAACTAGATTGAATATATGACTGCATTGCTATTTAACTGAACTAAAATTGCATAATGATAGAATTATACTGGAGGGTTTGAATGAAAGTATTTCGACTAAGTGGTGAGAAGAATCATGATTTGCTATTCCATGTGCTGAGCTATGCCAAGTTAAGAAAATAAAATTCTGATATCAGTGTCTTTTGACCTTGGAAGAGATGGAACCTCTGATTACGTTTCTCTTGTGCATATAGAATCAGAAATTCCATACATCTTCTGAATAATATAACCATGAATAATAGATACAGAAACAATATAATAAAAGTAATAGTGACAAGTTAGTTGAAAACAGTGTGAGAGAGTAACAATGGCAGTAGTCTCCTTTTGGTGGTAGGTTTAAGTCAACATAAAGAGTAATATTCCAGGCTCCTTTTCCACTCCTCATTTGTACATGAAACCGTGAATGTCATTATCAGGAGTGATGTTAGGTAAGTGGTGAGACCTGACCTGAGGCTCATTTCTTTTCAAAACACATTTTTGGACACTTGTCCCTTAGTTTCATCCAAGGGTCATTTATTTAATATCAGTATTAAATAAAATGTGAGGCAATGCATGTCGTAGTAGGTAAAGAGTAGTTGTTGGTCTCTAGAAATGTTGTAGAAGAAAATTATTTTCCATTGGTTACTATAGTCCTTTTTCCTGTCTGTGCTGTTTTGTTTTTTTCTTTAAATATAAGTGTTCTTGACTTGAATGCGTTTGAGAGACAGAATAAAGCGGAAGGCCTGGGAATGGTTACCGAAGAAGGAACTCGTAAGTAGAATGAAATTGATTCCAGTAGTGCTTCAAACATTATTTGTGCTTCCTTCTTTAACTAGAACTGTTATTTACTGTGGCTTTGAGGTTTCTGTCGTTAAACTTATAATAAGTAATTCTAGGCTCTGGGTTCTGAATATGCTTTTATTACAATATCTTTAGCAATAATTTTTAAGAAAAACATTGTAACTTCTAATATTCTTATCTTGTATTCTTGTTATTTTTCTTTGATCCACAGTCATCGTTCGTGAGCGTGGTATGTTTGGGTTTACAGTTTTTGATACTATTGTTGCAAAAGTGTGTTGCAAATATAGAGAGAAATCTCTCATTGCATCTTCTCAGATATCTTTAGGTTTAGCTTTATGGTCTGCAGCAGGTTGTGTGTTTAGCTTGAATAAAGAGTTTGATGCTTATTAAAGAAGTGTCATTCATATTTAAGGCATGACTTCAGTTATGACTAACAATTTACTTATTAGATATATATCCTGTTGCCTTTTTTTTTTTCAAATTAGTGTTGTTTTTTTAACCATGGATGCATTGGAGTGCTAAATACTTTGGCTCTGCTTTTTCTGTCTCAGTTTTTCTTTTCATTATTATCAGTCTGTTTCTTTTAAATTGCTTTAACGCTTTTAAATACTGGTTCTTTTATTAAAATTCCAGTTTAAAAGGTTGCTGTAAGATTATGTGTTCTGCACAATTAATCATAACAGTTGTCACATAATCATTGTATTTATATATTTTAAAGGTGAAAAAGTCTTGCAGCATGATGAATTTACTCGAGATCTATTTAGATTTTTACAACTTCTCTGTGAAGGGCATAACAATGGTAAGAAAACTGAATTAATTTTGTAGAAAATGTGTGGTGAGTCTGTTCCTAAACAGAGTGCAATAGAACCAATTCTGATGCTTTCATCTAATGCATTAAGTTTTCTGAGGAGAAACTGGCATGACAACAATTAGAATTGCAGAGTTGAATTTTATTTTTTAAGTCTTAATTTAGTTTCAGTGTTTAGCATATTATTAGTAAAGCCTGTTCCAACTCACCTGGATAACAATTCTTTACTTACATATACATTGGATCTAAAGTTCAATTTCTACAACATAAGCATCTGTATCCAACAAGACATTTAAAAAGAAGGCATTCCCCATGAAAATAGAAAAATAATGTTGTATTTTTTTTTTCCTTTATATACTAACCAAGCACAAATCACTTCTTATTTCAGATTTTCAAAATTACTTACGTACTCAAATGGGCAACACCACAACAGTGAATATTATCATTAGTACTGTTGATTATCTCTTGCGTCTTCAGGTGAGGAAAAAACAGATGAAAATGGAGTATAACATATTGGCTTTCCTTTGCTTCTGTAGATTCATATTTTATTGGAATCAAATGTGAAAATTCTCTCTAAAGGGATATCTAAAATGAAGAATTTTTATTTATTTCATATCTTTTTTTCCTTTGAAAACAGATGACATTTCAGAATTCTGTGTGAAATCAGATGTTTGATAATGGATTTCATTGTTCACTTCTGAAGAGAGTGCAGAACATTATTGTAATGAGAAATAGATTGACACAGATATGCTAAATTTCATCTGAATTACTGATTCAAGTTTTGGTGATACAAATGCAGGCAGTAAATACCAGAGAATTCAAAACTAGAAAATGTAACATTGTTTTTTTCTTAGGAATCCATCAGTGACTTCTATTGGTACTATTCAGGAAAGGATGTCATTGACGAATCAGGACAACGTAACTTTTCTAAAGCTTTGGCTGTCACCAAACAAATATTCAATTCTCTTACAGAATATATCCAGGTAAACAGAATGTGTTTCTCAAGGTACTAACAGAGAAGTTCCATGCTCACACAGCATAATCATAATATTTCGTAAATTTGTAAATGCTTTGCACTTACTTTTTTAAAATTGTGATAAAGTTACATGGAATCACTGGACCAGTGTAAAGTGAAAACTAAACTATGCAAACAGCTATGTATTTAACAGGATAAAATTTTGTGTTTATGCACTAGATACCCAGAGGTCTTGGAAAACCTTCTCATGTAGCTTCATGGCTGCCTGAAACTTCTTTTTTATTTGTTTTGGTTTATTTGACATAATTAAAAAATATGTTTTTCTTAATTTTTTTAGGGCCCTTGCATAGGTAACCAACAGAGTCTGGCTCATAGTAGGCTGTGGGATGCAGTTGTTGGCTTTCTTCATGTGTTTGCCAATATGCAAATGAAACTTTCACAGGTATTTTCAGCATTAATTGTCACTGTGCACTCACCTTCACTAAAACCAAACTTGACATTTACAGCTCGATTATACCTTTCTGATAATGAATGTGGCAGTTTGGTCCCTTCCTCCCTGTTGCCAAAGCTGGAGGATCTGTCAGAGCAGGAGCACCATTAAAAGCATGGCTTCCATGCTGAAGATGAGCAGGCCGAAAGAAAAGCTGAGGAAGACCCAAACAGGGAGGGAGTGTGATCTTTGGTCAGCATATCCAGTTAATTAATCAAAGACACTGAGCATGGGGGCACAGGCAGTGTTCATTTCACTGTACAGAGCACAGTGGAATCCCACTCCACAGTGTCAGGATTCTGTCCTCTTCCGTGACTTCTGCTTCATGTATCTATGCGCTCAAGCTCTGCACTGAATGCAACAGTGCAGAGAGTCATTTCCTTTCTTATTCACTCTCTCTGCTGTCCTCTGACTTACAAGATTTCTTCCCACCCTATAGAAGTATATCAGAATTTTGAGAATAGTATTTAGGGCCTTAATGTCAAACACAAATCTACATTAGACTTACCATGTTCTGTAATTAAACTAAACCGTTCTAGTCCTCTTTAAGTGGTAATGCATTATGCCATTAAATACTGTCAGTGAAGTGAAAAAGGATGGATTCTTTCTGGGACAGATACTTTCAGATCTGGGTAGCAACCTTTTTTTTTTTTTTTTTTGTTTGTTTCTGCTGTCCCTTACCTGCACTTCAGTACTCCTTAATGCTTTATTAAAGCTTAACTTTATGGTGTTGATACCTCTGCTGCAGTAAGTTACACGTTGTATTAAACTTCTGATAGCAATCATAATAAAATGACAATGAAATGTTGCTGAATAATGTGAATTAAATTTAGCTGATCATCTTTAATACCATTTTTCTCTAAATTTATCTAGTTTTCCATATAAATACAAATTAAAAACAATCTTACAGTCTTTTTTTTTTTTTTTAATAGGACTCCGCTCAGATTGAATTGCTTAAGGAACTGCTAGATCTACTAAAGGATATGGTAGTGATGCTCTTGTCACTGCTTGAAGGTTGGACCTGTTTTCTTTATGGTCAAATATGATTATTTCACCTTCCTAGTGTAAAGCACAATTATTATGCTCATCTTTCTAAACTGCTTTTTAATTGCCTTTATGTAATTTTGGGGGAAAAAGACATTCTTCATATTTATTTAAGAATTATCTTGGAATATAGATAGTAATGAAATAGAGGGCTGCTAGAGAAAAGCATGTTGGAAGAAAAACTATTAATATTTAAGAACATTTTTGTTCTGTTTTCAGCACAAATACGAAATGTCATTATTTAAAATGTAGCTGACAAATAACTTTCTGTTATAACACACTACTTAGGTAACGTTGTAAATGGAACTATTGGAAAACAAATGGTGGACACGCTTGTAGAATCATCTAGCAACGTAGAAATGATTTTGAAGTTCTTTGACATGTTCCTGAAGTTAAAAGATCTGACTAATTCAGATGCTTTCAAAGAGTATGATCCAGATGGTAAAGGAATCATTTCCAAGAAGGAATTTCAGAAATCCATGGAGGCTCAAAAACAATACATACAGTCAGAGATTGAATTCCTGCTGTCCTGTACAGAAGCTGATGAAAATGACATGTTTAATTATATTGACTTTGTGGAAAGATTCCACGAACCAGCCAAAGACATTGGATTTAATGTAGTAGTATTGCTAACAAACCTTTCAGAGCACATGCCTAATGATCCACGCCTTCAGAGCTTACTTGAGCCTGCAGAAAGTGTTCTTAATTACTTTGAACCATACCTTGGCCGTATTGAAATAATGGGTGGGGCCAAGAAAATAGAAAGAGTTTACTTTGAAATCAGTGAATCCAGTAGAATGCAGTGGGAGAAGCCACAGGTGAAGGAATCTAAAAGACAGTTCATATTTGATGTTGTAAATGAAGGTGGAGAGCAAGAAAAAATGGAACTCTTTGTGAATTTCTGTGAAGACACAATTTTTGAAATGCAGTTAGCATCCCAGATCTCTGAAACAGATTCATCTGAGAGGCCCGAGGAGGAGGAAGAGGCAGAGCCTGCTTATGTAGTGGATATTGGAGATGATGAGGAAGAAGAAAAGTCCCTGGAACCTGCTTCAGCTTTTGCAGTGGCCTGTGTTGCAGTGAAGAAGAATGTTGCCAACTTTTTTAAAATGGTCACAGTGAAGAACCTTAGGAAACAATACAGGAAAGTTAAAAAGATGACAGTAAAAGAGATGGTGAAAGTGTTTTTCTCCTTTTTCTGGATCCTATTTGTAGGGACATTTCAAATGTTCTTTTCTATAGTGTGGGGGATATTCCAGATTCTTTGGAGCACTGTTTTTGGGGGTGGCCTGGTTGAAGGAGCCAAAAACATAAAAGTTACAAAAATATTAGGGGATATGCCTGACCCAACGCAGTTTGGAATCCATGATGATGTTATGGAAGCAGAAAAAGCTGAAGGTGCTGAGCATGGCATAAGAGCTGAACTTGGGGAGTTTGTGAAGAGTGAAAAGGGAGAAGCTGACATAATTGCAGACATTTTTGGCATTCCTACAAAGAAAGAAGGATCAAAACATGGTCATGATGCTGGACTTGGAGATATTGCAGAAATCCTTGGTACTGAGATCCAGACACCTTTGGAAAACACAGTTCATAAGAAAAAAAGATTACAGGTAAATTAAAGAGATTCTGCATTTCTTTTGCGATAATATTAATAATGATAATTATCATAATAATAAATTAGTGAATGTTAATAACAGATTTATTTGATATTTAACTGATTAATATATATTATCAGCAAGAACTTTATAATACTTTATAATCTCTACACATTTAAAAACCATCAGGAAATTTTGTCACAGAAAAATTCAGCCCAGTGTTTAGATTTCAGTGCAGTAAATTGTTACTGTTTATTTGGACTTTATTCAAAGCATAAACTGCTAGCAAATTTCTAGTCACAGTTTTTGCTTTAAATGATTTATGGTCTTGTTTATCCTGCATACCCCTTTTTTTCCTCAGCATACTTCAAGCACTTTTGCCACTTATTATCACCATAATAATGTCTTGTCATTAACATCTTTCTTCTATATGCTTTACATGCAATACAGTATCCTTTTTCTCTATTATTTGAAATATATCTGCCTGAACTTATTGTTAGTTTAATGTTTACCATGTAATTATTCTTTACTCTTACTCCAGTTTATAAACAACGTATTTTGTTCCACTCAGCTGGACTAAAGTGAATATTTTTCTGTGTAAAAATGGATAGAACTAAATGTCAGAACCAATTTATTTATCATATTTGGAAGGCATTATGTTTCACTTTACACCTCAGGTCTGTTTCTACTTGTTATTCAAAAATATCTTTTCTCTCATCATTAACCCACCTCTTTATGATATACTTTCCAGATATTTTCAAGATAAATCTAAACTGTGCAACTTCTTAGTGCATTATTTTCTCTTAATTTTTATGTTTTTCTCCAGATTCTGGTTCTTGTCTAAATTGAACTGTATTTTTTGCATTTGTTTTTCTTGTTTGTTTATTAAATAATTTTTTATGTGTGGACTTAAAAATTACAGTCTATTAAAATCGTGTCTCATTTAGCATAAATATAATGTTGTTGGTATTTAAAAATAAGTATTTTAATGCAAGAATCTTGGCAGGTATAAGTAAACACTCTAAAATTTTCTTCAATAGTTGAAGTAAATATTTTAATTCAGATTTTAATAAACACTTTAGAATATTCTTTGCTTTACTTTGATTTATACATTTCTTACAGATGTGTTTGATACTATTGATGAAAACGCTCTGTAATTTTTGCAGATAGTTTGTCATTAATGTGAAGTAAGTTATGCATTTTATCTAGCTTTTACCTTTAATATGTTATCTGGTGAAACTTACCAAAGCAATGTTTGCACTAATTCTGTATTACAGGAATCGCTATTCATTTCACATTGTGTATATAAATGCCTCACACAATCTAGCTAGAGGAGTGGATATAAAGAATAAGGGGAGCTCAAAGCAGAAACAGCAGTGTAAGAATCAAAAATTCCCTTCAGGATGTCACTATGTCTTTCTTAGGCATCTGCAATGATAAAATTCACACAAATGGATAGAAATAGAAAATCAGTTCTATATACTGGAAAAGTGTACTGATAAGGTCAGTGACATTTACCATATAGCCAGAGAAACTGCAAAATAACCTATGGAATCATATATGATGAAGCCTTTTAGGACTTTGCTTTTACTGTAAGGTTCTACAGGAATCTGTGCTGAGAGTTATGTGAGTTCACAAATTAGAAAAGAAAAGAAGTAGTGGCAGAACAGTTTGCTGATACATCTAACTATTGGTAGCAATAAAATCAAGAGCTACCTGTGAAGTTACCTTAAAATAACAGATAAAAATCAGTGAAGTGAATACAGGAGGAAAAGTTTTAATTTTACATGTAAAATGCTTCACTTTGATCTCATTGTTACTGTTCGAGTATGAAATCTTGGGAATATAATTGAGTTGTACAACAATATCAGTTCGATGACAAAGTCAGTCAAGCAAACTGAAATTTTGAATTGTTGAGAAAGGAAGAGAGGAAACCCCCATATTATTATGCTCCATGAATCTTAATTTATCTGTGTCTTGAAGACCAGGTTACCTCAGTTTGAAAAGATGTGAAAGATGTGAAAAACTGGAAAAGATTCAGTGAAGATCAATGAGCTGTTAAAACTTGATATGGAACAAATCTTGTGTATGGAATTAAGGTTCCTCAGTCTGGAAAAGAGAAAATTGAGAGAGCATATATGCATAAGATGAATAGGGATTTATTCATTCTTCTACCACCCTACCCCCTAGAAGAACCAGACATCATCAAATGATCTCTCAATTACCCTCCACCAGCTTGAGATCTTAGGGGAGATTCTTTGTGAAAGAGTTACATCTGCATCATTTACTAGGAGAAGTTCCACAGATAACATGTGAGATGCACAAGGGAAGATCAACTTAATAAATTCTTTCCTATATCTTTCCTATATCTTTCCTATATCTAGAATATTATAAATTCTTTCCTTTTCCCACATACTTGTGAGAGAAAGGCATCCAGATGAGTAGTAGGCAGAAACTTTAGATAACATATGTGTTAACTGGAAATGTAGGACCAATAGCCAGCTGCTGTCTAAGCACTTCAAGACAATATCAAAGAGGATTAAGAGTTAAGACAGGTTGTTGCAAAAGGGAATGGACACAAATTTCCACCCTTTAGATTTCTTTCTGAGTCAGGACCTGCATCTCTTGGACTTCCATTGAAGCTTAGATACTCAAACTGCATTTGAAATAAGTTTACCTTGATCTTGTAACACCAAGCCTAAAGGTGTTTGACATCCAGATCTTTGCTGCAGTTAGCCATCTGTAAAATTGTGTATTGATTTTTCCCTATCTCAAGGGAAAGCTGTAAACACACACTTAAGATGGTTGTGTGGTGTGCCAGTAAAGGTTTGATGAACCATCAGCCCAGCTAAGATAAATAGCTTGAAGAAAACATTGTGTAAGTAGAAGCTGTTTTAAGCATTTTTCTGTTTTCAGTTGCATTACTTGATCATGGCCAAGTAGTTGGGTTTTGTAATATCTGATAGTTATGTAGATATTGTCCAGATTTTTGATGATAACATTAATATATTGTTTCTTGTTTCAATCAATAACTCCACTGAGTCATTGTGGGTGATTTTAGTATCAGGAAATGATCTGGATGTAGTTACCTTCATCCTCAGCTGGTCACACAATTTGCCTGATCAATGTGTATAATTAAGTTGTTCAGTCAACTCAGTCAACAATACTCAAGTTAAGAGTATTGATAATACTATACACAAAAATTTCTGCCTTTTTCATTGTTAAAATATAGCCTGAGCTCTCTGTCTTTAAAAATCAAACACTTTAAAAGTGCAAAGTGCTATAAAAATATTGTTAATTGTTTTATTTGTTTCTTAGAAGACAGTAACTAAAGTTACCAGAATTTTATTTGAATGGATCAATTTTGACATTTAAAATACTTTTTGCAGATATCTGAAATTGCAAAAGAAGCTGGAACACAAAGAAAAGCAGAAGCTGAGAAGGCTGAGTAAGTTAATGTAACAAAATTCCTGTTTAACCCCTTGGTACTTCCTAATGCTAAATAATTTAGCCAGAAATAATGCAAGAAATGCTCACTATTCAAAGAACTTTATGTACGCTTTGTCTCATCAGTATTTTGAAAATAAACTAAGGGGTACATACTAAGTATTTTGCAAATATACTAAAAGATGGCAGATCATCTCACTAGGCAACACGATGGCAATCTGATTTTTGTGGCCCTTGACAATTATGCATATATAGATCTGTGGCCATTGTTTTTTTAAAAATTCACATAAAAATTCCCATAACTTCCTTTGAAAATGAGCACCAGTCTTAAAAAAATCTCTGCAACTTATCATTCTGCTTTCCACTTTCCCTACTACCCACTACAATTTCAATGGAATTTTCATTGGATCATTAAAACATGAGATTTAACTAACCCAGCTATTTTTATTTATTGCTGTTTTATCAGATCTTGACAGCAGATACATTCCTTTGTCCAGTCATCCTATATATGACTGCCTAAACAATATTTAAAATACTTACCTTGCTTTAGCAGCATCCTACTTTTAAGAAGCATCCTGTCTGCCTGGACCTGCAGCCACATTGTAGTAACAGATTAAAATATTTTGTAGAGACACACAAAAGGTGTCCTAGAGATTCTTACAGATTCAAAAGCTATACAAAATTATATTTTTCTTTTTTTTTTTTTCCATTTTGCTTCATGTTTAAAATATTTACTTCAGAGTCATCTTTCTCCTCTTATCTACTAAAGTTAATTTTTTTTAAGCATGTCATCAGGGTGGATACTTTAAGACAATCATATTGATGCCTCAACATTATTTCACACATATGGAAACCCAGCTTTTTTTTTTTTTGTTAGTAACTAAATTCCTCTAATGCTACATTCAGTATAAAAACTAAATTTTAAAGCCAGACTTTATGAACTCAAATGCATTTGAAATAAATACATTTATATTTGGCTAGATATTTTTGTTTAGTTAACCTTTCTTCTAGCATGGAAGATGGTGAGAAACAAGATAAAGCAAAGGAAGTACAATCTGAGCAACTAGAAGAGGGAAAAATGAAGAAAAAGAAGAGAAGGCATGGACAAAAAATTGAGAAACCAGAGGCTGTTATGGCTAACTTCTTCAAAGCTTTGGAAATTTACCAAACAAAGATGCTTGTAAGTTTATCTTAAATTCTTTAATATCTGAATTTTTATTTATAGAACCCTTTTTTGATATTTAAGGGAGAAATGTCATCATAAAGGGAAATTTGGCATGAGTGTTCAGATGACTGTCTGTAGTCAGTCTCTTGTGATTTTATAATACTTCCTAGAGTTATATAATTAAGTGTTTCTGTGTGTAATTTCTAACAGGACAGATTAGCCCCTTGAGCTCTTTTTTAGGATCTCCCTATTTTCCGTAACCTAACTTCTAGAATCTTTAACTCACCTTTCTGCTTTTCTTTGTTCTTAAAACCACGAACTGTTGAATTCTCTGAAAACTCTCAAGTATTTTTTTTCCAGTATTCTAACATATCTTTCCACATTTCTTTCTGTTTCAGTTTTCTCTGACTTATAATTTTAAGGCCATTATTTTAAATTCCATTTATCATGAAAAAGGGGACTAGGCCGCCAAGAAATGCCCTTGTATATAACTGGTGTATGAAGGCAACACAATCATGTGTTTACTGTTTTAAAAATCTTGTTAGCTATTTTTCTTCTTTTGATATTACTCACGAGCTACCTTTAATTACTTTTTTTTTTTGCTTTCAGCACTACTTGGCAAGAAATTTTTACAACTTAAGGTTTCTTGCTCTATTTGTTGCATTTGCCATCAATTTTATTCTTCTATTTTACAAGGTAAGGTAACATCGCTCTTTAAATATTTTTGTTAGTACCAGAGGATACAATAATTTAATATTTGTACTATTCTGTTTTTATTTTATTCAGGCTGAATAAAAAGAGATTTATTTAATTTCTTCTCTATAGTTGAGTTTCTAGGCACTTTTTAATTTAATCACATAAGTCTATTATTGTTTGGACTATTAATCTTGTTCTGGGAAAATTGAAATTGACTAAAATAATTCAAATGTCAAAACTGTTGAATTATTTTTCTTTATTTTTTTTCTCAAGATATTAAGAGACTTCAGTTAACCAGGTTATTCTCAGTTACTTCTTTTTTTATAGTAGGCTACAGTTCTTTTTGTTTAGCTCACTGATGAAGAAGGCTAACACTTTAAACTTAATCTAGATGTTCATCTGAATCTAGAGTTGTTTCAGGTTCTGGTGTGTAACACCAGATGATACAAAGTAGAACATGTTCAGCAGCTTCCACCAATTTCTTTCATGGATCTTTACAACCTTGAAATTAAACAGGCTGGAATTCAACAAAGAGAACTCCTATCCATAAAAGCCTCATTTTTTTTCCCTTCCATACTGAAGTCTGGAAGAAGAGTTCTGATTTATCTATATCCTTACATCTGGACCTTTTGATTTTCCCCTCCTAGATATAGAATGAAGGTTGTAATAAGCTGATGAACCTTGTGTTTTCCAGTATTACATATTCTATTACATATACTGTTACTTACAACCAAAAACTTCAACAACAAAAGCAGCTGGCTAATCATTGAGTCTAGAAATAACTGAGTCCTGTTCTCAAATTGTTTTCAAGCCTTGAAACGCAACTCTTGTAACACAATTACATTCTCAGAGGCAGGGCAGGTAAACCTTGGAAAACTGGGCAGAATGTACCTGCATGTTCCAGGAGAAAGGTGTCATGGCTGTTTAGGGCTTTCTCCTTGACTGTTTCTTTCCTTCCCACAGAGTTAGAGAAGATGGACTTCAAATATACATGCAGAATTCTGCTTTTGTCTAACGCCAGTCTCCTTTTCTCCCCATTCTCTTCTGCTTTTCTTTGACTCTGGCGGGTGACAACCCATTCTGTTGCAGAGCAAGGACAAAAGTTCGTGTCTATCAGTGCAAGTCCATCTGTCATATGTAGGAAAGGGTCACTGGCAGTCAAACAGGACTGAACAGGACTTTAGCTTTCAGATAAAGCTGTCAAAAAACCACCCCTAGGGATTTTATTTTAAAGGGCAGGTTTTTAAAGTCAGTGGAAGAATTTAGGGCAGTCTGTTGGCTGATGAAATACTGTTTATAATTTGTAAGCTCTAAACTGAGCCATGAAATAAAAAGTTATGAACAGTGTATGGGTTGATTATATGAAAATTTTGCTTCTTTTTAGACTCAAGCAATCAGGAGCTGTGTAGATTACAAAAAAACCCCTGAATTCAGTCATTATGGATAACCCTGTCATTCCTCACTTCTTCCAAGAAATAGTTTTTGCATAATTTTTCATTTTAGTTTTGCTACTGCATTGTTAGAGAGATTTGTAAACTGCCTGTATTTGCTTTTTCCAGATCATCTTTTCAGTGATATGACATGATGTGGAGACTTACACTGTGCAAATGAAGAATGTTTAAAGCTAATGATTTATCATCTTCCTTTGAGCAGGCTTTGCAAACATCATTTGTCATTAAAGGAAAAGCTTTTAAGTTTATTTTGTTCTCAATGTGCTTGAATTTTTCTCAGGTGACAGAAGAGCCACTTGATGAAGTAGAGGAAGACTCTAATCTCTGGAACTCCTTTGCAGAAGAGGAAGAGGACGAGGGCATGGTGTTTTTTGTTTTAGAAGAAAGTACTGGCTACATGGCACCTGCTCTCAGAGCACTGGCAGTTATTCACACTGTCATCTCCTTTGTCTGTGTGATTGGCTACTACTGCTTAAAGGCAAGTTCTTAACCCTACTGCTCATATTTCTTAAACACTGGCTATGTCACAAGGTGGGGCTAATACTGGAATACCTATTTGTACCTAGCAGTTTACAAATTCTCACTGCTCAATAGGTAGATGTTTTCCTCCTGTATTCTGACCAGCAGAAATGGAGTTAACTTTCTTCCTAGCAGTGTGTGTGTGTTTTGGATTTGTGGTTAAAACAGTGCAGGTAACACAGCCACATTTGGTTATTGCTGGACAGTGTTTGTATGGTGTGAGGGCTTTGTCTTTGCTTTACCCACTCTGTGCATCCCTCAGCAGGTATGCTGGGAGGGTCACAGCCAGGACAGCTGAGCCAACCAACCAGAGGGATGTTCCATGGCATGTAACATCACACTCAGCAATAAAAAGTGGTGTGTGGGGGAGGGTTGGGGTTTGACTGCCAAGGTGGCCATTGCTCAGAGGCTGCCTAGGCATTGATCTGCCTAGTGTGGGATGTTTGTGATGTCTGCCTAAAGTGATGTTTGTAAGATATGTATATCTTACATTTTTGTGTTATAAAGATCCAAAAATACATAAACCATGACAAGATAGCCACTGTCACTTTCACAGGTTCCTCTGGTTGTATTCAAGAGAGAAAAGGAAGTAGCTAGAAAGCTGGAATTTGATGGACTATACATAACTGAACAACCAACTGAGGACGATATTAAAGGACAATGGGATCGCCTCGTTATAAATACTCCGTAAGTAAAATTAAATGACTCTATGTAAACTGCTTATAATATTATAGCTCATTAAGGCATTGACCTAGAACCTTTCCTGTCCAGCGGTCACTTAGTTCATCTAAAAGAAAGGCATTTAGCACCTCATATTAGATGCTACAGTAGTAGATTCTAATGTGAAATCCTGTATTATCTGTTTATTTAATAAATACTATGATAACACATACATTCCACCTCCTTTGCATTTTCTAGGGTGTGAAAGGATTAGGTATTTTACCTCACGATGTCTCTCCAAGACATTTCACAATTCAGAGATCTTAGTCTCTATTGAGAAAGTTTTAAAAAGATAACTTCCATCCTTTCCAGTGACTATTTAACTTGTACAGTAATATTCTCCTCCCTTTCATTCCCATTCCTTGTTAAAGAAATTTGAATGTGACAAGAGGAGTAAATCTAGTGAAAAATAGCATTCCTAGAATTTGAGTAGGTCTGACAGGAATTTCTGTCAAGTTGTAGGCATTAGCAAATACTGTAGTAGTCATACACTAAGAATCTCAGTAAGCTGCAGCAGTTTGTAGGAGTGGCACAGACAAATGTAGCAAGTCAGCTCTCTTCCTGCAGAAAGAATGCCTTGACTACAGGCTGTTCTTCAGAAATTGCTCGTAGGTTTAGATTAGCTATTAGGAAGAAGTTCTTTACTATAACAGTGGTGAGGCACTTAAACAGGTTGCCCAGAGAAGCTGTGGATGCCCCAGCCCCGGAAGTGTTCAAGGGCAGGCTGGATGGGGCTTGGAGCAACCTGGTCTAGTGGAAGCTGGCCCTGCCCATGGCAGGGAGCTGGAACTAGGTGATCTTTAAGGTCCCTTCCACCTGTGCTTCCATGATTAGAATTTCTAAAATGCTTAAAATTCTTGAATGCTTTGTTTTCCTACACCTAAGTTCTAAGAATTTTTCTTAATTTCATTCAGCAGTATGGAGGAGCACATATTATTAAAGTTACAACAGAAGGTAATTGGAAAACTGGAGAGCTTGCTTATTTTCCAGCCAGTTTTTCACTATTGATAGCAACCCATCTAGATACCCAGAAAGTTTATCTTCAGCAAAAAGAAGCATGAATTAATGAAATATATTGTCAGCTTATCCCTAATGACATGCTGTACAGTCTGTTCTCAGCACGTTGCACTGTCTACTGAAGTTAAACAAAAGATTAAGCCTGATTTAAGCAGGCTAATCCTACCCCCTGATGTTAAAGTGCAAGTACTGTACGATCAGAATAACCACTGCTGGAGGGTACCCAGTGTTCTGTATAAATTGAAATGTGCTTTCTGCAACTGGAAAAAAGTAATTAAAAGTGCGAAAGACTTACCCTGACAAATTATTGGATGTTTTTTGTAAAAGAGAGAGACACAAGCTGGCTACACATTTTGCTTAAAAGCCTGAGAAATCAAGCAAAAAAATAATACAGAGCATTGGACTAGAATATACCATTCCTCTGAGTCACTAGAAGCATTTGCCTTTATCTGGATTAATTTAATTCAGATTCCAATTCAGAAAGGTAAAAGTTGGAGCATAGTCATTGGGAAGTTTGCCTTGCATCCCAGCAGAACACTGTTCTGGAATCTCATTTTTCTAGTGCTAGCACTTACTTTATTTTACCAATACTGTCGTATAGTTTAAGAAGTTATTTTTCTCTTTTAGATTCCTCCATATTTCTCAACTCAGTGTTATTTCCAGGAAATAAGGAGAGAAAAATCTTAGATTTTGTAGTGTTTCCTGCTAACTGGCATCCATTAAAATGGATATGATAGACAGTGAGATCATTAGAATGAGCAGTTCCTGGATACTACTATGTGTGTGCATATATATATATATATATTTGCTATGTATTGGCAAATTATCTTCTTGAATTTTCTTGGCAAGTTTAGTATTTTTAAATTTTCTGTTGGCAAACAGCTGACTGGTTCTCAAGTGTTCAGCATCTATTTGAAATGTAATCCAATGAATTTAAAAATTATTCATGCTCTAAGATTCTTTTATTTTTCTCTGAAAATCATTGTCTGGTTTGATTTTTATGGCTAGGGGCGATAAAGTATTTATTTAGTAGATGAATAATATTACAGTGACTAATCTGCTATTATCGAATTCTTAAGCTTATTAGGTGATAGTACTGAGCCTGCTGTCCTTTTGTAGCCAGTTGTATTTGCAGATGGGAAAAAGGGGGGTGTGGAGGGGGAAGATGATATTGCAGCAAATTATGATTAATAACAGCTGGTGTCCACATTAAAGGAAATCATTCTCCTAATTTAAAGTGTAGTGAGTGAAAAAAATTTGCAGTGATCAGAACATGGTATTTTCTCTTTTTTTCATTGTTTTTTTCCTTTCCCCTAACAAGTTAAATAACTTGGAATATCTTTGCCTTATCTATGTAGGTCCTTCCCTAACAATTATTGGGACAAATTTGTGAAACGGAAGGTAGGTTTTTTGTATCTCTATTATGTTTTTCAGAGCAATAATCTACTATTTGGTTAATTTGGCTCTCTGTATAATATGCTTCTGTATGCACAAATACAGAAATAACAGAGAACTGGAATTTGTTTTATGGAAGTCACTGTTGTGTTAAATGTCTCGGTGAACAGGCAGCTGTGGCGTAGGTGGGAGGACAGAAAAAAACAGAAGGCTGTGGTTTCCTTCCTAGACTCAGACATTTGAAATAACTTTGTGCTGTCAATCAGCCAGCAGGTCTAATTTACAATCATTGTCATCTTTAGGATACAAAGCCCCCTCATTGCCCTAAAAAAAGAAAAACATGCCATCTTAAATGACAGCAAATTATACATAAGCTTTTAGATAATGGCCTTTGATGCTTCTATTTTTCTTTTTAATGCTCCCCTGGTTTCCTGGGAGTTCTTACTGTTCTATTTGTGTTAATTGTGAAGGACTTATTTTTTAATTCCTGACAACTACTGGGCTAAAGTAGGTGAATGTCACCGAGGAGCTTCTGTGAGCAAAAGCTTCTCTTCTCCCTTTCTAGGTTATTAACAAGTATGGAGACTTATACGGAGCAGAGCGCATAGCAGAACTTTTGGGTTTGGACAAAAGTGCCCTTGATTTTAGTCCAGTGGAAGAGAGTGAACCAGAAGAGGCATCTCTTGTGTCATGGTATGACTTCTGAACTTCACAGACAAATCGTGTGTCGGTGTAACTTCACTGTCAAAGATAAAAATGGATTTCATTTCGAAACTGTTGTGATGTTTTCCTCAACATGGAAAATTCAAATGGATGAGCCTTCCTAGTGTGAAAGTAAAATAAAAGGGCTTTTCGTTTGTTCTAAAACAGAGTCGTGTTATAAAAGAAAGCAAAAAAATCAGTGAATTTATGCTGACTGATATAGTTGGCTACTCTTTCATTTTAAACAATAATTAATGCAGCATTTATAAGGTCTTACAACACAGTTTATAATGGACAGAAAAAGTATTGATAATAAATATCTAGATAACAGGTGTCTAGTACAGATTCAGAGATGTTTTCCTGACTTAGTCAGTCAAGATGAGAGATTGAAATTGTCCCAGTCCCAAGTGATTTATGCTCCTACAACTGTTGGTTTTCTCAATATATAAGATGCATAGTAAAGATTTCCCTTTGCATGCCATTGAATGGCTAATAAAATATTTAGAATATTGCAGAAGGCATTACCTTTTCTCTTGGTTATTCTGGCAATATTTTACACTAGGCAGAACACTTACCTCTTGCATTTAAGCAATCTGTGTTCCACATTTCACTAATTTTGGCACAGATTTTAATTTTTTAATCTGGACTATGGCAGTATAATTTCTCCTGAAATTGTTACACCAGTTCTGTTGGTTTAGAAACTCTTTATGGTGCTCAGAATTAATGAATGCTCTCTGAAAAATGAAGCACACGGGTCACTCAAAAAATGAACAATTAATTTATATCACCACCTTCAGCAAAAAAATGCGAAGTGCCAAAACTAGTTTGCTGTTTATAAATAGACAATTCAGTACTTATTTTTGACATTTATGCATTCAAAAAATTTTGTATTTCTTAGGCTAAGCTCCATTGATACAAAGTACCACATTTGGAAGCTTGGAGTTGTTTTCACTGATAATGTGAGTACGTTAGCCTATAAGAATATGTTTTCATTTACTCTAAACATGTATGTCCTCCACCATCTGCTTTTATTTTAAACAAACATACACAAATAATATTGCATTACAGAGCCATTCTAAAATATATTTTTCTGTCTTGTGATTAGACTAAAGGATGTTTTAATCAGAATTATATACTGCACAGTATAGATGGTTATAATTGCTATAATAGTACATTATTTATTAAATTAATGGTTCAAAAGGTAGTTTAATAATTATTGTTATGTTACTTGCCCATATCACTGACAGTGGGCAAAACTCTTTGGTTCGACCTCAAGGAGTAACCCCAGGGAGCATTCCCACTCAAGTAAAGAACCTACACACACCCCTGGAAGTGCTAGAAATTCCTACCATTAAACAGTGGGACCGAGTTTTTACAACATAAAGTGATAGACTGGAATTCACATGCTCCCAGGCTCATCATGCTAGCTCAGCAGAGTACCATTCATTTTAAAATAAGTTATTAGTATTATTACCAATCACTGGTTGCCTTCCACACCCCTGCCAGTGCCAGTAGCTGTCAGGATACACAGGTTTTTCAGATCCCTGTGATGTCTGTTTTTGGGGTTGTTGAGTGAGGCTGATCTCAGTATTTTTCAATAGCAAAAGCAGTGTGACATCCCCCTCCATCACTGGTAATTTTCAACAGCTGGGTGAAGTTTGAGCTATTTAATCCCTACATAGACAAAGTGCCCTACTACAACAACTTGAGTGACTTAAAAACGCTACGTCCTGGATCCAGTAATGCACATCAGCACCTGCTAACCCTCTGCCACTTTTCACTTTCTCTGCAGTCATTTCTATACTTAGCTTGGTACACAACTATGTCTATCCTTGGGCACTACAACAACTTCTTCTTTGCTGCTCACCTGCTGGATATTGCTATGGGTTTTAAGACATTGCGAACTATTTTGTCTTCAGTCACTCACAATGGCAAACAGGTTAGTGCTACATGCAAAGGTTTGAAAATAAATACACTCTGTAAAAGTACTGGAAAAAAATTGTTGTACTGGAGATATAGGAATGCAATTTATTTTTACCATGATAGGACTGATCCTATCTTCTGCAGCACACTTAATACATGTTAAATCCTATGAAATTATAACAATCTATACCCACCAAGTGATGACAGATAAAGTGTTGTACACAATAGAAAACAAATCATTTTAGAAAAGCACAAGAATTATTACCTAACCAGATCCTTCTATATTCTCAGTGAGGAGCCAATTGGTGATAAATATTAAGAATACACAATCCCTCCTTAGCTACAGCAGTAATAATGATCTGGGCACTGACATTTCAATACCTGGCTAATAAGAATGTGTTTAAAGTTGTGGGCATTTTGCACTGTGAAATATGCTTCTATGGCACTTTGTTGTGCAAAAATCAGGTTAATAAAGTGTATTCTAAAACTAATGGTTAAAATTTCTGCAGGGAATCATGCTCTTATCTCCAAAGAATCCATGGTCCTATCTAGCATAAAAACAAAAAAGAAGCTTTACAGTTACTTTTAAACTCACATTTAAGAAATCTAAATTTCCCAAAATATAATTTCAAACATACACATTCCATTCCTTCATAAATGCAGTAACATATACTGTAAGCCCACTCTTATGTCATGCTGGATTTGTCAAAACATTTTAAACCACATGATGTTTTGGAAGAGGCATAAAAATATATCCACATGAGCTGATGATGTGCTATCATCACACAAACAAACGAAATCTCTTGTTTTATACTATTTATTTTACTTCAGGATGATCAGTCTCATATTAGTTTTAAGGATTGTAACGATTTATGTATTTTCTTTATGCATTTTTTAAAAATCTAATATTCAAAACTGAGCATAGTTGACAAAACTGTTTTAACTCAAGACCATGGCTTTTACATTCTTAACAAGCAATGGATAGTTTTTCTAATCCTGTTGCTTTTCTGGCTAGTAAATATGAACACTGAAAGACAGGTGCAGATTTCTGAATTTAAATGTTCACTTTGGGAGCATGCTGACAGATTTGCAGATAGTGATAATTGATCAGCTTGTCCTTCAGTACTCTTGTGTTTCTTTTAAAAGAGAAAATACTGATTGCTGCATTTTTAAAAATATGTAGCTTTCAGTAAACTCCTCTCTAGAGCTCTATCTTCTAATACCAACTTCAACAGACAATATAATCTAGTTTCACTAACTGCTAAACTTTTTCACCTAATGATTTTACTTCCTTACAGGCAAGACCTGGAAATTACTTACTCTTATCTAAAAAATTTTCTCTCAATTTCAGCAACAGCTTTGCTAAACAGCTTTGGAAGAGAAAATAGACTATGATAAGTCTTTATAAGTCCTAATAAGTCCCAGCTGAAATTGTCAAATTATCTAAAGGGTTTTATTTTTGTTATTTAATTTTTATTGTATACCCAGTGTTTCAAGGTACTATAATTAAACTTCTAATCTAAAGAGTGTAACAAATTGCTTTGGTGATACACACATAACTGCTGTCTTTTGTTTCCTTATTGAGAAAGGTACAATATGACTAATTTTCAATATTTAAGGCAATACACCAAGCAGGCATGTCTCTTCTGACAAAATGATATTGAAACCTATTTTCATGTCACGTCTCCACACACAGCTTGTGCTTACGGTGGGACTCCTCGCTGTAGTAGTGTACCTTTACACCGTGGTGGCTTTCAACTTCTTCCGCAAATTCTACAACAAAAGTGAAGATGAAGATGAACCAGACATGAAGTGTGACGACATGATGACGGTAACTAAAACATCACCTGTGTGCCCCAAATATCATCCCGAATTTTCAAATGGATACTTTAGACAGAATGATAAGTAAGGAAGGATGTGTTTGTTGTTAAATCCATTGGGTTCTTCTTCTTGATACACGTCATTTTGGAAATACAAATAGTCTTGAAATTCCCTCTGCATTCTCCACTTGTCTAAACTCAAAGCAAACAGATGACACATAGGAAGGTATTCTGAATTTTTCTCCTAAATACTGTGGTTTATGATGTGCCACAATGCTTTTACAGCTGAGGATGGCAAACACTCAAAGCAAAAAAGGAAATTCTTAACAAACTGGTCAGAGCTTCAAAAAGAAGCTGTGTTGTCACAACAAAGAAACCCCATTTGTTCCCATGTTTGCAAGTGTGCAAGATCTTCCCACCCTTATTTAGGTTATATGAATTATGTGATGTTATTAGCACTAGTTGTAACAGCCTGCTCCAAAATTACAATTAGTAATTTAGTCATGAAGAAAGAAGTCAAGGGTTAGAAAGCAGAAATTACAACTTATTATGAGTGATAAGCTTATGATACCAATTTATGATCTGATTTCTACCCATCACCACTTTATTTATTTCTGTCAAAATAGCACATACTCTACAGATATATATTAATGTACGAAGAGGATTATACAAAAACATATTATACAAAAACCACAAATTCAGATATTAAAAATGTAATATTCTGAGTCTGGGGCCTGCTGATATCTCCCATGGAACAGAAACTCTCTGCTCTGCATTTTAGACCAGAGATAGAATAAAATACCTCAGAAAAGAAGTGTATCATAGACTTCACAGAATGATCCTCTCTATTCTTGAATTTTTTTTAAACACTCAGTGCAGGTTAGACACGTAAATTACAGAAATTATGAAATCTGCCCAAACTTTATGAGCTGAATACTATTGTTTGGTCATAAAATAGGTGTAGGAATAATTAGAATAATAAAACTATACTACATTCTAAACCACTCTATCAAGTGAGGTAAATCAATTTTAAGCTACATTTTAAAGTATTATTAAACTATTACTAGCATCTTATGTCATTAGTAAAATTGCATTATAAAAATGGATGCATAGTTCTGTTTAGTGTTTGCTAACGCCAGGTTTTATACTCATTATTTAACACCCACTGCTGTCTAATGTGACTCCAGAAAACTGGCTGTGGTTAGAGATTGATATTGGTTTTAACCCACCCTGTGTGGATGAAGGTGGTTTACAAGATCCTGTAGCCAATCATACAGGAACATCAGTTTATCACTCCATCAGAAGATTCCATTCCAAAATACTTACAGAGCTTAAATATACAGATTATTAAAGATTTTTCGATTAAGATTTATATCTTTAAAAATATGACAATACTTTTATAAAGTAATTTCTTCTGCATTGAACTGAACACAGGTAGTTTCACCGATCACAACTAATTTACAGTATAATAAATCAGATATTAGTGTTGCAAAATTAATTTATCTAGAAACCACCTACAAACAGGTAGATCTACTTGTGAATATCCCACTATTTTTTAAATGGCAATATTTTCCACATTTCTGAACTTCACTGCAAGACTTTAAAAGACATCTTCTTCTTACTCAGAGCAAGATAGAACCTTAGAAATCAATATAAGGAGTAGAATATAGTTGAATACACTAACAAACACAGGAAAAATACCCCCTAGTCTCAGTCTGAAAGTAAGACCCAGGAAGTGAGGAGCAGGTAACAGCTGATGCTGACTCTCCCTCTCAGTAAGTGTACCTGAAGGTGGAATCACATTAGTTAAGACAGTAACAGATTTTTGGTGCAGTGTGTTTGATACATGAGGAATGATATCACGTGTTCTTGTTACTATACATTCTCAAGAGAATTAGCAGAGCAGAATAATTTAAAAAAAAAAGGAAAAAACCCCAAAAGAATAATTCATGGTAAATATATCTGTAATTTTCCTCTCTCTTTTTTAGTGTTACCTGTTCCACATGTATGTGGGTGTAAGAGCTGGTGGTGGCATTGGAGATGAAATTGAGGATCCTGCTGGAGACCCTTATGAAATGTACAGAATTGTCTTTGACATCACATTTTTCTTCTTTGTCATTGTTATCCTACTGGCCATTATTCAAGGTACCATCACTTACTTTAGTAAATATTGTTCAAAATTAATTAATCATTGAAAACCACACTTATATTTGAGGTAAATTTAGCAGTATTGCTGTAAAGACTTATTTCTGAGTTTATAAAATAATTAATTCTGAAATTAATAATTCTATATTAATTCATACATAATATGCCTTTTCCTAAGTACACACAGTCAAAGCACAAGGAATGTAATTTACATGGGTTGCAGTGTTTATGAACACTTTTATAACTATCCAGCAATGATGAACCTTGTGCAGATCACTGTTCTCCTATACTAAGCATTTATGTAGCACATCTATACTGAGAAAAGGTTAAAACGTCATAGTGCCCAACTCTTTTCTTAAAATGTTGAAAGTAGAGGAATAATGCTTCAAATGTGAAGCAGACTCACAAACTGTCCAAGATGGAGTGTGGGAGCAGAGCTGTCTTTGTTGAACAAGACTTGGGATATAAGAGTTTCATGAGAAGGAGAGTGAAAATTTCGTTCATGGGAACAAAAAAGATGAGCTTGTGTAAGGTTAAATGGACTATAATAAAGCACAAAAAGTCTTTCCACCCTCAAGATTGTGCCTGTATGTATAAGTACACTAAATTCTAGACACTGGAGGACTGACATTACTTGCAATATGAATATTGCTAAGTACTGAAGTGTTGCTATTTTTTTATGTGAAATAGGTCTGATTATTGATGCTTTTGGTGAATTAAGAGACCAGCAAGAACAAGTGAGGGAAGACATGGAGGTAGGAAGCACTTCACATTTTTCATTGCTCTTGTTCACCTCGATTATCACCAATCAGTGTTTTTGAGTTAAAATTAATCTTTAACCACAACTTTTGCTTTCAGACCAAATGCTTTATTTGTGGAATCGGCAATGACTACTTTGACACAACCCCACATGGCTTTGAAACACATACTTTGCAAGAACATAACCTGGCAAACTATCTGTAAGTACATCTCAAAATTGGAATTGTGATAAAGACCTTTCAGATGTAGTGTAATTTAGGTGCTGAAAACACATTGCTGAAAATCCCAAGGCAGAATTCCATAAAACTGAGGAGTATTTCCTCTCCTTTCTGGTCTTCCCTCCTCTATTCCACACCGCTGGTTACCTCTGAAGTGCTCACCTTACACGAGGTACCTTAGTAGTATGAGACCAGAAGGCACACCAGCTCCTTATTCTGCTGGGAGGAAAACCAGACGTGGGAAGCCTAGGGCACAGTTTAGTAAGTTGCTTTATTTTGGAAGTTTTGGTTGTGACTTCTTTGGGCTTGGTAGTGCTGATGAGACCATAGAAAATTGGCTTCAATTTGACCAAAAGAAAACCCAAACCAAAACAAAGCAAATAAAGGCACTTGTAGAAAGTTCTTCAAAGATAAGCTCCAAAAAATAATTAACTCTGTTCCTATAGTTCTTATAATGACAGTGAAGCTTTTTGAAATCTTGAAGCACTCAGGAGCTGTACATGTTTCGACTATAACAAACTCCCAAGAGAGTGCTCTTCCACTTTCATTAGTAAGTATAGAGCAGACTTAAGAGGATATTAAAAAAGTTATTCTTGTTGCATTAGTTACTCATACAACAAAGCTAATTAATTATATGAGCATTGCACCAGGAGAATGAAAGGAGAAGCTGGTGAAATCTTATAGCAGTCTGGCTTTGGAATACTGCATCTGAGCTTTTTTAAATTAAAAAAATAAACTGCTTAATGTTCTGCATATTTCTATTAATATCCATATTTTTAACAGTCTACAACATCCAAGCTTTTCTTACTATATTGAATTGCTTAGTTGTTATAAGGGAACCTCTAATTCACTGTAAATTAAAAATGGCCATTCTCGTCATAATAGAATATATTGTGAACAATCTTTTTACCCAGGTTACCCTTTAATTACCCAACGGTTAAAATCAGCATACTTCCCTTCCTTCACAATGAAAGCACAGAGCCTAATTCCAAATTCACTGCACCAAAACTGTCCAACCATGAGCAGTATTACCTCTGAACAGACCACAGTTGGTTCTCTACAGTCTTCCTAATTAGTTGAAGCTCTCCACATTTGACTGAGCACAGGTGTTGGGAAAGGATAGGCTCAGCCTATGAGCTGTATAGCAGCAGTGCTCTGAATTCCTGGTGCAGCTCAGTATTTACCACACTTCTCATGCAGTAGCCATAGTAACTTCTCCCAAGGTGAGATGTTGGAGCATATGTGCTCAGAATTTGGCATATGCCTTATTCAGGTATTGCTCCTCACGCTGAAATGAAGGAAATGCTAAACTGCATTTTTCTACTTCTACAGATTTTTTATCTGTTAGCACTTTCACAGGAGACATGCTCCAGGACAGAATTTTCTCCCTTAAAATAAGCACTTTAGATGCCTAGCAATGTCATTGCTTTGCTGGTTAGCATAATCTTTCTCACATACCCCAGAGTAGAAAAGGACAGGCAGAGATATTATGATTCCTGCATTAATACCCACTTCATGTACTTGTTTCAGGTTCTTCTTAATGTATCTAATTAACAAGGATGAAACTGAGCATACTGGCCAGGTGAGTAGAAAATAAAACTTAAGAAAAACCATTAAGCTTATTTTTCAACATTTTTATCTTCTCAAGCCTTGTAGCTGTGTACCAGCAGGTGGAACTGATATACCACTGAGAAGTGTGGATGATGCCACTCTCCCCAAGAGGCTACTGCTAGCGAAACAAAAGAAGGGTTAAAACAAAAGGGAGGGGGGGAATCCTGCACACTGTGCTATTTCACCCAGCAATGAACTCTGTCAGAAGTCAGTTAGTAGTAATCTTACTGTCATCCTATTTCTGGAAAGAAAATCTCAAATGCACCAGGTGTAGTTTATTCCCAAAAGGCTTAAGTCGTTAAGCCACTGTATTGATAGTCAAAATCTATATATAAGTGTAGATAAACAGATATTTGGGTGACTGTATGTTTAGTATTGCTACGCCCTAAAGGTAAATAAATAAGAAAATAACTAGAACTTAATTTTATCTTAACTCTAATAAGAAGCTCTTGGGCACTTGCTGCAGAAGTACCTTTGTTTTCCATTCAAAGCAAAACACATTTGCTTATATACAAATGTATCAACAGGTTTGCTCTGATATAAATAGATTGATTAATTTATACTTGGATATTTTACTAATAGAGCTTAAATTTCAGTCATACTGAATTAAGAGAAGTATAAAACTTTTATAAACATTATTGCGTTACAATCTTTTGAGTTCCAGTGTCTTTACAATTCTACTCCATGGTAGCAGGCACAGTATGTTGTTATTGTTAAGTTTATCTACAACACTAACTGCACAGTGACGGGTAAAACAAATACTCTTTCTCATTTTCAGGAATCATTTGTGTGGAAGATGTACCAAGAAAGATGTTGGGATTTTTTCCCAGCAGGGGACTGCTTCCGAAAACAGTATGAGGATCAACTTGGCTAATATGACAAAAGAAATGATTTATTCATGAACTGCTAAGATCCAGTATAAAAAAAAAAAACCAAAAAACTGTTCTTTTCACGGCGTAATTTCACAGCTTGTATTTGCTTTAAATGTCTTCAAAGTCAAGACACACATAAAATTTGACACTATTTCAGTGGCTTTTTGTACCTACCACATATGAAACAGGTCTTTTGTTGGAATTTTAATTAGCAAAAACTATGCCAGATTAACTCAAGCCTTCCAGTTCAAACATGGCCTAAAATTATAACAACTTTTTAACCACATCATTAACCTGGTGTTTGGCAGTACAGTTGAAAGGGCTAAAAGGCATCTTAATTGCACATCTGACATTGAAGAACTTGAACATCAGAGACCGTACCTCAGAAAAAAATAGTTCAACTAACTGCTGTTTTTCCCCACAGTATTTGCTAGTGAATGTATTAAGATACATTTTGAAAAGCTTTAAGCAGTTAAAAAGAAATCATTTTCAAACACTTTGTCAACCTTGAAACATTAAAGTGCCTTAAAATCTCTGTAGACATAGCTATGCAAACTTTTTGTTAGTGTTCTAGATGAACAGACCCATTAACTGTATTGCTTTTCTGTCTTTCTGTATCAAATTGCACTTGAAGTTTGTTTATATACTACCTTCATATATATGAAGGTAGCTTATAATAACAGCTTATTAGATGCTGCTGTTAAAAGACATACACTGTATCAAAATGATCACAATTTAAATCTTAGGCCAAAATAAAACAATGCTGTACGGTCATCTGCAAGTAGAAGTTGCTAGGATTATGCTTTTTTTTTTTTTTTCTTCTAATAAAAAGTTCCCACTGCAATAAAGTATTATAAATTAAATATAACTGTTGCTGTCATCTTTCCCATTTTTCTACAATATGGAGTTTTGGGACAATGGTAACTAAAACCACATATATTCATTGTTCATCCACAGCTTTATTTTAAGGACTACATAGAGCAAGTACAAGCTGAAATAACTGTTCTCTTTCTGCACTGTAGCCGGCTTCTTTAGCAAAGAAAACTCTAACTTCATCACAAATTTTAGACCTTTCTAATAATATCATTAGAGTGGATTATCAACAATTTTCAATCTCATCCGAATTAATTTTGGTTGCACAAAATTTTAAATGCCAGCAAAGAAAAACAGGCATTTGGCATACAGAGAAAGGAAAGAACAAGGAGATAAAGAAAGATTCAAGTTTCTACATAATGTTTGCTATATTCAATTATTTATATGAGGACATTTGAGCTTCAGGCAATCATGCTGTCCAGCCAATCTTCAAGCTCTTCTTCAGTAACATCTTTAGATGTACTTTGCTGCTGCTGTGATGATGTGCTCTTCTCTTCAGGCATATCTACTTTTAAAGGCTCTAGAGAAACGAAAACAAGATGACTGAAAAATCTGGAAACACATCCACACTACTGCTGTCCTGCATTGTTTTGCTTTTAATGCACAACTGACTGTATTTAAATACAATCTCTCCTTCTTGAAGAACAGCAAGTCATATTCCAAAAATAGCTTCCATGCTAAGTTTAATTTTGTAAAATCAATGCTAGTAAAGTTTGAAAGTAGCATTTAGGAGATGCCATCAGAAATAGCTGTCAATTCTTATGTACACTATTAGCACAGCAAACTAAAGGTTGATGAAGTTACATGAATACTTTATCTTCCCTGCAATAAAAGTCCCTAGCAGTACACTTTTTTTTTTAATTTAAATTTTTGCTAAATCATAAGCCAAATGCTGTTTTGCAGAAGAATTTCATGTAATGTTTAAAGTGAATGTCCTGGGTCCCTAAACCAGGACAGTGAACTGACAAAGGTGAAACTTCAGGTTAGTGAGGAGTTAAAACTGAAAATGAACAAACGGGCCAGAACACAGCCCCAGATAAATGAAATGCAGTGTGACAGAGATTATGATAGCAGTACTGTTGACTGGCTAATCAAAAATTCAAAAACATCACCAAAACGGAGAGCAATGGAAATTAAATAAGGTCATGCTGGACAGAAAACTTACCATTTTCCTTACAATCCATTTTCAAATCTTTCTCAGTTGATATGCTGCAGGATAATGTACCTGACGCAGGTCTATCTTCTGTATTAATGGGAGCCTCTAGATTCAGGAGAAGATCTAGTTCTTCATCCAAATGGTCAGTGTCTTGATTTGATAGTGGAAGGACTCTTTGAAATGCTTCTCTTGCATTTGCCCTAGAGCCATTTTTACTCCCAGGTTCTGATGGAGCAACAGAATTACCAACAGGATGGGAGACCAACCCGGTTTCACTTTGAGCCAGAGACTGTCGGAACAGCTGCTCTCTCTTCTTCCCATCTTCAAAAATTTTAGATTTCATCTGTGGGATCTCTAGAGGTGTCGATGCCTAGGAGTACAAGAAAGGACTTGAGTCCTTATAATGATTATCTATTATTACTATTATGTTTAATTTGGATTACAATTCATACTTGCTATATTTGATCACTTAAGAAGGTACAGGAAATTTGAGCAGAATTGAACTCAGAAGTAAAAGTAAACTAAAGTTATCTTGATACTTTTGCATAAGCAAATGCAAAATACAAACTCCTTTTATCCCTTATTACAGAATATGAGACTTTATGCTAACACTGATACTGACAGAGTCATAGAATGCTTTGGTTTGGAAGGGACCTTGAAGATTACCTGTTCTAAGCTGCCTGCCATGGGCAGGGAACTTTCCACTAATCCAGATTGCTCAAAGCTTCATCCAACCTGGCACTGAACACTTCCAGGGATAGGGAGTCCATAGCTTCTCTAGGAAAACTGTTCCAGTGCAGCACCACTCTTACAGTCAAGAACTTTTTGAAATCTAGTCTAAACCAACCCTCTTCAGCTGAAAGCTATTTCCTTTGTCCTATCTATACATGCCCATGTGAAAAGTCCCTCTCCAGCTCTGCTCGGCAGGCCTGCTTAAGGCACTGGAAGGTGCTGTAAGGTCTCTCTGGCACCTTCTGTTCTCCAGCCTGAAGAGCTCTGACTCTCAGCCTGTCTTCACAGGAGAGGTGCTCCAGCCCTCTGATCAACTTTGTGACCTCCCTCCGCACTCATTCCAACAGGTCCATGTTTTTCTTGTGCTGGGGACCCCAGAGCTGGATGCAGCTCTCCAGGTGGGATCTCACAAGGGCAGAGCAGACAGTGAGAATCACCTCCCTCAACCTGATAGTCAGGTTTCCTTTGAAACATGGCATACATTGCTGAGTCATGCTGAGCTTTTAACTCACAAACACCCCCAAAGTCCTTCTCCCTAGGGCTAGTCTTAATCCTGCTGTAAGGGCCATATTTCTCCTTGCTTGGAAAAAAGGATCCTTTAAAGAATTTTTTTTTTTATATTTAAGTCTCGCAGGCTCTTTTCCCCTTACATTAGTATTTTATTTTTCACAGTTTGAAGGAACACTTTACTAATATTGTTCCTATCCCACTACTGGAGAATAAATGACAATTTCTTCTGCTGTACAATTGATAGTTTTACCTATAATGATTGATTCATGAAAAAAAGCAAGTATGCTGATATTAGCTATGTAGAAGGTTAAATCACATTAATATAATTAGCAGGAAGAATGTGAAAGCACTTACAAAATTTTGGTCCAGGCTTTTAACAGCTGCTAACAAAAGAAGCAAACACAAAAACAGTGCAATCATTCCATGTCAAACAGTCTGATACCTGATTTCAAATCTACTATGCTGCACATCCAGACATTTTGTTTAAGGCCAAATAGGCACACAAAATGTGTCAGTAAAGGGGTGTCCTGCATTACATGCCAGTTGACACACCAGTATAAATGAATGCATTTACTTATATAATACATTCTATTTCTGTTTGAGGACTAATCATTTTTGCACATATTATTTCTCCTAAAATACTTGCATTTTCTTGTGAAATTTCACAGCATTACCTGCACAAGATCAGCAGCTACATTCAGCCTCAGATGTAGAGGCAATTCCTGAAGGGCCTGGACCAATGACTGGCAGTCAACAGAAAGTGCAGAGAACTGAAACACAATTCAACACATAGTACACTTATGAAAAAAAAACACAACAACCAACCAAACACAAAAACATCCACCAACAAAAACCCTTATAATTTCAATGTATTACATTCCCCTGTCACATACATTCGGGAAATCTAATTAAATACATAAATTAATAGTTTAAAATACGCTTTTATTAAGCAGCTTGGCTAAATAATAACATATAAACACCTAAAATACATATAATCACTTAAGGTTAAAAAACAAAGTGTAAAAGAATGCTCCTTAGACAATACCTTGAAATTCCAAATTAGGAAACAGTTCAGGAAGTTGATGATGGCATAAGAAGCTTTTCCAACTGAAGCATCTTTTGAACTGTGAAGCTTTCATGCAGTGTGAAATGCCATTCTTTAATGAGTTGCTGCTATCTCCTAAGCAATCATCCCATGCAGCTCCTGTGTAGCTAACTTTAATGCTTCAACAGAGGCCTTTTCATACTTCCCCATCTTTTCAAATGTTTTGATATTTCCAAAAGCAACGAAGTATATAGTTACAAACACTTCTAAAATGACACTCGAGAAAGATATGCTCCTGCTGCTAAATGACAACTTATTACTGTGACAGGTATTGAAGTTGCCTTTTCTCTTCACCCTTTTTTAAAAAACAAAATTACACAAAATGGACCAGCAATATTTGCGATTTCTACAGAACAGACCAGATTTCAGCAGTTTTAAAACAGATTTCAAGCTCAGAGTACAACAGAACATTCTGAGCACATTCACCATGGATAAACTGGCAAAGATAAATCTGATATCCGTCACATATTTGAAAATCTGACAACAAAATGCTTAAGTTCAGTCTATACTCTCAGTCTATATTTTCATGGAAGTAGAGAAGCTGCTTCCAAATCTCACTTGGAGGGACAAAAATTTGCCCCTCTCAATATGATGTAGACTGGCACAGACATTTAGAAGTCCAAATACTCATAAATTAGGAGAGTTTTGTGGCATATCATAAGAGATTTGTCAAAGAAATTCATACTGCTTCCAAAAGCCAGTCAACACCTTTTAACAGGCTTTTAACACCTGCACATGAAGCAAGAATGAACATCAAAGACATAGTGTCTTCTGACAGTATATATTTAAATTACCATAACTTAGAAAAAGAAACAATGCAGTTGATTTAACAGTTTCTTGTATCCAAATCCAGGTTCTGGTATCCAGTAATGAGAATAAAAGGACTAAAAAAATATCTCATGTAAGAATTTTTCTTCTCCACTGAGAAGTTCATTTTACAATGCATTAGTGATCACCATCAAAGATGATTCACTGGTGCAAGTAACCTCACAAAGTCTTCAGCAAATAATTCTTGTTGCTCAGCAATGAACTAGATGTTCAGAAAATCCAGTTATTTTGACAGATATTAAGGATCAAACATAGCTTCTGCACAGTTGCAAGAGACAAGGAAATTGTACAAATCTGGTAACACAAAAAAATCTAAAAAGTCTAATTGAATAACAAATATTTAAGTGCATTTTGGAAGAGCTATGTATACTTGCAAAAATATTAACATGAATGAACATTACAAATGAAGGTAAAAAAGTGGAGATAGGGAAGAGGAGGAAATGTTGAGGATAAAGGAAAAGGGGAAATTTGAGAAATAACATAGTAGAAGATTTGATATCTAAGTAGAGATGTCTCTAAAAGTGGTGTTCTAATAAAAAACAAAGGGATCAAAAGCAGTATTTAATAGATTATGAACACTTCATGGCACATAGCTTTATTTGCTCCAAAAAATTGTAGAGGCATACTTTGTTGCTGGAATTGCCAATTTTTTTAAAAAATCTAAACTACTAATAACTGTTTGCTTTTTCAATTGCAGACCATGATATGAAACATTTTTCTTGCATTTTATCAATATGCAATAGAGTAAATGCAAATCTACTTTTTGTGAAAATGAAAGACAGTATTCTTAATAAATTGAAATTCTGTTATTGTTGATGTCACTGTAACATTTCCATTCCACATTTGAAACTGATGCTTTGCCATTGCTTTTTACAAAAGATAATGAGAAATATCTAATAATTCTGCAACTAGTTTTATGTCTTTTCTGCTTTATTCTGTTTCCTCATAACCAATTTACTTCAGTTTAAAATTCTTTAATCCTGTGCTTCATGTATACACAGGCAAAGATCTAGAAACAGGCAAGTTAAGAAGCAAAGGCCAGGAATTTGGCAAATGGTATCTAGGATGAAAATTAGACTTGGATCTGGCTTTCAGGGAAAAGAAAGATGGGTCAGAAACAAAAATGAGATATCAGGCTGAAGATCAGAGACAATGTGACAAATTAGATAATGCTATGAAACCATCTGGGATAGGATTCTGGATTAAAACAAGAAATCAAAGGAAGGGTAATGGTGACAACATGCAGCTTCAGTCTTCTCACAATGGCTTTAGCCATTCAGGAATTAACTACTGTGTTCTAATCACCTAAATGCTGTAATGAAAAGCCTCTGAGGAAATTATGAAGAAATTAATATTTGGGATACTGACACCATCCTGTACACTAGGAATGGAAGAACCAACCAATAAGAAAAGAGAGTCACTGAAACCCTGTGTTCCTCTGAAGAAACAGGTGGTGGTTTAGACAAATGCTGTATTTGGGTTTAGTTCCTCACTTTAATTTAACTTTGCAACTCTATAGTACCTTTAAATACCACTTCCCAGGGAATAATTATTGTAGTATTTTGGAAAATAAATAGCAAATCTTTAAAATTTGAATACATGTGGATGTTACAAGAGACACTCAAGCAGAGTTTCACAGCAATTTTAAGAAAAGCCTGGAAGACAAAAGCATGTATTTGCAAAAATTTAGGTTACTTGGATGAGGAAGACAGCTGCAGAGATTGAGACACTTTAAGGTATCCTGATAGGGAAACCAGGAGACTTCTATTGCTGCGCTCCTTTCTATTCAAGCATAAAGAATTCATATACAAGAAATCTAGCTGGTGTCCTAATTATTTAGGGCATGAAGTTTCAACCAGAGGATATGAACTGCTAATTTGAAGGAACTAGAATGCTTCACAGTCCAATATATGAATATACTCCTACAGGTTTTGTTATAGTCATTCTGTTAAACACTCTTCTCTTGAATACAGCTGAAAAAGGAAGGCTGAATTCCTATGTCACTAAAGCAAAGAGACAGTCCCTTATTTCTCTTCACTGGAGGGCTTTCTTGTTCCTTCCTCCCAACATTACTTAAAAACCGAGCCTGTGGCTTTGATTAGTCTTCAGTAGAAAAAAAAGGATAAGGCCCAAGGACAAGAACCTCCAGCATTAGAGAGAAGTCGATAAAATATACAGAATAAAGAGTGCTATTATTGTATTAACAATTTATTGCTGAAGGCACAACTGTCTAGATATTCTGTCCCAGGTGATTATATAAAATAATTTGAATGATAATTCTGTTACCTGCTTATGGCATATACTTTCTTTATCCCATTCCTTCTCATCAGCAAATCGAAACTGTGTAAAGGAATCTCCTAAGGAAAAGAAATAAAAAATATCTTTATTTAAAAAAAGAATGAAAACATTTTCTCTGACATTCCCATAAAGAAGTAAATTCAAGAAATAAATCTCACCTCTTCAAAAATTTTCAGTTAATATTAATGCTGCTTGTATTCACAATATTAAACTTATTTGTGCCAAACTTCTATAGGACTTTTAATCACTTATTGCAAAACAGCACTCGAAAGGGGCAACAAATACAAAACTGAATGATGAGGTGTTAGGTGCCATGCCAACACACAAGATTTTCATTCAAAGGTCCAATTTGGACAACATACTAGGAATATACATGGTATTCAGAGAGTGAATTTCTTATGAACAGCTTTGAAAGCTCTGTAGATAGACTTTCTCTAATCAACATGCAAATATTTCTAAAAATTGATTACAAATATTCTTTTAAATAATTTTGTACAAGCCAAATAAAGACTTCCTGTTGTCTGGTAGCTATATTCTCTCTCTTCCTTGAACTACTCCCTACTCCAGCATATCATCAGAAAAAGGCACTGAACCCCAAATTTCAATTCATATGCAAAAAGGACTGAATTAAAAGAAACCCTTAAATAGGACTAATTAAGTTAAATATGTAATTACAGGATTCTAACCTACAACATTCCTTTAAGCCAGTAGAAACTTTTTCTTACTATAAGGGATAGTGGATTATCATTTTGCTTGAAATGCAATATTTTTATTGCAGCACCATGCTGTGTTTTAAAAGACAGACCTGCAAATTTATTTACTGAAAAAAACATACAAGAACTCCAGTAACTCAAAAAAATCAGTAAGGTCTGTGACAGCAGAAACATGAAAGAAAGATGATGGCCAAAGGTACAGAGTAAGAGAAAGCTAAGATGTTTCTTCTTAGACTGCAATTTAAGGATAAATAACTTTCAGGAGTTCTATTAGGGAAAAAAAAAAGTGCCATGTAGAATTATTACATGAGGGAGATTAAATTTGATCCTGAGAATTAGAGACTAGTAAGTTGGTCAAGGGTCTGGAGAGTCTCTCTTTTGACAAAAGGCTGAGTGAGCTGGGCCTGTTCAGTCTCAAGAAGAGATGACTGAAAGGGGAACTCATCACTGTCTGTAGGTATCTGAAGGGAGGGTGTCAAGACACTCTCCTTGGTGGTGCCAAGCAATAGGACTAGAGTTAATGGCAGAAACTGATCCGCAGGAAGTTCCACCTGAACATGAGGAAGAACTTCTTTCCTGTGAGCACTGGAACAGGTTGTCCAGGGAGGTTGTGGAGTCTCCCTCACTGGTGATATTCAAGAGCCATCCGGACACAACCCTGAGCAATGTGCTTTAGGATGACCCTGCTTGAGCAGGGAGGTTGGGCCAGATGACCCACTGTGGTCCCTTCCAACCTGACCATTCTGTGATCACCTGTAAGTCACTGTGATTTATTTCAGCAGTTGGCTGAGAAGCAACAGCTCTCTCTAAAAGAGAATGAATGCCCTAGAGCAAGTTTTCAATGGCTTTCCCAGCAATTGATCATCTAGCTTTCATTTGGCTCTCAACATTCTAACTGCCATTCATACCTTTGATGATTCCTGAATCATACCCTTAATCCTGCAGACAAAATCTGAACATATAATTTGCCTTCCCCAAAATGGCTTCTTTTACATTGTCTGCCTGTCCCGAAATGTAGGAGAGTGTAACCTTTCAGCAGTTTTACTCAATAGTGCAAGCATCAGCTGGCTTCTGTTTTGCAAAAAAAAAAAGAATAAGCAGCAAAATGGCACAGGAATTGGCCTATTTCTTTGCCAAATAATGAGAATCGAGAGATCTAGTCATCCTTCAGGTGGAATTTAAAATTTATTCGCTGTGAATTTCAAAACTTTTTTAGTACCTAAAGTGCATTTCTAGTTCATTGCATTTCATGTATGGTCATTGGGCATGCAATAGTCCCATACTAGTAACACTGAGTACCTGGCACATGCACCATTGTTATTTTCAGAACCTTTACAGCAAGTGACCTCAGCTGAATATCTGCACAGATATTTAAGGCCATTACCATGTTCAGCTTGAATATGCATTTCTTTGTTTTCAGTTGCTTTATCCAACATGGCTCAGCAGTACTGTGCAGATATACAACCTTGCCTGATCAGGTTTACAGCTTTACAGCTGATCAGGTTCATACTCAGTGTCTCCAGAGATTACTATTTTGAAAACAGTCATTATCAAACAGTACAAGTGCTAATAATTAAAAATAAGCACTGAAATTAACAATCAGATATCTAATAAGGTCACTAATTTTACAAATGTTCAGTTCATTCAATAAAAACACCAGGTTCCATGCTTTTTCTAGGGATGCTCAGCAGTGTGGAAAAATAAGATCCTATCTCTTCATGCATCTATCTGCACATGCAAACACTTAACTTGAGCACTCACAGTTGTCTCACAAGTGACAAAGGCACCTGCCTCTTCATTGCACAAGAGGAAGTAAATGCCTCTGTTTCAAAATATCTAGAGTACTGCAAATATATATAATAACTAATTCTGAAAACCAAAGAAATAAAAATATTAGTCTCCTGATTTTAAAATGGGTATGAAAATGTGCAAATTAATGTTTGAACAGCTCATATTTTAAAGGCTCAATTTAGTTACATTTGCAAAGAAGTCCTACCAAAAACAAAATGGCCCTCAAAGTCTTCCTATTACTAGAAGAAAGGCATAGGTACTTTCTTCCAATATTCCCAAGACTGCTCAAGTTATTGCTCACACTGCATCAAGGAGGAAATAGGTTTCTCTACTCTTATAAAAGTGTAAAATTAAACTAAATGATTAGTTAAATGCTTTCAGTATCTGAGAATGATCAGATGTAAACAGCTAAATCAACCTTCTCCATCTGGAAAATCCACTGGGATCAAGAACTGGTTTTTGACTGTCCACACTCACAAAGTTGGGAATCATGGACCCTCAGTTTGATATTGTATTGCTGAATTAAAGAGTATGACTTAAACTATAGTTTAATTATGCTCTTTAACTAAGTTAACAAAGCATGCCTTTCAAATGGAAAAGCATAAATACAATTCACAGCAGCATATTTAATGCGAATTAGGTCAATGAGAATGTTAGTCTAACCAATTATCTTTTCACAAGTTCCTTTACCCTGAAAATAACCTCCTTTTATGCCATGAATAGTAATCAAACCACTTGCAATAACTCTTGAGTTACTTTCAACATAAAAAAATACGTTTTTTCTTGAGAATAATTTTTATGTTACCACAAGTATAATTTGGCCTTCAAATACAGAGTAGCTGAAAATAATGCATTCAAGTAAACCTTACACATGGTCTTTGGTAACAGTCATGATAAGCAAATATTAAACAACACTGTTTATTGTTTAAAATGTTAAATTCTTATGAAAATGGCAGAACTAATCCACCATGCTTTCCTACCGCTCAAATATATCATAAAGCTAAACCAATTTATTTAAATAAAAGGTATCTTTCATTTTCCCATTATCCCAATTATCTTTTCCTACAAGTATTCATTGAATAGCAGAATCAAAACATATCCTACCTGTAATCTATAATAAATATTTTCTCATTTGTGAAATTTAAAGTCTAAAAATAGAAAGAATGGAAGAAAACCAGTTTTCAGCAGGAAAAATTCTATTAGTGGAATGATTTTGTTAATTTAAAACCTCTCTCAATCACATAAAACATTACTGAAGACAGAGGAAAAATACTCTGTAGTCTTAGAGATGAAATTGCAGGATGAGAATAGCAAGGAATTAACATGATCCTTCTAAGATTGCCATGGCTGTAAAGAAGTGCTGCAAGTGCAAATATTATACTCTAAACCCACTTTTTAATCATAATCTCTCTTTTAGTCCCCTTTGGGTACTGAAAGGTGCTATAAGGTTTCTCCAGAGTCTTCTCTTCCTCAGGCTGAAATCCCCCAACTCTTTCAGCTTATCTCCATAGAATACTGATAGCAAGGATATTTGTAGCCTGCACGGCAAACTACACGGGGTATTTGTAACCATATTCAAAAAGAACAACATTCTAAATTATTTCCCAGGCGGGACTATGCAACACTACTAGTCACATTTTAAAATAAAAACATCTGACCAAACAGCAGGATTATATGACCAAGGCTAAATGATGTCTTCAAAATTTAAAATATGTCACAGAGAAAGGAGTGAGAAGGAAGGATCTTTGAAAATCAGTGCTGGTTCTGGAACAGAGAGTGCCTGTTCAGGAAAAACAGAACTAATTTAACACATAAAGGAACTGCAGCCTATTGAAATCAAAGACAGATACAATTTTTTTAAATGAGAAGCAGGGTGAAGCCAACAAATGCCAAAATACACAATGGTTCAAAAAGAAAAAAAAAAACCACAAAACCACACAAAAAAATCCCCAGAAAACAAATCTTCCTATTAAAAACTAAATCAGAGGCTAATAAGAGTCAGGAAAACCAAACAAATAAAAATATAATGAAAGAGGTTAGGAAAAACAAACAGTAGTACACTTGCTTCTTAATGAATACCAGGTGACCAAGAAATACGACAGAAGGAACAGGAATGCCTTTAAGCCTTTAAAGCTTTAAAGGGCTAAATGACAGCTCAAGGACACCAGGAACAGTGAAAGGGAAACTGGGGAAGACATCAAACACATTGAGCAATACCAGCTCAATGTGTTTGATGGACAAAGTAGGAACTATCAGAAATTTAATGGCTATGCAGATAAATACAGTATTTTGGGGAAGAGTCAACATGGCATGTGAAGTTCTGCTGCGTGATCTAAGACAACTTCTTGAAAGAAGCAAAATATCATGCACATAAGCAGGATCTAGTTCATATAATTTACATGAACTTCCAAAAGCTCTCACTGACATCCCACTCCCCTTTCCACCCAAGACTTCAGAGCAGCAAAAAGAAGAGGAGGCTTTGTATGAATAAATAATTAGCTTAAAGTAGGAAGAAAAGAGTAAATTGTCAATTTTCATATTAAAAGAAACAACCTGTGCAATTCTCTGGGGTTCTAGCTGTTTAATCTCTACCCTCAATTAAAACAAGAAGAGAAGAAAAGAGGAGAAAATGAAGTAACAAAATTTGCTGATGATACCATGTGTCAGTGCAGATGAAGGTAGGCTGTGAGGAATGACATAAGAACTCCATAAGATTGAGAAAGTAGATTTTAACATCGCAAATATTGAAAATGCAGCAGGCAGCAATTCTCAAAGAAAGCTTAGAGCTAACCAATACCACTCCAAATCAAAATCAGTGCTACACAGTGTGCCAAGCAGCAAACTGTGGAATTCTTAAAAAGGCAGGAGTGAACAACACACAGAATATCATTATGCCACTATCACGTATTACCTCGAATAGTGTGCAGAGTCTTGGTTTCCCAAGCCCAGTCTCAAAAACTGTAACAACATTAGAAAAGGTATAGAACAGATTCTGGATCAGAAGCAATTCAGTGCCTTAAGCTAAAGGAGGGGAGCCAAGGGAACATGAAAGAGATCTAAAAATAGGAAAGGCATAAAAAGGGCAGATGGGGACTAACTGCTCATGGTCTCTTCTCACCTAGAGGCAGCAAACGAACCCAGCAGGTAACAGACTCAAACAGATAAAATGTGGCAAATCTTTATAACTTGAAGCTGGGCTATGGGACTCCAGGCAAACAGATAGTGCAGACAGCACAACATGCAAGGAGGGATATAGGATAACTATTTCTAAACACAAAGATTGCACACCTGGCTCAGATGTGTCCCTCAGACAAACTATTGCAGGCCAAGAAAGTATGTGGGAAAGTAGCTTATAATACAGTACATTCAGGTACCTTAGCTCAGGTGTGTCCAGATGGATCTTGGGTCTGCTTCAGTTGAACCAACCATAAACTAAAGCAAATAGCTAGGGGTTTTTTACCTTTAGAGCTCTACTCTTTTCTTAATTGGCTATCTTTCTGCAAGAAAAATAAGGAGGAAAAGTAGGCAATTCACAAATTTATTTTTAGTCTGTAGTCTGTAGCTGTGTTCTTTCAAGCCAATGCACATTTTCGTTTCCTATTTTTTTCCCACATTTTCTTAAATTTATCACTATTTTACATATGTAATTCTTTTTAATTACTTCATTACTATAGCTTTTGGAATACTGAAAAAATGCAAAATATTAAACTAAAATGCATTGAACAAAAAAGTATATTCAAAATTTCTGTCAACTACAGTAGCCTGGTTATTCATAAGAACCAATCCCACCTCCTCCAGTATTCACTATTTTACTGAATAAACAGTAAAATTATATTTAAGGTTAAAGTTACTGATTTCCCCATAGGTAAGCTTAAACTTTTCATTAAGTTTAAGCTAGTCACCTTAAATATTTACATTTTTCCTGATGCTCTATGACATTTTCTAGTGACATTTTTTTCAGGCCACTAATTTATAACATACTTAGTGATTTTTAAATGTCACTGCAGCCAACTTGCAATATTAGACAAAGTATATAAATCCACAGAGCATACTGTTTTTGAGCAGTATCATTCAATAGGCTGGGAAAAAAAAGTTAAAGATTGCTGCATAACTTAATAATAAAAATGAAATTTAATTACTGCATAAATACACAAGATCAGTGAAATTTGTGATTCTTTCTAGGGATAGGGACAGAAACTCCTTTGGGTAAAAGGGAGAGAACTCATATATTTTGATAAGACTAGATCCAACAGAGGAAAAAGTAGCTTAACAGAAGAGTTTGTGATCCACACAGACTGACAGTTTAAGGGAACTAATGATCCAGCCCTTTGTGAAGACACCGGTTTCTCCAACACCAAGCAAGCAACTGATGTCAGTCCAGCACATGTCCATATCAGGAAGCAAAGCTGAAATTCAACACTGGAAGAGAAGAAGAAATGACAAGGTTCCCACCCACAAAGATTTGCATAACATCAAGTTGCAGAACTCAAAAGAGGAATCCATTTGCATTTGCTGGAACAATTTGCTCTTATATTCTGGCTTGTGAGGAGAGACATCATGAAAAGAAAAGAATCTAAGAGGAACAACAGTCAATCTGAACGAAAAACAGTCATCCCAAAAGATCCCTGGTTTGCCCTGCCTATTTACAGGAACCACTGTGTGGCAGCCACAGAGAATGGGCACTGAAGGATGAGGAAGAGCAGAGAGGGATGCACTCCTTTGCATTCTAGTAAGCAAAATTACCACCTTGAGACCTTGGGGCAGATGGTACCCCTAAGCTGACACCACCACTTTAAAAGCAAAATGAGAACTCAGATTAACAGTTTAGTTTTATACTGAAATGAGGTAAAAGCTGAAACAGCACCCTTCATTGATACTTTAGACTGTACAGCTTGCAAATAATTCATCATCCTATCCTGCTAAGGTTTGATATTTCGAGTAGCTAAAAGATATATCCCACAATGGACAGCAAAACTTCTGCCGTTCATTAGGGAGGTTTTAATTTTTTCTAAAGTACACATGAAGACCAATTTTTACAGTGTTTCCAAATCCAAAGTTTAAGTAAAATATGTGTTTCTAAAACACAATAAAACTACTACTGTTGTTTAGATACCTCATGTCATGCTAGATACAAGAAAGAAGAACAGAAACGGCATGTTAATAGCTTTTGTTGAGTTGCAGAATGGCACTCCCTGGCCTAGGTTCTTTACCTTGTCCTATTTAAGAAAAGTTCCTTCCTCCCAATCCATCAGGATTATTGTTCATTATACCTCCTGTGTAAACAGTGCACACAAACATATTGCTGTATCATATCCAGGAGGTGAGAACATCATTGGACCAGATTTGTTCTTGCACTTCTCCATCTAAGAGAACTTCATATCTAACCGACATGCAGTTAGATATAAACTGCTCTTAGGTAGCTAAGATTAGTTGCATTGCATAAATTTACACTAGGATTACTACTGTTTTCTGTAAGCAGGGTGTCAGAATATTTGGTCTGAAAACTTCGAAATTCATTACACAGCTTATTTGTCAAAAAAATGCAGGAAATATATAAAATAAGTCTCTTTATTCCACATTGTACCTCTGCCCACAAAAAATCTATTTTTAGAAAAAGAATGCCCAAACTCCCACAACAGTAATCTTAGAGCAAACAAATGAACAAACTTAATAAATACTTTATTTTAACCAGCTTGCTAGTTTTTAATTGCAATAATAACCACTAATTGACATAATTAGAGGAAAAAAATTACAGATCTGCTGTCCAGACATGCCACACAAACACTGGAAAACCTCTTCTTCTCTATCCCTCTTCCTTCCAATTTTATAGCAGATAAATCATATAAGTTTACAATAGATTTGACAGTTGAACATTTAAACTTCCATTTTAAGCATCTAAAGCCAGTCTTAATTTTGAATGGTAAGTAGAAATGCTATTTGACACCCCTCACATTATTAGAATTTCAAAACAGAAAAAATTCTAGATTCTTCTTAGTGCTACAGTTTGATTATTTTTTGACAGAACATTTACAACAAAGAATATAATTGTATGATTAATAAATATTCTTTATGATGCTGTTCTGACTATTTTTAATATCATCACATCCAAATTAGGAATATCCTTCCCTAAAGCAAAATTCACTATTAATGTAGGTGGTACATTATGCTCTGTCTACGGGACTATCTTTCAAAAGTATTCATAAATTATACACAAATGTGCAGACCTAAAAATATTCAAGCAGTTTGATACAGTGAGCATGAGGCTTGGCTTTCTTGCATTTATGAGGGGTTCCGCAAGATATGAGAAGTCATAGTACTAACATGAGCTTGCAAGATTTTTTCTTTTAATGAAACAAGCAAAGAAGCTTCAGAAAACAAGACAGGAGGATTTTCTTCTGAAATGTTAATAAAATTACAAGGATTACAATTAGCAAATAGTCAATCTCATAAAGCTCCAGTTCTATAAGCATGCAAGAGCCTGGAAAGCATTTCTTTGTGTGTGCAAATTACTCATACCCCTCCAAAGACAGTAGTGGATTTACTTATCAGAGAATTCTGAACATCAAATTAAAATTAACAGCAGATTGGTTAATACTGACTTATGGTAAAAAACACAAGCAAACAGCATACTGGATTTGCCTTATCAAAGGCTTAGAAAGCCACTACATTCTTGGTCCAAATTTACAAAAGTGTAAAGCTTTTTAAAAAGTTATGATTACCTACAGTGTAGTTTTCCCATTGCTATACAGAAATGGTCAATGCAAAGTTTCAAAACCTTTATTAAAAGAAATTAAGAGTTCTTCTGCAAAGTGAAAAGAAGAAAAATAACTACTTACTATCTATAATTCTTTGTGCCATGTTAAAAGGAAATTGTAGCCACATACAAGCTTCTGCTCATCTTTTGTATTAGGTACCTTGAGAGATTTTCTAACAAATTTATCATAAGTAAATAAAGATTGGGTTAGCTCAACTGAAAACACCAGTGCTCCTCATGTTAACCTCTGCTCTTGTGCCTTTGTCTTGAGCATTCTACATTCTACAGCTTACAATGCCCCTTAGCAACAAATCCTGTAGCCTTCTTATGCAAGTTCTCCTTGTATGGAAGTGACAAGACCTTCAGCTCTCCCACAAATTAAGAAACAAGAATTGTTGGTGCAGAATGGAGAATTACAGTTTTCTGCATGACAAATACCATCTGGGCTATGTATTTACCACTGACACAGTGTTTCGCTGGTCTGAAAAATGCAAAAGTATTGATTTTTATTTAAGGACCTTCTCTATTCAAAGAGCAGAAAAATAAAATGTGCATTTGAATGTTGCTTTTGAAATATTAATTTGAAGATTCCATCACACCACTGACATACTATTAAATAGCATCATAGCAATATCAACATTCAACTTTCAAGATATTGAAGACTGACATATCTGGTAATGTTGGCTAAATTGAAAAATCATCTGTATCCCAGCTATTCACTAGACATATTTGCTTTTTGTTGTTTTTACTTGTAGTGCTTTTTCTACAATCTAGTCCTATAGAGTTAAAAAAATGGCTTGCACCACTCTGGCCCCCAAGGACATTACATCATGATTTATTTTAATGCCATGCTAAGGCCTCCCCCGCCTATTCATTCATCCACCACTCTGTTCTATTCTAGCCCTGTTTATGGGGTTTCTTTTATCTTTTAACCTTGTTTAAATCTATTCTTCCAGATTTCTGATCATGACTGTGGTATTTTAAGTCCCTCTAGTCTACTTGAAACATAATAAGCTGGTGCTAATCAATGAATTTTTTAGTTTAGCAGGAACTGATCTGTGAATCATGCAGAAAATACTCTTTATTCTCTGCTCTGCCTCTTCAAATTGCATTGCTATTTCACTGTACTCAGAAATATGCATGACATTTATCACACATTGTTCTAGTGTTTGATTTAATTCTGAATATGTAGTTCAAAACAAAAGGTTACAACATTTTTCTTTTGTTTACAGGAGTTTCAAAATGCTTCCCTTTTTTCTTTTGTCTTCTTTTTGTTTTTTCCTTCCCCCCCACTTTATTTAATGTTTTCAGTCAGCCTTGCCTTATTGGGCACATTAATTTTGCTCAGTTAGCAATCTGAGAGCAAGGATTAGCAGACAACTAAAAATTCTTAGAATATGTAAAAGTTATTTAGCAGCTATGAATCTTAATGATGTACATGCAAAAAGGAAAAATAATCGTGTTTATAGCATAAGAAAAAGCATCCACCAAGATACTGCTCCTGTCCATGTGTTTTTCCACAGATGAAAAAAAGTGACCTTTTCTCTAAGCATACATTCAGGATTTTAATACCTCTTATGCTTTTGGTCAGCACTTTTAAAATTAACATTTGTAGAATACCTTTGCTCATTTTGATTTTAAGCTTCAGAGCCTAGAAAAGAATCAGAATCAATCAAATTTTTAGGATGACAACAAAGTCACTTAGGCATCTACTCGCAGACTAACACATACAGCCTTCAACTCTCTTTATAGTCCAGAGGAAGTTTTTTCCACAGGCTTCAGTTAGCACTTCTGAAGGTCAGCCCAAAAATGGGAACAATTTTTTTAACTGTGAAGGAATGTATTGGGACAGGATGGAAGAGGAAAAAACCTCTCTCCATTATAACCAATAAAACTCTTTATGGTACTACAGTGCCGGTTCTCACATTTGCCAAATGCAGTCTGTTTACAGGCTCAAACAGTTCTTTCTAAAGCACCTTAAGATCTAAGATCATACAAGCACTAAGATCTAACACCAGTATTTGTTGCCACTCCTGCTACCACCAAAAACACATGCTCCTGCTGAAGCCTGAGACTTCAGTTATCATTTCAAAATCAATTAAAGATTTTGGCTACTGCAGAAGGAAAGAAAAGGTTTGAATTAATGACAGTCTAATTAATTAACCAATTAAGATTCTAAAAATAAACCAATGGCGCTCACCTTTAAAACAGCTCTGCTTCACAACAATCCACAGCTCTCAGAGGGAGGAACTAATTTTTGCTTGCCTTTTTCACATCACACATCTTGTCTTTGCTAAGTGCAAATACAAAATGCAGGTGTTCTACTAATGGTTCTAAATTTTTCAAAATTGAGTTTAAACAGCAAAGCTAGGCTTTTAATTCTTCCAGAAGTGAATAAAGAAATTGATCACCATATCTTTAAACAAACTTCAAACCACAAAGTCTTTTGGAGTATTGCATTCCCACTGAGTACCTTTCAATTTTCAAGGGACAGGATTCAAATTATTCAGAGGTACAAAGTAATTGTCCAGTAATACCATTAAGAGATTTATAGGAGAACCAGTTCCCTGATGTCTATTTTCCTTCCACAATACATATTTGTATGTGTTTTCAAAGACACAGAAATGACAGTGAAATGAGTATTTCCTATACTAACTTCTACAGGTTCTTCAGTTTGAGAATACAACAGGAAACAGCAGTAAGGTATCTGAGTCCTCTCAGGAGAGGGTACTTTGTCACACTGACTAGAAAATATTCAGAATAGAGCAGAAGTTCAATTCATTAACAGAAAGTCACAATATAAAGACTAGAATAATATGTCAATCAAACTATATATATAAAAAGTGAGACTTAAATTTAAGAAAACAAAAAAGAAATTTCAAGGCTGAGTTTCAATTCAACTAAACACAGTTTTACCCATTCCTAATTTCTTTACTCAGAGAACTCCATGTTCAGGATTTTCAGCCATGGGTTCTATGGACTACCTGTCTGGGACCCTGAAAAGAGTGATGAAAGCAATATGAGACTGTGATAGTGTCACCACTGGATTCCACACCACACTGGGAAAAAATCAACTAAAGATCTGCAAGTAAAAAAACTGAAGTCCATTCAGGTCAGTTTAACCACTGCAGTAATTAAATTTTATATTACATATGGGGGTATCATGGGTTCTCTGAAAATCCAGTTAAAAATATACTTGAACTGTCAAAGCTTACTTGCATTTTATTCATCTTTGGTTTTGAGAGGTGAGCTGTTCTAACCTGCTGGCTGCAGCTTCCTTACCTTACATTGAATCCATGATGAGTCACTGAAGAAACTAGACATACTGCAAGGCTGGTTTTGAAGGATGACTCAGAACTAAGAATTAGCAACCATTGGAGGGATAAGAGAAAAAACAGAATTTGGAAAGGGCACATATTTCTAGACATATCTGAAATTAAAACTTAACTCTTCCTATGCCCTCAAAGGCTCTGGTGGGGAAATATTCTGGACTAATGTCAGGAGGAAGTATGTTACAATGGGTTGTCATACTATTGTACTTAGTGATCAATAGATTGTTGTGCTTTTAGAATTTTTTTTATTACACTGTATAGTAGCGCAACAGCCATGATTAGTAATTTACCAGACTACACCTAAAAAAAATATAAAGAAAAGCAAACATACCAAAAAACACCCTTAACTACTGAAAAGCCATGCATCTCTCTGATTCTATAAAAATAAAGATAATATGGGCTGAAAATTACTCTCATTTAAAATATACTTTTGAAAAGTATTATCATCTTCACTTGAATTTAAGTTCAAAAGAATAAAAAGCTCTTTGGCAATTGATCATTTTAGAAACAAGCTCTCTTTCTATGACTGTCAAAATGCACACTAGGAAACTTTGGAAAATGCCACCTACTGAATTCATGAGCAATCTTTGTGTTTATCATGTCTGCATTTCACTGTGAGACTTTCTAAGCAGGATAATAAAAATAAGATAGAAATCACCAGACTAATGTAAAGCCAGACATATCCTCACTATTGGTTGAACATGCAAATGGAAAAGCGACAGCCACATCCATCAGCCTGAGCTGGAGAGACCCCAGAGCCTCTGGGCTGAGCAAAAGGAATGCCCAGGAGCTGTTGGAGGTGGTGGTTGCCCCAAAACAAATAATCAAGGAACTTGCTCTGAAATTTTTGTCCTGAATAAAAATGGCAAATCTAATTTTAATTATCACAGAATGTACGGAAGAAAACTAAAGTATAGCTCAATAGGTCACTTAGCACCAGCAATTGAACTCAGTAATACCAAGTTCAGTAACTGTGTGTTTAAGAACGACTTTTTTGCTTCAGTGACATAAGGGAAGTATCTTTGATGAAAAGGTGTAGAAGTGAACATGGTTACCAGACGAATGAGATGTATTTAGCAAATAGTTTCATGACTTGACTCTCATCACTTTGGTATAACGAGAACTCGACAGTAATAGCTCAAGGTAGAAAAGCATGTATCACCTGATTTGATCATAAAAATGTGACTCCATACAAAGCTTATCTTCCGAAATTCTGGAAAGTGTTGCTCTCTCAAAAAAGCCCTCTATGCAGTTTCTCTACAATGCACTTATCTGGACTGTAGATTCATTTTGCTTCTTCCATGTCTATAAATAAATGATGAAAAAAGCTATTGCATGAGATGCTACATGTGTGTAAGAGGTCACACACCCATAAAGGTGGCCAAGTTCAAACTGGAAACTACAAACTTGATTTCACAGTAACATTAACAGTGCATTTACCCATGGTTCTGTGAGCTCAGAACCGTGGCCATAAATTTTACAGGGCAGACATAGTCAAAAGGTCTTAGTAAGAGGATACCCAAAGGAAAAACAAAGGAAGTCCTCTTTATCTACACAACATTTTCAGGCTTCCTTTGATACCTTTGAGATTCTTGTACCAGACTAATGACTGCATTCAGCTGTCTGTGAATTTGCTCACAGGAGTGCCCTTCATAAGCCAGACATCTTCATATATGAACAGCTGCACAGCCTGGCAGAACACACATGGGCCACTACAGTGTTTTCCTGAATGTTCTCACTGCTACTGAAAGGTAAAAGCAGCACCCTGTACAGCTGCTTAATGTATTGTAACATAGTCCAAGTGAAGATCTCAAAAGCTTTTTGTTGGCTGGATGAGTACTTACAAAAGTAGGTACCTCTGCTATTGCTTTTAATCTGCTAATGGAAATAAAACAGCGATCAATGTGAATACAACACAACAGATGAAATAATTCAATTCCCTCAGTTGAATTCACCTCCTTTCTTTGAAAACAGGAAGTAGCAGTCTCCTCATCTGAGATAAGAAGATACAAATCCCATGCCTGCTGCAATGATAAGGGCTTATTTTCTCTTTGGATAACTTTTCAATGAGACACATTCATGAGATTAGGGAAAGAACAGCTGGAAATAGTATGTGCATTTTGTGGCTTGTTTACTCCTTTGATCTTCACTGGGGTTCTCTATGAGTAATAGAGGCCACTTTTCTTATGAGTAAAGGATTATGAAGAGCAGCTGCAGTCAAGATCAAGCTTACAGTCCAAAAGTGTGGTACCTGGGGAGCACTGTCAGCTAACCTTCCTGGGATTCTTTGTAGGTTTTAAACACATGGAGAATGCAGCCACAAAAATCTGATAATGAATATCCCTGTAGTAAAGGTTCATCAGATAATTATATACTGATAAATTCTAAAATTGCTTCTCTAGAAAGGTACTTCAACACTTTGTAGTTACAGGAGAGCAAGAAATACCACTGTTTTGCACAACAAAATCAATGATTAAGACTTAAATAAAAGTAGCTAATACTTTGTTCTATTATCAGCCCAAATAAGACTGACATATGTATAGATGTTTTACATTCCCAGAAAGAACAGTGGGTTATGTAAAAACTCTCAATGTATTTTTCATTCTATCAGTCAGTGAATACAGTATTAGTGCCTAGTGTCTTACTGAAAAAAAAGCAATAGTAGTGACTTTTACTGACAAAAATACTTCACATTGTTAAATAGAACCCATTGAAATTTAAAGTTTTAACAGCATATATTTCTATTCCTGAAGGATATGACATCAAAGTATAAGCTATAATTTTCAGTTAAAAATCTAGGCGTAACATAGAGAACTAGTGTATCTGTTAAAATGGGAGTTTTGATCTCAGGGTACTATGTCCTTGGAGAGGAACATAAAAAATGGATGAGGTATCAGAGAATTTAGTTCACATACTTTTGTCACTGAACTGACAGTCAAAAATTAATTTTGAGAACAAAAATATGAACTTCATGTTCTGAGACTATGACAACCAACCTTGTTGATGACACTTGATTTCTTGTCCCTGTGGGCCATTAGAGCTTAGTTTCTTAAGGTCAGACCCTCTAAGCAGCTATAAAGATCTTTTTTATGTATTGAAAAAAAAACCTTACAGGATATTCTAGTTATTTCTTATAAGATATTGAAAATATAAGACAAAAAGCAAAAATAATTTTTTTAAGCCTGAAGAAAAAAAATTGCTGTTATCTCTGCTTTTTCATTTTAAAATACTTTGTACATAAATCTACCATCAATAAGGCCTCATTACTCTATTGGCAACATGTTTCTTCTGCACATTTTTCTGCTATAACCTACAACAGTCATTGGCAGATATTATTAAAAGCAAAAATTAATATATAACTAATACAATGAAGTATGATCTATGAAGTACTGAGAAAGCAAAAAGACATAAATTACAGACAGGATTAAAACTACCAATTATTTATTAGAACTCTGTAATTTGTTCCATCTATTTTTGCAAGTGCATATTTTGTAATATGTAATACTTGATTCAAGTTAATATAAAAATGAAAATTGTTACTAATAATCTTGGGTCTCTTGAAATATCTACTTAGCTGCAGTAATGTAATGGAAGTTTCAATAAAAATTAAAAACCAACTAGTACCTGACAGTCAAACACACATAAAACAGAAAAACAGAAGAAAATATGGAATTAAAAGAATAACATTCCAAATAAACACGCTAGTTGAAAGAGAAAACAAAGATATTTAAGAAATTGCAATTAAGAATCAATAGAAAAATATTTTTTTAAATCTTATTTTAAAATGAGTAAGACGTTTCTCCAAGACAGCTGCATTTGGAAGTGCACAAAAATGTACAAGGATCTACTTCAACTAAAACATTGTTCAATCAGTCCAGAAGTATCATTTCCACAGCTAAATAAATTCCCAAACATTTGTTCTTTGACCAATCTCTATCCCTAAGCTCCATTACCTTTAGATAACATTCTTAGGCAGATAAAAAGGAAAAAAACATTTTCTTTAGCAAAATGTAAAGGAAGTAATCAGACAATACAAATTATTCAGGCAATTTTTACTTGTGGCTACCAGCAAAAATTAGACCATTTCATTTTAGGAAGTACACGGTTATATCTATGATCCTACACTTCTATTCTAAAAAATACAGGTTAACTTCCCATATAATTAATATTTACTGTGTGAAGTTTATGGCAAAAGGCTTTTTATACTAATCTGTGCTGTCATCCTTACTACCTAGCCCAAGTGTGTAAATGGCAGTGTTCAGCACAGCAGTGGCTACCATACAGGTAGTACTTGTAAGCACCAAGCTCCTGGCACAGAACCTACTGCTCAGGCTCATCAGAAAATGTGTGTCCCACCCCTCCCTCCTTCCCTCCACACCACAGCTCTGGAACCATCCACCTTCTCCCTCGGGCTGCCTCTGGGGGCTCTCCCACTCACACCTCCTCTTGCTCAGGTCCCAGATGTATAGCTGCAAATACTCCTTCATGCTGAATCCTTACTGAGCTGACTCACTTTGTTAGACCATCAGAAAAGCACTGCTTTTTTGTTTGTCAATTAAACTTTCTGTCATTTTAGCAAGCAGATTCCAAGAAGCATGAGAGCTGGCACAGCAGGAAAAAAAAATGGATAAATGCTGTCAGAAGCAGTGAAATGACAAACTAGGATAAAGCAGAACACGAGCTCTATTCAAAAGCAGATTCTTACACAAGGTCCTACAATTGAGTGTCTAAAACTGAAGAAACAAAATTGCAACAAGCTCAATTACTTAGAAATGAATGTCTGAAAAGAGTATTAATTGCTAATATTTAAGAACCCAATTGCTTTGAAACTAAGCATATTATTCAGATGGCAATTTTTTCCTAAGAAAGCATATAGAATATTTACAAAGCTCAAGCTGTAACATCAAAGCACAAGTAAAAAATTGGCTTGCATGTCTCCTGCGTGTGATGAGGTCAGCACAACACAACAGCAGAACTACTGGCAATCACTACTCTCTTTCTAAAACTTTTTCCTCAGCATGAGAGAAAAGCATTAACCCATGAATTGTCAGTGAGATAGATATAAATATTTCAGAATATATTTTTCTGACAAAATTGGGTCAAAGTAGCCATGGACTGAAATTTGAAAATGTTGATCTATGTTCAACATAGAGTAGCTGGGGAGTTGGCTGCAAGGATGCTTGGAAAAGAATGAATGGGAGGAAAAAGGAATTAAAAAACATAGCAAGAAGAGCGCTGTTACAAAAAGCTTTAACAACAATAGCTACTGATCTTAAAGAAAATGCACCATTTCCATTAGCAAAGCATTACACAAACCATTTTTACTACATTTAAACTATAAATAATGATTTTTTTAATGTAATCTGAACAAAAATATCAGATGGGTGACCACATTAATTTTAAACATATTAAATACAATTAAAAGAAAAATCCAACCCAGTAATTTTAACCAAAACAACTCATCTGGCTCTAGTTACAGACATGTTGTGATGTGAATTCTGCTGATGACATATGTTTTGTTTAAAGGACACTCATGCCTTTTAGAATGAAAATACAGCATGTCTTTACCAACAGAACTCTTGGGAAATGTCCTCCTAGGTAGAGCCATTGAATTTCGTTACAAACCAGGACTGCATAGTCATGGTCCTTACAAAGACATAGACACATAGCTGTGGTATCAGTCTGGTACTAGAGAGATCTATTCTGTAGAAAGACAAAACACCCAAACCTCTCTCTTGGTCTCCCTAATGCTTATCTTCAATTTAAAGAAAAAATCTTTTTCATCCATGAAAAAATGCATTTGCATGTAAATGCTCTTCTGGAAAATTGCAGATAAATGCACATAAAACTGTCCTTTTCAGATACACACATGTGATACAGAAATGAAGCAAATGTCTGGAAGCTAATGTCTGTAATTTGTTTTGCTTGTGAACTCTTTATTCTGCAAAAACTGTTTTTCCCTTTTCAATTAAACTTGTCTCTCAACAACTTTCTCTCCCCACAGCTAACTTGAGAAAAAGGTAACTCCTATCAAAAGACAACATTGTTGCAGCATTCCCTAGCTTTTCACTTCAAAATACAGTAAAGGTCATATCAAAATGACTGGAACTTGCACAGAAATTATTTTTAAAATGATGCATCTGAAGAAGCTAAGCTTCCTGTCTCTGTATAAGACAACAACTGAATAACTAACAGAAGTTGCATACCTACAGATAGGTCACGTACAAAATTAAAACACAGCAAGAATTTCCTGAGATACGTAAACACATCAAACCTGCTGCAACCAGTACATCCTGAAACCTAAAAGGAAGTACATCAATTTTAGAAACAGCATGCCTACACCATCTTTTCTCACAAATAATTTCTACCTGTTAAACTACACGCTGGAAAGAAAAACTTAGTACCTTTTAAAACAACTAAGTTTTCATCAAAAGTTTACTGTGAAGAGGTCTCTATGAATAGAGCAATATTTCTAAAACAAAGTCTGTATTAACCAACGTATGAACCAAATCACAGTAATTTGGAATAACTGTGAGGTTCTCTTCAATAGTTCATTTCTTTACCCAAACAAAAACACCAGCAAAATGCATCCAGAGCATGAAAATCAGACAGCTCAGAGATCCTTTTTTATACGTACCTGCAGTAAGCATTGTGTGATCATACAAACCCTGTCCACAGAATGAAAAAGCAGGTTTATCCCGTAAAATGAAACCACGTAAGTAAAACTCATGACCACACTATCATTTAATTTGGCTTTTGTTAAGTAATTTTTATTTCCTCTGATTTAAGCCTTAGATTAAAATAAACAACCGAGATTCAATATCTATAGTCAAAATTAAGGTGAAGCAGTACACTGAAAAAGAGATGTAACAGAGCAATAACAACACTTAGACTCAGTGTGGGGCTCCACATATTTTATTTGCTCGCATGGCTTATGGAGTGCAACTGGCTCACACTTGGACCTCTTGGAATATGTCTGTGGGCAACAACACATGCCCAGGTGTAACCATCTCTAACACCTGCCTTTTGTTCACTTTGCTTCATTTTTATAAAAAAGGAAGTACAGTACTTCACAAGAAGCATTGCTTGCAAAGTTGCAAGACTTAGACTCATGAAAGTACTCACCATTATTTTTATGAACACTTTACAGAAAAAGTATTTTTACTTTCAAATATTATGGGTTAAATTTAAGATTTAAATCAATATCCAGAAATGAGATGAAAGCTTAGATACTTTGAGAAATACAAGGTGAATAATTTTTCTATCAAGAGAAACCATGGCACTTCATATCATTTAGTGAAGTACAGTGTCTTCCTAGTCCATTAAATTATAGCAGCCTTTTAATAATTGAACATTTTTCTAAATAGCATGAAGCTGGATGAATAAAAAAAGTCTTTCATTTTAATAAGAAATTAATCTATTTGTTTTAATGAGGGTTAACCACACTGGTTTTTTAGTGCCAAGGAGGCTCATGGAAGAAGGCAATTATTAAACAGCTCTAACTACCTATATGTAGGCTGACACAAACACTTTTTCTAAAATGATGACATATTCTCAAAACACTTTACCCTGAAGTATTCTACTTCCATAGTACAAATACTCCACATCTGGAAAATCCTTATTAAAATATGTTTTCTAGTAGCTAAGTTAAATTGCATAATAGCATCTATGTTGCTGCAGAAGTGACATGGCTATGCATGGATAAAGCTAATAAAAACTCAAAAGTCCTCTTAAGTGCTTGTGCTGTTACATAGCAGTCTTGCCCTAATTCTTAAAAAGCCTCCCTAACAAAGTCTATGTTACAAGGCCTACTAGGTCTTCAAATACCAGAAGCTTTCTAAAATACTTGCTAAGGACAGCGATCTTTCTGTATTGTATCCCTTTTTTAGTGTGTTTCATGTGCAAAGGTCCGCTGGCCTCCCTGACCCCAATCAGGACTTCAAGGACGTCATTTCAATAACGGAACGGGTGTTCACTGATTGACATCCGAAACAAAACCTCCAGAGAGACCGAGTCTCTCTCTTCAAAGGAATCAATCACAACTGGCTACACAGCACTAGTTTAATTTAAAATTCTAATTCATACAAAACAAAGGGTAGAGGTGAGCAATCACCTCTGAGGTCAAATTTGTCAAAAAAATGCAAAACAAGGATGTAAAGCTCATTTCCTCCAATAATACCCTTGACGCTCCCTGTTGTACTAACTGCATTTTCAAACACAAATTATCAAGACTGTACTCTGCCTGGAGTAGCTCTCTTCAGTTTCAACCACAGGAATAATTCTGTCATTTCCCCTGCACTGACATTGGTGCATTCCTTTGTCTCCCAAAGAAATGTAGCTTACACTCACCAAGACTCCACGCATCAATATATGCATAAATACATCAACATTAAAATAAAGAAGTCCACAATTACCTATATCTGAATTGAAAAGCCTTGATATTTCTTGTACTGATAATGAGAACTTGAGCTGGACAACCATTAGCAAAAGGAACTAAGTGCTTCTGTTTTCCTGAATGATGTAATGGCTAAATCAGAAGGAGAGTTAACCATCAAATCATAACTGATCACACAAAAATGTAACAATAAGTCTACCAGAAATGCATTTAAAAAACATTTTGCGATATATTTATTTATTTACTTACAAGACTAATTATTAATGAAATATGGTTTATGAGAGATACCATTTGTCTATCTACCAATAATTTTTGATCTACATAACAAATTCTAATTTAATATAAAAGCAGGTGAAGCTTTTGGACATACAAAGGTCCACATTTTGTGACCAAAACTCACTAGGTAAAGATGAGCCCTTAAATGTGTTTATCAAAGGAATAAATTAAAACTCCTCCTCTTATTCATTCAAAAAAATGCAGTAACCAGCAGAGCAATTAGCAAATCTGTAAGTATAAACCAGTAATAGCATAGTGACAACTGTCCAGATTAAAAACGTTAGGAACAGAGAAGTGTATATATAAACAAACTGTAAAGAAAATAAACTTAGTAGTTTCCTTGCCCATGGGAAAATCTATTATTAAGAAGAACTTTCAGAAAAGTTTTGGTTTTTTTCAAGGTATTATGGCAGAGAATTANTTATTATTATATATATATAAATATATATATTTTCTGACATACATAATCTATTCCTCGATATCCAAATGAAGAAACAAGTATCAGGGAAAAAGACAGAGAATGGAAACATGCTGAAAGGCAACCTCAGATAAACTCACGCTGCCATTAATTATACACAAGTACTGAGATGAGAGAGCAGAGAACGGTACAATGAATTTAAAACTATGCAAGTAAATCAAGGGAAACAGACTCTTCTTCAGTGGAATTTTACCCTTACAGTGGCCTTACAAAAACCAAAGAAACGCTTGCCAAACAGGGCATAACTTACTATGAATAAAGGTGGCAGAATTCTATCCTTTAATCTACAATTATATTTAAAGGATTATTTGTACTACTGCATCTAGTAAACAAATTAGTGACATGGATTTTTTCCTTCAGCTTGTAAAAGGGATGTACTGATAAACAGTACTGATTCTTTCTGCTATCACCATCATTAACAGGTGATGGAGAAGGGAGTGCTTAAGCTTAAATCTCTCTATCTTAGTCTTTAAAATTAGCTTCTGATGTATAGACCACGCTAGCAGTTACAAACTGAACCTATTATCAGGGAATTTCACTGATACTCAGTTAGACACATACAAAATACCAAGTTTGGGTAACACAAATTCACCAGGAAACATTTTAAAAATAACATATTAGCACAGACAAGGCTTGTTCTGTGTCTTTAGGATACAGTCACTCCTAAATATGATCAGCCATGCAAATGTGCTCAAAAACCTCAAGATAAAGCTAGCATTAAAAATTAATACCAAAACTACAACATGAACTTCCTATTTCTCCAATTCAATTAAGATCAAAATTTCAGTCAAGTGTTTACCTGAACACAAATTAGAATACTGAAACTAAATTGAGGAACTGGAGGAAAGAAAGACACCTTTATGTTTACATCAGCCTCTCCCCTGCCTTCAGGCCAATTGCTCTTCACTCTGCTGACTTGGCATTTCTTAAAGCCACATTATGCCTTTCACTGTTGAAAACCACTGGAGACAGCATTTTGGGACCTCTAAGAACTGCACAGTAAGGAACTAAATAAAAGCAAAATTAATCTCAAGCTACTATTTCTAAGGGATTTTTACCTTAAAAATAGAAATACCTTACCTTATTGGTTTTATTTCATCTTAAGCTACTACTTCTGAGGCATTTTTATCTTATTGCTTTTATTAAAAAGGGTTATTTTTTTGTTGTTTTAGAAAATCTGCACGATTTTCTTAAGCAAAACCCCCTCAAAATGTAATATTATAATAATAGTGCATTGATATAGGATTAGTAGTAAGCAATCATTTTGTTTGTAATTGAATAAACAAAAGCTATTAAAGAACAGCAGATGCCAATACTTGCATAGCCATAAAGCTCCAAATCAATACCTGCTTCCACTTCCATTAACGAAGACACACTCATTCCCTAATGGCTACTTAAAGTGATACAGGAGGAAACACTTGCAATTTTTGTAGAAAGTTTACACTATTTGACTTTTTAGTACCAAACTGCTTTATGAATGAAAAGGATTCAGAAAGAATAATGAAAGATTATTTAAATGTTGAGATTAAAGTTACTAGGCTTTTAGGCACATTTTTTAAGTAGTTCACGTTCCTGGGGAAGGAGATGCTTCCCTGTTGCTTCTTCTCCTACTGGGGTGACAAGCAGTGGAAGCCCATGGTTTTACTACTGGTATCACCTTAAGAATGTAGAGTTTAAACCAGATTTACTGAAGCCAAGAGATAATTGGATTTCATTAAAAAGGTAAACATTGATATTTCTGTTCAAGTGTAAGAGCTTTTTGCTTTTAATTGTGATATGCCAAAAATCAGAATGATGGTAGGTAGCTCTTAAAGAAGTTATCAGATTTAGACACAGTTCATGTATTATACATATAATCTTCCAGAAAGGAAGAGAAGGAAGTTTATGAAAGCAATTACCTCACAAAGAAGCATTTTAAACTTTAATGTATACATTAATATACATTAGAGTTTTCAGTGCTAACATCATGCTGACATTGTCTCTTTTTTTTTTGTATTCTAAAAAATTAAATAGGTAAGGTTAAATTTTACCTGAAAACATTTTCCATTAATGAACATGTTTGAGAAAATGCCACTATGGCATTACTCTTCCAACACCTGATACCCCAAGACATACTTGCTTCAGAAATTACTGTAAAATGGCACATTTGTAACAAGCATCAGTTAAAATTATTGAAATTATAAAGTGGCTATTAATATTAAGATGTACAGAAAAGTTTTAAGAAAACCCAATGCAGTGCATTGAAGACTCATTTAAAAACTCTGGACTGCTCAAGTTACAATCATTCTATTAACATACCTTCAACTGACATTAAAGAATTTTCTCAACTTGTTTCTACTTTTGCCTGTTTGACTCAGGTACACAATTTACAAATCAAGTATTAATCCTTTCTTTTTGAGGGGAAGAGACAAGATAGAGGGAATGTGACTACTCTTGTGTTCATCTATTCAATGACAATCTCATAATTCAGTTTCCTATTTCCATGACTATTCACGGGGAAATTTTAAAATCAGGTAGTTAAACAAATATAAGATATATTAACCTGCATTCTTTACCCTTTCCTTCCACTTTGTTGAAAGCTACCAGGTACCATGGTGACAGACAATAGAAATACTTAAAATACTGTGTGTCATTCTATAGTGATCCTGGCACTAACATTATACTGTGGATAAGTTAGAGAGGAAATGGCAAAGACTACCATCATTGGGAAAGGTCATGATGATAGTTTATGGTAAGTCATTCAGCAGTTTCATAGCAACTATTAAAGAACTTTATTTTCTAAAAAAAGGAAAAAAAACTAAAACAAAAGAAAAAAATCAAAACTACCCTGAAAGATTCATACATATATAGTGTAACAGCCTATTCTTCCATATGAAATTAATAAATTACGTATAACCGCTTCTAAATCTCCTAGGATGATAAGTCATTTAACCCTTAATAGCTACAGGCAGACAAATAAAACCACGAATTTTGATCATGTATCTCCTCACTAAAGCTCAAAGAGTGAAGACAGAAGAATGAGCTAATACCTTGCACGTATGTGTGGCAAAGTACTGGTAACCAAGCAACAGGCAGGAAACGTGTCAGAAAGGAAAAGCATATTTACGGTCCTACCAGTCTCTCAGTTATACAATTCCAGATACCAGTTACAAGAGGGGAGGATCAGACTGCACAAAGCACCTTTTCTTTTTCTTATTTCACCATTTTGCTCTACTACGGATATTGCCTGGGTTTTAATTGGATTTCTTTCACATGACAATATCTGCCTTAATTCATAACTGAATAAGCAACTTCTGCACGAATAGATGCACATATAGAGAATGCATCCTGAACTTACTTGGGTTTGTTGGGTTTGTATTTTAATAGGATTCTGTGTTAGTACTTCATGTGAATTATTCACTTTTTCTGTATGATCAGCAGAACACTCAGGAAAAAGGAAATACATATTATTAGACAAATATAAATACATTGTGTATATATATGTTCAGCGTGATTATTCATGCAAAGACAGTTCTTCACATACACACACCTGCTTAGAGAGTTTTATCTTTAACCTTGAAGTTCTTAAGACTTAGTCCAAAGTGCACAAGTTTACTAAATTCCCAAATGGAGAAATTCCATTTTTTGTTAATTCATTTGTCCCTTTTAAACATACAAATGGCAAATAGGAAGGTTGTCATAAATAGTCATATTTAAGTATTTCTGGGAACACAAGCATAGCAGAAACAATGTCTATCAATGTTTCTTCAAACTAAAGCATCCTAAAAACTCAAAGGAGTAGAGTAAGCAATGAAGCTTTAAATACATTTTTAGTCTTATGTTCCCCTTTTAGTTAGCATTTATTGAAACACAACCATTAATTATACTTCAAGCAAGCTGTGGAAGCAGTAGTGACCCTGGTCCTCACTACACCTAAAAGATACTTGCCAAATGCACCAGAACACATACACACAAAAAGACACAAGTCCCTTGGTTTGAGTTTTGGTTGGAGCCATGAGGAAGAAGAGACATCTTTCCAGGGTGTTTCTGCTTCTTCAGAGGCAAACTCAATGAATTTTCATTCTTACATAGAATACATTCTATTTTTGATACAAATATTGGTGCTAAATCTAAAGTCAATCACTTAAATGGACACAAATGACAAGAGGTATTGTTCCTAATTTCTAATAAAAAATTCAATAAATTATATTTATAGCTTTGTAATAAAAAATTAAAAATATGGTAATCACACAGCTATCTAGAAGCCCAGTATATAATTTGATTTTATTTGATCACCATGATACTTGTACTCCTTATTACAATCAGGAGTACAATTTAAATCATGCTTACTGCATTACAGGTTATTAACTCAAAGAAGATTTAATAAAATGACAATATAAACAATCTGAGTAAAAAAAAAAAGTCTTTAAAAAGTAGACCATGAAGAGAAACAGTGAAGAAATACAAGTGATCATTTCTAGGATTGCCAGTTGCCTCAGACATTTCTTCTTTCAACTTTCAGTGATACAGTAACACTTTATATGCCACAAGAAAAGAACACTATTTTGAGAACAATATAACAATAATCAAAGAAAAGATGGAAACAGTATCATTAACTATGAGAAATATAAAAGGGTATCGCTAAGTGAGCCTTGCTTGAATGCTGAACTTTCATAATTCAGATTAAAATGGAATACAGAACAGAAATGGTGACACATATGCTCAAATATTTTCCTCTGTTTTCACTTCTACAGCTTATGGTATGTAGGATTATGTTCATTCATATAAACATAATTATTTCATGCAATGCTAATTCAAACAGCTAATATTTAGAAGGAAAATGTTTGGATCTTTTGTTCCTGTTCAGACTATTGTGAAATCATACAATTTGAACAGGTCTCACATGAACATCTAGACTTTTTCCTTCCCAAGAAGGCTCACCTACTCCTATGTTGTTCCTGGAAGATGTTTTTCTAGTTTGTTGTAGGAGACCTTCAGTGACAGAGACTCTCCAGTGTCTTTAGTGAGTTTAATCAAAACATTTGGCTGTTCTCACATAAGTACTATTTTTTCCATGTTTAATCTAAACCCTATCTCACTGCAATGTACATGCTATGCCACTTTTCATCTACACGATGAAGATGTATCCGGGCTGCAGCAGGGGCCTTGCCAGGCAGCAAGCTGCTCAGGAGCCAGCAGTGCTTCCTCAGAGCTGCTGAATCACATCTGGAATACTGCACTGGTTTGGGCCCCCCCAACAGACACTGGTACACAGCAGGAGGCTCAGCAGAGCTCCTGGGATGGCTGGGTGTGAAATTTTAGAGATAATACGTGAATTTCTGAAGAAGAAATGTAAACAATAGCTAAGTTTAGAAAGTGTCCTTGGAACTGCATTAGCTGAAGTCACCAATGGAGTCAGATAAATTAACATAAGACCAATCAGCTAATGGCAACTATCAGTGTTATAAAAGTCTGTGTTCAAAATAAACTTTCTCTTCATATTGTCACGGTTAGCTGGTGAGTTTTTCTGTCTCGCTCTCTAGCACGACTGCGACAGCTGGGGGCTGGAGCACTTGCTGTGAGGAAAGGCTGAGGGAATGAGACTTGTTCAGCCTGTGCAGGAGATGGCTTTGGGGGAGACCTAACAGCAGCCTGCCAGTACCTATGCTGAGGCCATCAAAATGACTGAGCCAGGGCACTCAGTGTGCATGGAGGGAAGGACAAGAAACGACTGAAATAAATTGAAACGAAGGGTTCAGACTGGATATAAGGAAAAACATTTTCACCATGGGTCAGGCAGTGGAGCAGGTTATGCCAATGCCAGCCTTTGAGACTACTACTGGATAAAGCCCTGCACAACATTGTCTGACCACAGCTGACCTTGCTTTGCTCAAGAGGCTGGACTAGAGACCTTCTGAAGATTCTGACAACCTGAATTATTGTGTGAACCTGTAACATCCATNAGTACTATTTTTTCCATGTTTAATCTAAACCCTATCTCACTGCAATGTACATGCTATGCCACTTTTCATCTACACGATGAAGATGTATCCGGGCTGCAGCAGGGGCCTTGCCAGGCAGCAAGCTGCTCAGGAGCCAGCAGTGCTTCCTCAGAGCTGCTGAATCACATCTGGAATACTGCACTGGTTTGGGCCCCCCCAACAGACACTGGTACACAGCAGGAGGCTCAGCAGAGCTCCTGGGATGGCTGGGTGTGAAATTTTAGAGATAATACGTGAATTTCTGAAGAAGAAATGTAAACAATAGCTAAGTTTAGAAAGTGTCCTTGGAACTGCATTAGCTGAAGTCACCAATGGAGTCAGATAAATTAACATAAGACCAATCAGCTAATGGCAACTATCAGTGTTATAAAAGTCTGTGTTCAAAATAAACTTTCTCTTCATATTGTCACGGTTAGCTGGTGAGTTTTTCTGTCTCGCTCTCTAGCACGACTGCGACAGCTGGGGGCTGGAGCACTTGCTGTGAGGAAAGGCTGAGGGAATGAGACTTGTTCAGCCTGTGCAGGAGATGGCTTTGGGGGAGACCTAACAGCAGCCTGCCAGTACCTATGCTGAGGCCATCAAAATGACTGAGCCAGGGCACTCAGTGTGCATGGAGGGAAGGACAAGAAACGACTGAAATAAATTGAAACGAAGGGTTCAGACTGGATATAAGGAAAAACATTTTCACCATGGGTCAGGCAGTGGAGCAGGTTATGCCAATGCCAGCCTTTGAGACTACTACTGGATAAAGCCCTGCACAACATTGTCTGACCACAGCTGACCTTGCTTTGCTCAAGAGGCTGGACTAGAGACCTTCTGAAGACTCTGACAACCTGAATTATTGTGTGAACCTGTAACATCCATACAGATTCACAGAATCATTTAGGTTGGAAAAGACTTCCAAGATTATCAAGTCCAATTTTTGACTGATCACCACCTTGTCAACTAGACCACAGCACTAAGTGCCATGTCCAGTCATTTCTTGAACACCATCTCCCTGGGCAGTCTGTTCCAATGCTTAACAGCCCTTTTCATGAAGAAATTCTTCCTAGTGTCTAAACATCAAACATATAGAGATAGTCAAAAATACCAAGGCTAGGCTCCCTATTTAATATTTTTTCTTTACAACATAAGAATGGTTGTACTTATGCAGACTGATGGTCAATTACACCATGAGTATCTCACCTCCATGACTTGTGACAAGTAGTTGCCTAAGACAAAGTGAAACAACAGAGCAAGGATACTCTCTCCTCCCTAATATTATTTCAACTATGTGGAAATTTGAAACCGATAACATTTCCAGAATTCTCTAATAGAACCCACTTCCAAATGCTGTTAAAAATATTTAGCTATCCAGTCAGAGAGGATATAGTTAGTGTGAATTTATGCAAAAAATAAGCTATTCAAAGCTTTCATTTTCCTGCTTTCACCTGTTAGCAACTTTCCTCCCTGCTCAGCAGCAGGGTCAATTCCTTTGCTCATTTTTATTCAAAAACCTACAACACAAGTAGTAGCAGAGACAATTAGAAAAGAATGTCATCTTCAATTACTCTTATGCTAGATCCTTTGTGTGCTTCCACTCTGCTTTTTTTTACCACAGCAGACTCTTATTCTGTTCCTTCATGACACCAGAATCACATAATTTCTTCGACCCTTATCAGAAGTATCAAACACACATGTAAAATGTTAACAAACTGCTGGGTAATCTCTTTCCCAGGCCAAATTCAGATTTTCTGTAGTCTGGTTTTCAGTTTTGCTTTTAGTTTGAAGTGTCCATTTTCTTTTCCTATTTTTCTCCAATCTTAACTGTCTCAGATTGTTTTCCTGTGTTTTCCACCAAAATGACAGTTATGGATCAGTAAAAGAAAAATGGGAAGATCAGAATAATTACAGCAAAAACCTGTCATCTGATTTTTCATCAGGATAAACAGAATTACCATAAGCGTCTACCTGGACAATAAATTAATCCATCCAATATTTATTGACACAACCCCAATGAAATAATATTTTACAATTTAATGCATGCATTCTACAACAGTTCATTTTTCTGTGTTGAGTGCCAGAGCTTCTAAGAGATTTATTTAATCATAAATGTTGAAAAAATTCCGTGCCAAACTCACCAAAAAAAGTATAAATACATATTATATCTAGTCACACTTTGTTAGAACAGTGTGTTCCAATAAGGGCTTCAGTAAAACAAAATTATACAACTTGCAGTATCATTTAAAGCATTCATAATTTCTAGTGCACTGAACTTGCCAAGAAACCCTGAGAAGCAGATGGGCATTACTGCTGTTAAAATGCAATCAGTTACACCAGAAAAGAATTGTGCCTTTCATACTTACAGAAGAAATATTACAGTTTCCTATAATTTAATTTCTTATTCTATTAACAAATAGTATAAAGGAACTGATTTTTTAAAATCTGGTTTCCTTTACAGATTCCACTAGTGGCATCACCACTTCTATTTAAGAACACAATCAAAAAATAAATAAATCACAATCTAGAGAACATCTCATTCAAAGAATTCCCAGCAGCAAGCCACCTGAAACTCTGCCACTAAAATTTTTCTTACTGAATGCCATAAAACAAAGCTTCATTAAAATCTTGATTAGTTAAAAAAAATAGAAAAATCCAGCAGCTTCAAGACAAGGACTAAATTCTACATTTACTTTCATGACATGTCTTATTTATATTCCATTATTTTCATAAAATACCATCCATTATAATCATACCCATTACTATCAATAAATATCATTATTCATCATTATTCACTACAGAATCAGCTCTCGCATCCACTACAAGGTTATAGTATTATAAAAGTATAAACTGTGAGATTTACATGAAATATTATTTCAAAGTCACTATAAGTAACAAAAAATTAAGACTTACCTGAGACTAACCTTCTCTATTTGATTACTCCAATGTCATTTTTCTGAACATTGGTCTCACCAAAGAAGGTGCTTGCTTACTTCAAGAACATCAAATAAAGGACTTCCATATGGGCATATATAGTTTCTACTCTTTAACTGAGACATAATTTAACATTTTTGAATGTATATCCTGTGGATTACCTCAAAATGCTCAATAAATTTTGACGTTGTGCTATCAGCATGGTTTGCATAGAAGATTACAGTGATCTGGAACACACACCGAAGAAACAAAACGTCTAAATCAACATGCTCAACATACTTTTATAATGAGCCTCATTACAATTACACAACTATTTTCTGTTATACCAACAGAACATTCATCATCTCTTTTACTTTCAGAAGTAGATCACCTGATGGAAAGAAACCATGTTTTTTAATACAGGGTACATTTTGTACTCAGCCATCCACATTTGGACCAGTTTCAAAGCCAAGACTGTTAATCAAGGTGTTTCTACAGATAGCAGCATCTCTTTGGCTGTTGGAGGTAAATGTCATCTTTAATTCATTAAAAAACCAGCACTTCTTTTCCCCTAGGCAGAAAATGCTGTCAGCCATTAAGTTTTCAAGATATTTTTTAATACATTGAAGACATTTTTGGAGGAGTTTTTAGTGAGATAACAGGAAAGTGGATGATGAAAAAGGAAGTCTCTGAAGCATGAATATCTATCCATACACCCAATGAATGATATTTAAAAAAAAGAAGAAAAAAAAGGGCACTGAACTGCCTGTTAACTGTCCCAACCAATAAACAAAATAGTCTCAAATATTTCTAGAATCTCACTGATTGATAAAGTGCATGAAATTTCTCTCACTGCTCATGGCTCCTAAAGCTACTGAAAAGCATGCAGCTGTTTCACAGATCCCATTTGCTTCTAGAAGGTGATTTTTTTACATATCCTGGACCAGTCAAGTAAGAGCAAAAGCACACAGTTAACTTCTATATTCTAAGATTTAATTTCTTATTTTTATGTCTCTCTGTTAAACATGATACTGTTGCAAAATGTGGACTATGTAAAAATCTTATTAAGAAAGGATGTTTCTTTGATGTTTGATCTTTGTATGCTTCCAAGCTGAATCAACAAGAAGGGAGATTTAATCCATGAAACAGAGAGCAGCTAACAAGCAAGCTCCAAGTGATGTCCATGAGTCAGAAACACAAAATACTTTTGGTAGAATTGCCTTGTTAAGGTACAGAGCTGGACATGCTTCAGCAATCTCAGACCTAGCAGGAGGTTAACAAGGCTTGGGAAGTAGGATGCCCACTGAAAGTGGACACAAAGAATGCAGAGTTTATAGACCACCTGGCAGAGCTCCCAAGATAAGGAAGAAACCAATAAACCAAATCCAGCAACTGTGCTGACATTGGCTCCAACTGCCTGAAAGGTAATTCCAGCAGGGGGAGATTGTGACCACTGGAACAAGAAACACACCAACTCAAAAAAAGAGAAAGCCTGAGCATGTGGAGTGGTCAGAGTGGGAAATGAATCATTAACTAACATAGGACAGAATACTAATAAATAAGAGAACTATGCAACTTGTAGTCAGTGAACACTAATTCCTTAGTTTGCTAAAATGTACAAATAGTAATAATTTTTGATAGTTGATTATTGGCTGGCTGCACATAGGCAACAAATACAATTTTTGCAGACAATACCCTTCCCACTCCCCACTCCCTGCAGGGGAAAAGGGAAAAAATGGTCCTTGATGGCTACCCCCAAAAATGAATTCAAATCACGGAAAACAGGTGAGTGGGAAGATATGCTATTCCTCAAGAGGCAGGTCAAATCTCCTAGAAAGACAAAGGACAGAACAACAAAACTTCCCTCTGCATACACAGCCTATTCCATCTGAGGGTAGATTTCATGGAACACTGCCCCATTCAAAAACCCAGCAGGAAGCAAAGCCTGACATTTCTGAAGATACTTAAAGTCTCTGGATGAACAAAACCACAGCTTAACTTCTTGTTTCTTCCCATCACACAAGTGGTCGTGTCTCCGTAAGAGATATTTTAACTGCATAGATGCATTATTTTGCAAGCATTGAATTTTAATGTTCGTCTCTATTTTAAAATGGCAATCAACAAGACAGGCTTTCCAAAAAAGCAGCTCTCTGAAGTATGCCAGAATCAAATGTAGAAGTTGTATGCATTAAGCACAACAATGGGAATGGGCAATCCTGTTCACTGATGATGCAGACACATATCTGTATCTGCTCACGTGAGACACGTTGTCCTGCAGGTACCACAACTGCAAGATAGGGCCTGAGACTTCCTCTGTGCTTCTGCACAGCCCTGTTGCCTCTCACCCAGCTCTTGATGGCCAGGCCTCTTTGGTCTGCAGATCTTTCCTCTTGTACCCAAACTCACTTTACACGTGGGCTGACAGGAGAGTACTGAGAGAGGAGTGTTTTGCTGCCATTATGCAGGATGGCAGGAGACCATGTGATGAATCACAGAAGCATGAGTCTCGTGCTCCCCTCTGAGACTTGGCATCTGTGTGATTGGAAGGAAAGACAGAGATTCCTTAACAAGGAGGCTGAGATAAGGCATAAAGCACAATACTCACAATCCAGCTGATAAATGCATTCATACATTGAATCACTCAAAAAAGCACATAATGAAAAAACAAAGTACATATTTTCATAATCCCCAGATGAATGGAAATGGAAAATAATTGCAATAAAGTACCATTTAAATCGTTAGATAATTATTAAAAGTTATTGGGTCTTTCCTAGTGTACATTCCTACTCCAGATGTAGAAAGAAGCATTGCACACTAAGGTGTAAGGGTATACTTTTTGACCTGTAGTTTCAGTGACAAAACCAGAATTGCATGCCCAAATAGGTGTTTGAAGATGCTACCTGCATTACCCCAGCACTACTCAGCAAGAGGCTAATTCTCTCCAACGACATCTTTACTTGACAAACTTTTAAAAATGCAATTTAAGAAATTGTAACTGAGCAAAATTAAAACACTCGGCATGCAAACAGATAAGTACTGCATTACATTTAATTAGTTTATCCTGCAAATACAGCATCCTTGAAATTGTAAAAGAAACATGAGGTATCAAAATGCAGTCTTTCTCAAAATTCTAAAATAATTTTAAAATGAAAGAGAGTTAAGTGGAATCTATCACAAATAATTATAAAGGTGTTCTACTTAGGTTTTCACCCCAGTTGCCAATGCTGCAGTAGTAAATCCTCAGGATGGAAAAAAACCCTCAACCAAACACCAAAACAGAACAGAACATCATCCTTGAGACACAGTCCCAGTCCCTGCTCCACAAGTGGGCAGAGATAAACTTCAGCTCCCAGGATTCTTTAACTGAATAGTGAAGGGCTGACTAAAATGTGAAAGAATGAATCTCAACAAAGAAGGCCTCTACATCTATATCAAACAGCAAGATAATGTACTCATGATGCAGAGACATTTGTAAGTTTCTCATCTTTCCTAACTTTTTGGCCTTCCAGTGTGCACTCTCAGTGGTGCCTCATTCATTGACATTTCCCTTCCAAACCAGAGCTGGATTCCTTTCTCCTTTAGATTTCCTTATCTATTGTTAGAACTAGCTTTTAAGTAGCCCGCGAAGTGAACTCATTACTTCATTAATTCTTAGTTCTGGCAAAGGCTCCAATAGATGCTTTTAAACTGGTAAAATGATAGGATTAAATGCATAAACCATAAAAGGTTACTTAATAGACTGGACACCATTCTTTAACATACAGAATTTGGAAGAGCAAACTAAAATTCCAGTATCTTTAATATTATTAATTCATTACTTAATGGGCTAGATTTTAAACTGTACCACTGCAGTAGTTCTTAATTGTGTTCTAACTATTAGGCAAGTTCAAATTACATTTTTTGTGTACAGATTTCACTTCAAAATTGCCAAGCTTATAAAATGAGTCTTTTGAGAAACCTGTACACAATCTGAAAGCAGGAAGAAAGGACTTTCTTTTCCTGAAAAATACATGTATGAAACAGAGATACAGCAGGAAGATTATTGAGGTTTTTCAACAAGACCTGTTTTTCTACCTCTCCTGGAAGACTTCAGAGATCATTCTTCCCTTACTGGGAAACTAGCAAGTTTTGGATCTTTTGTGGGATGGCTCTGCCCTCCTGCAGAATACAAACATCAAGCCCATTTGTCTCATCACAAGACAGAGAATGAACCACACATCACCACTATGAAACCACCTGAATTACAGGCATGTGTTCTTCAGACACATGACTATCTGCTGGGTGACATCTGCACACGTGGCTCACAAACAACATTAGTCAACCTAGAAAAAAACCTACAGGAAACTGATAACCTTTCAGATAAGTCTGAAACTTAAAATTTGAACCTTAGCTCAACTGAGGGCTGAACAATAGAATTTCAGTGAAATTAATGTTTACCTATTAGAAAAAAAGGACACAAAGTTTTATATTAGTGAATGTCCAAAAAGTTTTTTCAATTTCACTAATTTTGCAACCACATAATAATTTTTAAGGGAACTGTTTTCAAAATTGTATACAACATGAAGTAAGAAGAAAGGGGACCTACTGCTGATTGCTTTCTGGAAACAAGCTGTACCTAGGCATTTATAGATAATAGCTTATACAATTTGCAAACCATGGGCTTTAAAAAAATGCAAACCCTGATTTGTACTTCTATATAAATCTTCCCTTCATAAATATATATTTCCCTTACCTGATCTCTAATATATTGAAGATCAACATAGCACATGTCTTGGAAAAAAGAAAAGCTTCTGCAACAACTTATCCCAACAATCCAGACTATATTAATACTAATAGTTTTATACTGCTGTTCTGAGATGCAACTGAAATCAAACCTTATCTTTATACCTCATCATAACCTTACCTTATACCTCATCATAAACCTTACCTTTATCTATCGATAAAGAGGGAGATGTTTCAGAGGATTTCTAGCAAAACCTTTTAACTAAGGTAAGTTCAACAGCTCCAGAGAACTGCCTTACAGATTTCAAAGTAAATGTAGACAGACTGCAGTTTACCCAAAGCCTGCAAAATCAAACAGCTCCTTTCCATGATTCCTCTCATCTAGAGTGTACTACTGAAGAACAGCACAAAGCTAATATCAAGATAGGATTCTGTTCAGATATTTACTCCTATGAAGACAGTTGCAGAGATGAGACAGAGTAACTTCTCACAGCTATGAAATCTGCAACGGATGCAAAATCTTCCATTAATTCTTATTTATCACAGAAAGGACAAAATTTTTTACAATGAGAATCACAACAGGATACAGAACCTAAAAAGCAACCAACCCTTCATGCTTAAATTTAAAATTAATCCTCCAGGTCTAAGAACCCTCAGAAAATCAAAGCTCCATGAATTCAGGGAATGGGGAGGAAGTAAAAGGAGAAACTAACAAAAGATGATAGAAATACAAATGCAGACTTCTGTAAAAGTGAGAAAAAGAAATGCCATTTGCAAATATAATAATGTAGCACTTTCAAAATAATTTCTTTATGGAGCAGTTAAGTGGGTTTTCTTGCAACATTTATAGGGTTTTGGCTGTTGAGTCATACTCAGTTGGGAAAAAGCTCTCAAAAGCAATTTTCTGAATATGATTTCAAAGCCATGCTATAGAAAATAGCTAACAATTAAACCAATTCTGGCAGGGAAGTGGAAAACACATTAAGAAGTAAAGCAATAAAAGGGCAATGAAGTGTTTGGACATAGGATATCCAGGCTGAATATCTCACCTGTCTAGAATTAAAGAGGAAGTCAGTGCTGAAGGCATCAATGAGCTTTTAAAAAACTATTTATATTTCTCAGTTGAGAAGTACCTACAATCTTTCTTCAGAATAAGATATTCTTAAACAAATACTTTCTAACTAGGATGATTACATTAGATGTATTTTCATTTAAAAGCAAAAATCAAAGAAAACTGCCTTTGAAATTAACAGCTGTGATTATCACAGACCATTCAAATCAAACTAGTCTTTCTTTTAAAGTTACAATGTTGCTGAAGTTTTACAAACATCAGCCAAGGTGATCCAAATGTCTAAATAGCTGCCACTGCGTTTTATTACAGTGAAGCAGAACCATAGATTAACTAAAGAAAATAAGAATATGTTTCAAATTTAAGTAATTTTATGTAAGTGAAGACTTCAAACAATTTGGGATTAAAAATAGTATAAAAGTTTTGAGGCTATTTTAATAACATACTGTTATACTGTCTCCTACAGTAAAATCACATAATTTTGTTTTAGGGGCAAGTGTCTTGCAATACATTTGGCAATAAATAGGCGAAAAGAAAAGCAAACAAAAATCCCATTAATCCTCACAAGTATATAATTCATAACTATTCAGGGCAGCAAGTTTGTGCTGTGCCTTGTAAATTTGCCTGAAATAAATGTGTTTAAAGAAAACCCCCAAAATCTATTTGGGTGAAATAATTTCTTTAAAAAAATCCCTTTATCACAGTCTTAGTGGAATCCCTCAAGGACTTATAGAACACCTTCAGCAAATTATGTAACTGCTTTGACATGTTTCCCAGGTTAACCATTTCCAGATTTCAGAAAGTTGTATTGTAGTTATGCACAAATCCCTGCTAAAATTTTATAAGAGGAAATGCATCTACAATGAATAACTGACTTTTTTTCAATACTAGAAACACACCCTCTACTTCTTGCCTTTCAAAAATCATCCACCATTTAACATTGCTAGTCTTTATTTAACTTAAAAATAATTATAAAAGTATTGAAGATGTCCAACACTTATTTCTTAATGAGATACTAAACTCTGTTATTAAAAAGGTTGTATTTTTCCTGCTTCCCAGAAAAGTGTCATGTTCACACCAACCTTTTAACTAACAGGAACAGATGGGTCTAACTGGATACAGGCGTGAGGGGGCATTGTGGTAGAGCAAAAGAACATGTTGGTTCTCATACCTCTGGCAGATGGGAACCAGTCAAAATTAATTTTAGACTAAAAATGTTTTGCTGCTTCTCAGTTAAAAAAAAAAAGAAAAAACCCACTTGGAACAATATGCTATTTTATACATGCCATCAGAGCTCAGACAACAGCAGCTTTCAAAAAGTTGGTACCATACATTAAAACCAATTACACAGACTTACTGTACACCATTTTTAAGCCTGTGAATAAATTAGAAATTCCTGAAAACAGTAGCTTATAATGGAAGTGCTGACACAACCTTAACTACAGCAGCAAATGTGCTGCTATTATGAAGTTGTTATGGCAACTAGAAAGATCAAATTGAGAGAGAAAGGAAGAATATGCATAAGCAAAACTTAAAAATCTTTGACGTGGGCCCCCACAAACTCTTCCAAAATTTGTGGTCGCAGTGTTACTGCTCCTTACCTTTACAAAAAAAAACAAAAACAAAAACAAAACAACCAAACAAAACAAAACAAATTAAAAAACCAACCAAACAAAAAAAAAAAACCCCACACCTGCAAAACTTGCCTTTAACACAGGTGATGGGTAGGGCTGCCAAAATACTGTAAAATCCAAAACAAATCCAAGGTCACAATCCATTTTGTTCATGAACAGTCTAAAAAATAGAGTCAATTGAAGAATATCTGGCCAGCATCTGGTGAGCACATATTCATCAGATATCACAAGTTAACAAACAACAATTATGCAAAACTGTTCAGTCTTCAAAACAGTTCCATAATTTGTTACCAATCTGAATAGTTTAGTAACAGCAACCTGCTGTAATTTGGCCGAATCAAACAGACAGCACATTCACAAATACTGATCCATTAATTAAAATGTGATTAAAAATATAATTGAAGCTCATATATTTGTGGAACAATCATTACTTACCCTTCCTAATACTGTGTTAAACAAAAGCAGAAATCTTTGGCTGTTTCTAATGTTGAAATAATGGGGGAAAAACATTACCAAGGCAGTCAAATCTTAATACACAAAAATGCTCAAAGTATGATTCCTAAAACAAATTCATTAGTATCTGTGTCAGCACACTAGGGACCTTTTTCAAAAAAAACAAATTAATAGTTTAACTGCAAGTGTCATTCTTGCAAAATTTCACTGAATGAAATTTCCATCAAAATGTTAGTAGCAACCAATAGCACTAGAAATAATGTTAAATTATCATTATTAGAAGTAGTGGTATACATTTTTATTACAGCATTCTGTTCAAATTCATCTACTAGCAACACTTTGACTTGAAAAGTAGAAAACAAACTATTTGTCTGTCTTTTCAAATAATTAAAGCCACTTTGTCTCAAGTCTAGCTTTACTGCCATAACTAAAATCTAGGAAACACAAAAGCCCTCAGATGTCTGACAAGATAAGAGTTCTGCTAAGTACTTTTACTCACTCATTTCCTAGGTAACAAAAATGCCTTTTCTTCTCAGCTATCTCATTGCAGTCCTCTTTTGAGCTTGTTGATCTATACCATTTTCGAGACTACGGAAAATACCCATTTAATGAGAAGAGAATCAATTTTAGGAAATGGCTAAGTATCTACTTTCACTGAGAGCTAGCAGATATTGCTGTTAAATTCAAAATAATTTTAAGATTCAGGTTGACATGTTCTTAAGTCAAAAATTATTCAGTGTTAATTTCCAATTGATTTCAAAATTTTAAAACTTCAAAGACTTTTTATTTTCAGACACAACTATTCTATATTAAACATTGAAAAATACAGATGAACTTCATTTAGCTGGAAGATAATAAAATACTCCATTGACAAAAGAGAATTATTTAATCTGCAATAATCAATAATTATTGATATGAGATCACAACAAATACACAAAAACTAAAAAAAAGGGATAAAAGGATAAAAAAAAGCAAAAGAGTATTTTGTTCACAAAGGCAAGAAATACTTTTAGGCAACAAAAGCAGAAATAATGATGACATTTTCTTCAGAACATTAGTTCTTCAGCAATTTAAAAATTCTGATAAATACACCGCTTTTCTCTGAAAAGCAACCACTAGTTATCAACTTGCTTGAAGCAGGTAATCTTATAGCTCTCTAAAAGCTGAATGACAATATTCAGAAAAAAAGCAAAAATAGGATTTCCATGTGCATAGCTGTTTGTTATACAAATGGTAAATACTTGATAAAATTCTCAAAAAGGAAAATGCTTAGAAGTGTTCTCTAACACTATGTTTTCTTTTAGGTTTTTTTCAAATTCATTTGCAATGCTAACATTAGCGATTATCATGCATTTTATAACTTGTAGAAATGGTTCATTGAGATACAGCTTTACTGATCACTCAGTCTTATTAGAAAAATATGTTTTCCAATATATTTGACAAATTACTTTCATACAGTGGGGGTAATATTTGGCCTTTAGGACTTGAAGAATCCATAATTATTAATCGTGAATGGACTAACACAGACAATACATGGCTTACTTAATACTATTTGCAAAGCTACCAGCTTTGATACTGTAAATATTAAATATCACTGTGAGATTGCAATGAAATTTCAGTGAGCTTTCAAATCAAATGCTCACACACTTAAAATACAAAATGTTTTTAAGAAAGCATTCTGCTCACTTCTTATGCAACTTTTAAAAAGCGCTCTTCTTAAAGCAGGGTAAGTACGTTATTTCCCTAGATCCAATTTTCAGGTGCAGTTTCAACCCATTGTTAAGTAAAACTACATAGTAGTTTTTTGTGCATAAGACCACTCAAAAAAATAGAACTGAAACAGAAGTCTGTCCAAGTACGGGACTACTGCCTCACTACAAAGTTAACTTTTCTGCTGTCACAAAGTTATGCAGGAGACAACATGCCTGTGATCCAAATGAAACCAAGTAGAAGGATGTAGCCAGTCCCCTGTGATTCCTTACTACCGGCTCAGAGGTGTGAGAACTTCCTGTCAACTGATGTTACTTATGGACATGGAATCCCTCATCAGGCCACCCTGTGAGTCCAAGATACCCAAACTCTGCAAGGAAGTAGTCCCCTCGTGCAGCACTGACTGTCACGCAGTAGAATCCAGTCACAAGGTGGACTACAGGCCCTTTGGAGTGCTCAGTGGTGCGTGCTTGAAGCTTGGGCTACTTCAGTCATACCAGCAACATTCTCCACCACAGATGTTATATATCCACTTTAGTCATGCAGCTTATACATAACTTATTCCTGTTGCAGGTTGACCAAACAGAAAAGGTTTTCAGAACACCACGCTAAATAGACAATTCTTTGTGCAGTATTCAAGGTTGAAAATTTTAACCACCTTCATCTTCAGTGTTTGAATTTTTAACACCAATCATGTCCTATCCCAGACTAAAGTCGCACATCAAGATGTCAGAATTATTGTCATCCCCTAAATTTTAACATGCTGCTTTATCTGAGTTATCGTCATACTCATCTCCAGGTTTCAGCCAGCAGAATACTTCTGATACTAACACACACATAGCTCAGTTTACCTTGTGCTGAAGAGGGGAAAAAAGTGGGATATATATAGAGATATATATATATGCATAAATTATTTTGTGCTTCAGGACTTCTTCAGGGGATAATCACAGAATAGATATCTGAGTCCTCTGTTTGGGGATTTGCAGAGGGGGAAGCAGACCAGGCTAGTGTTGTTTCCCAAAAGATTATCTGAGAATACAAAGGTCATGCCTTGTCAAATTCCAATTACTTGGGAGGTTTTCATAAGAATCAAGACTTTTATGAAATATGCTAATAAATTTAGGACAGTTTTAGTTCAGTTCACCAACTCCAGGCATGGACTGTATATGTGAAGACAGAAATTGTGAGAGAGAAAGTGTTAATATTATTTCAGAAAGTATGCCTCATTCCAGTACTTCCAGCATGGACTTTATATCATGTACCCATTGTATCCTTGGCAACTCGACTTGTTATCTAAAGAGACAAAACTGACAACTTAGATTTAAAGTTACAGCCATCGCATATTTCTAGGCTTGGATTTGGTCTGGAGCTAGATGGAATGCAACCTAGAGACCGAAAATATTCCAAAAGTGATATAAGGGCATAACAGTGCTCATGATTTTTGGCTGGATAAGCTAGAAAAAGCTTTATCCAGATACTCTCCATCATTCCATAACAAGGAAGATGAAAATAAGTTTTCCTCTTCAGCAATGAGAGAAGTTCCTCATATTTAGAGTAAGTAAGTACAAAATAGCAAAAGTAGCCCTTTCTCCCATAACCTTTTTGGTGGGGTTTATATTTCACCCTGGTTTTAAAGTAGTCATCATCTTATCTCTTCTTCACCTTCAAGGTACAGAAGGCAAAAAAAGAAATAAATTGATTGCAAACATTTTCTTGTCAATAAATTTAAAAAGAAAAGTTACACTAAAGAAGATTCTGAGAGAAAAAAAAAACCCTTCTATTTTGAGGAAAAGTTCTAAACATCGCATTATTTTCCCCACAATTATCATCCGTTGCCCTTAACAACATTGATATTGTGAATGAAGATTTTATCCATCATATTTTGTATTTATGAAGGCTTATGCTACACTAAAGTGAGTTCATCAAAATAGATTATTTTTTCAATATTAGCCTTGAGAGAGCAGTTCCTCAACATTAAATCAGAGAAATTAAATTTCTAAATTAATTAGAAATGGATTTGTGAGTGTCTATAGTACAAAGTGTGTAATGAGTTTGAACATAATCTTCATACAGAGAGTCCTTTGAAAAACATTTTTTTTTTAAATGTTAAGGTTTCCTTTTGCAGAGGAAAAAAAAAGAGAAATGTGTGGGTTTAATCTATAAATTAAGTTATAAATGAAAGCCTAAGAGACAACAGCTAGGCTCCTCAAATGAAAGGCTTCATGAAGCAAAACACAAACCATGATTTTTAAAGCAGATCTGTTAGAACATCTTTTTTATAAAAAGCTAGCTTTGAATAGACCTTAACCTGACTGGATTTTTTAACCCTATGAATGACATCCACCCTGTCAAAACAGCTCTGGTCTGTTTTACCTGATAATATCCCAAAACAGCGGGGTTTTTTCCTGGTTTGTTTCTTAATGACAAGCTGTTAAAGCACAGAGAACCTATCAAACCTAGTATTATCATCTGCTGCTTTTTTCTTCTCGTACACACTGCCGTCCATCAGAAGAAATAATTAATGGTTCTATTATGTATGAAAGTGTCATCCTGTCAGTTCAGTGACTGGTTTGAATAGCTCATATCTGCCACCCATTGATGCCATGCGTGCTCACTGTCCTGAGAGATGACAAAACACTACACCCTTTAGGATTTTTTTTTCCCCTCTCTCTAAAGCAGCATTTCACATCTGTGTCTGACAGAAGCATGAGGAGCTGAGAGAGGCAGACCTTCATCATCCTTCACAGAATAATGTTGCACGGATTAAAAGTTAAGATCTGATGTCTACTGATCCTGTATATTTTCTACAAAAATCTAAAATGTGGAAGCTACCAAAATGTGAAGGGAAATAACTTTTCAGTGTTGGAATAGCACCAGAAAACAGATGGAATTTACTGGATAGCAAATATGTAAATGATTTTTTAAATGGGTGCTGAATACTTGAGTTAACTGGGGTCGGTGCATTTGCCTTTTTTAATTTTTTTTTTGGTGGGAAGGGAAAGATGCAAAGTTCACAGGTCCTTTCTGTTACCTGCTCAGGGCAGAATTAACAAAAATCCTGAATGAGAAGAACTCAGATACTGAAGATACCTGGAAATAAACTGGAAACAACCAATATAACAAGAGCAAAGCAGCAGTGAACTAGAAGACACTGTGAAAAAGAAATCACAAGAAGAGAGTGCACAATGCATTTCAAATAGAGAAAAGCTTCCTATCTGCTGAGTGAGTCTCAGTGTACTCTGACAGAGCACAGACAAAGCTTCAATCAAGTATCTCCTAGGTAAGTTTTTATTTCATATACTGCTTTGATTGCTTATCACATCAATATATACTTTAATGTATTAAAAATAACTCAATAATTTAAAATTCTTTATACTAACACTGAAGTTTAAATTCTTCAATGACAGATGTTTGATGTTCTTAGATCTCCTATACTGTAAAAATAAAATCTCTCTTTTGATACTAAGGTTATTCAAAGGAAAAACTCTTAAATGTCTCTTGATTTACAACAGAGTGAAATATTTCCTAAGATTTAAACCCTTCAAAATATTTTAATACCTATTTCCATTCATGACTGTTTAAAAAAGAAATCTTTTAAAAGCCATGCTTCTGTTAATATTACCACAAAACATTTACTGCACTTCATTATCTATTTAATCTGGTAAAGCAAACAACATTTTGCACCACAGCAGCAGATGTAAGAGGATATCTTTTATTACAGAATAATAAATCTCTGTTTATATAAAAGAATATTAAATAAAGCTGGAAGTGTTGATCAGTTATTTATGAAAGGTAAACCACAGCACAGTAAGGAAACAGCCCCATGTTAATGCACCCAAGGTACTGTGTACAGAGTGTCGATAAGAAGACTGGACATCCATCCCCCTGTTCAACTATAAAAAAGAAGGTGCAGGTCACCTCATTTTTTTCACTCTTTTACAGCATTCACATGAGTCACATAGACATGAATTCTACAGAAAATAGCATGCAAAACATTTCAGAATGAGATTCTACCATCTATTAGGACTTGAAAAATGAACACTATACCTTTTAATAAAAAACTACACTTAGAAGTCTTAGAGAAAGGTACATTTGCTCAGATACAAAAACTGAGCATTAAAAAAGCATGAAGAATTTTATATCATTTAACATACCATTTATATTATCATACTGGTCCATTTTGTAATCAATAGCAGCTTTGAAAAACTACACCTTTGCTGCTACTTTTATTGTTTTCGCACAATTTTTTCTATTTATTAAGATGCAGTATTTCTTCTTCTAGCATTGTTTTAACTATCTCCTCTACTTCTCTCTGTATCACTTCCCTTGTTTCTGTTTAGCACATCTGATTATATGATATTCTTATTTAATATAACCTTCAGTTCTTTCTGTTTTCTTTCTTTCTATGTTTTGCTAACTTACTAAAACAATATCTCTCTTGCCTGACGCTTGCTAAAGGCAGACTAATTTGCCATTCACAAATACCTGTTATGAACCCTTCACTTATGCACAAAGCATTTAAGAATTCTAGCAAGTGCTAGAAAACTGAACTTACTTGCCAAAGACTGGTAGAATAGTATGAGACTAAAAAACTCAAGTTGATATGAGACAAGGCTCATTGTAGTATAAGGAGTCAACAACATACTCCCAAAATAATGGCAGGATATGTGAAACAACTCCTGCAAGGAAGGGGTCATCTCATGCATATTACTGTGGCACACTTTATATATCTGAAACTGGTTCTACTAGTCACACTTTTCACTGCCATGGCAGTGGGGAAACCCATTTCTGTAAACGCACTTAAGTCTTCCACTTAATACAGGCAAAGACATTTCTATTATTCTAATCCCTTTCCATTTTCCCATTTGCTGTATTTAATGAGAACTTGATGGAATTTTTGCTAAAGCATCCATAACTCAGCCATTTTGTTGTTGACAGGTTCCAGCACTCTCTATATTTCCCCAGTTTCTGTCCTTTTCTCTCTCGATCATTTTTTCCCACGTCTCATTTCACATATCACCCTGATCCAGTAAGAACCTCTCCTCCCTCCTCACAGCTCCCACAACATGCACTGATACTTTGTCTCACATCCAACACACCCAGAAAAAATCATAAGTGAGGAAGTAGGGTCTGTACAATATAAACTAAAATAATATGGCTGTAAGTTTCAATATAACCAGCTCGCAATTTCCCTAACTTGAACCATCAAAGCCTACTATAACCCAGTAATATTTGAACAAGCAGCAAATGCAACACAACTTCTGTCAGCTGATTTCAGAAGACAGCTTTTTATCTGCTAGATGTGGTTCAGAGTTGGATATTAAAAAAGAGAGAAAAAAAATAATTGGAATTCGACCTTTGTTTCTCCAAGTACTGTTCTCACACTAGAAGTTTTGTTAACTTGAATGTTTTCTGAGTTTTTTGCCTTCTCTTTTGTAAAAAATACTGCTTATCATCACTTAAAAAGAATACAAAACCAACAATCCCCCCCCCAAAAAAAACACCACTCCAAACTCTAACATGCCAGCTAACCAACATCCTTATTTAAGAAAATCAGGTGATTATTCCAAGAAGATCTCAAAAGGCTTACTGAAAAGCTTGTTTTAGAAACTTCTGAACTGAGAACTGCAGTTAAGGCTTTTTAAACTCTGTTGAAAATATGAGAGGGCTAAGAACAAGTGGAAAGCTTACTTGTAGGAAGAAGAACTGGATACAACTAATATTTTTTTTAATATGTAGTATTTTTTAAAGGGTTTTTTTTTCAGATGTATTCATTAATATTTTTAAGTCATCAAGATAAATGCTATTTTTATTTTAAGTGCATTATTTCTTTCACTTATCCTCAAAGAATTCAGATGTGTTAACTAAATGAACAGTTTATTATTCGTTCCAAAACCTAACCTTCCATGCAACCAGAAATAAATATCAAAGAATCACAGAATATCCTGAGTTGGAAAGAACCCACAAGGACCATTGAGTCCAGCTATTTGCCCTGTACAGGTCCATGCCCAAGAATCACACCAGGTGCCCAAGAGTCACAAAGTGTTTTCCAAAATGTGTAATTATGTAAAATCCTATCACCTGAAAGCAGCAAATCAATATTTATTTTTCCACCTTTATCATCATGAGTTGTTTAAGGATCACTAAGCATCTGACAAGGATATCTTCATTTCCACTCTGTATTGAGTTGTTTGTATATGTAAAATGAATAAACCAGATCACAAAATAACAACAGGCAGTTGCCCAAAGAGGGCACATCTGCTTAGCAAAATGGCACAATGTGGTCCTTACACATGGGATCCCCTTCCCAACTAATTCAGGAGTAACAAATATTAAAGATATTTAAGATTATGGTTTAACAAGTGGTAAGATATGGTTTAACAAGTCTTTTAAAAATTATGCAAATTAAACACAAACCAAAAGTGCCAACTACCCGTTCTGGGCAGTTATCAGCTAAAAGAAATCCACAAATAGGAGCACAGACTTGGAGGTACACATATTGCTGAGCTGTTGGCCTATCTTCTGCATTCACTTTCATGTCTATCAAGACTACTGTGTTACAGGTAAAACATGAGGTACTTTTACACTTCCATCCTTTTATTAAAAGAACTTATATAAGACAATAGAAAGTAAGGAGCAAAATCCAGAACTTACGCTCCTATAGTTAAATCAGTGATGCAGTAAGTCTATTTCACCTTGAGTTAAAAATGAAGACAAAATTCACCATGGCCTTTTACATCTCTCTCAAGCCCTTCATTAAATAATCCCCTGCTTCCAAAAATTACTGTAATGAGAAAAAAGGCACTAAACACTTCAAACCATTTGCACTATAAACACATGAGGGTAATATTATGTAGTACTGCCAACCAGGTGGAACGAGCTATCTTTCAAAAAGCCAAACTGACTGATACTGGTTATATTAATATATTTTTTTTTCATCTATATTCATATATATTTTTTCATACATATTCACATATAGAGAGTTGGTGGTTTTGGGGTTTTTTGTTGTTGTTGTTGTTGGGGGTTTTTTGTTGTTTTTTTTTGTTGAGTTTTGGTGGGTTTTTTGTTTGGTTGGGGTTTTTTTGGTTTTTTGTTTGGGGTTTTTTGAATAAACAACAACAGCCAGTTCATGCAAAACCAGTATATAGCTACAGGTGACAATGCACAGGGCAGACATTCAGGCCTCTACCAGTACAAACTCTGATTTAAAACAGAAGCACAAGGGCCTACATACATTTATGGCAGATATAAACTGCTTTGGGAAGGGTCTGATATAGAGCAGCATCTGCATAAAAGGAAGCTTTGTAACAGCAGATGCGACTGTGTGTTCCTGGCAACTCAAAACCTGCAGCCCAACAGCCTCGACAGACATCTGCTCAGCTCACTCCTCTTTCTTTGTGATATCTGGTCCTTGACTAACTTTTAGGTCCTGCAAGGGCTGCCTCCACACTTTAAATCTCAATTAACCAAACCTGAATCAGCTTTTCCATTCTTTTTTTCCCAAAATTGATATCAAATTCATGGATCTACAGCTACCTAAATAGTTCCGTTTGATAGCATTTTTTCACTTCTAGAAAGACATTTTCTAGTGTTCTTCAATATTCCTGGAACTATGAGATATTAAAAATACCCATTTGTATATTCTGCCTCAATGAGCAGTATTGATGTTTTACAAGGAATTCAACTTGCTATTCCTCTGCTATATACTTACATATCAACCAGTGATGAAGCCAGCAAGTGTGCTAAAAATCTTAAAATTACAGAAAAGTGAATTCTTTATGGGACCTCAATACTTTCCAACAGTTTTGAACTGACACCATCTCAAACTTTAAATATTAATTTAGTGATTCTGCAGCTTACAAACAGGAAAGAAAGAAGCACATCACTTGGGAAAGGTCACCAGAAGCTCCCTAGAGCCCCAAATTCTGCACAACAATAACCAAGAGCATGAGTCCAGGGATGACTGAAAACAGGGCACACACACAACGATACTACTTCAGAATTATTCTGTCTGCCTCTAGCTATTTGCAGTTCTGGGATTTTTTTGAGCCTGAGATAATGTCTTATTTATAAGACAACCCTCAAAGTATTTTTCCAGCTGTTTTTGAACCAGCAAAAAATTTCAGTTTCTACAAGATCCTGTAACAAATTTCCATACTTAATTATGGGCTGCATTAAAAAATACCTTTGCTTTGAATTTGCTGCCAGATAGTTCCATTCAATATTCCCTACTTCTTCCACTAGCAGAGACAATAATAATTTCTTATTTGTTGTATTAATCCTTCTGTGATTTCACAGAGGGCTATGGCATGCTGTTCTCATCTGTCTTTGCAGTTGAAGACCTCTGTTTAACTCTACTCATACCATCCTTAGCCATGCCTTATATGTAAATTCTTCCATGTTGTTGGTTGTCCTGCTGGCCTTTGCTGTACCTTTTCAATACTACTGTTTCCTTGTGGAGCTTCTGGTATCCAAAGTGCAAAAGGCTACACCATGTGCCTTTGTCACTGATTTATATGGTGACACCATGATGTATTTTCTGTTTTCTTCTATATTCTTTTCCCAATGTGTGCAGTTCACTTCCTTTCAACTAGGGAGGAATAACAATTATCTCAGATGACTTTAAATGTATAGGGACTGTTTACACACACATATTGTACTTCTCTTACTCCTCATCTGCAGAGAATTTAATCTGTCATTTTCGTGGGTTTTTTTCCTGCAACTCTCTGCAGTCCTCAGGCTATATGGAATTAGAGAAGAAATAAGATACACACTTTTAAAAGTGAACATAACTACACATCAGATCAACCCAAGAGTTCTAGGTGATTCTCCACCACTGAAATTCACAGAATCACATAATGGTTGGGGTTGGAAAGGATCTCTGGAGATCACGTAGTGCAACCTCCCTGCTAAACAAGATTCACCTAAAATGGATTGCACAGGAACTAGTCCAGGCACGCTTTGAATATCTCCAGAGAAGGAGACTCCACAGTCTCTCTAGGCAACAGTTCCAGTGTCCAGGCACCCTTGAAATAGTTTTTTCTCAGATTCAGATGAAACTTCCTGTGTTTCAGTTTATACCTGTTGCCCCTTGTCTTGTCACTGGACACCACCTGAAAAGAGTCCGGCCCCATCCTCTTGTCACCTGTCCTTCAGATATTTTCATATGCACTGATGAGGTCCCCTCTCAGTCAATCTCTTTTGCAGGCTAAACAGGCCCAGCTCCCTCAGCCTTTTCTCACAAGAGATGCTGTCTTGCTGCCCTTCACTGGACCTGCTGCAGGAACTCCCTGTCTGTTACTGAGGAGCCCAGAACTGGACACAGAACTCCAGGCCAGGCTCACCAGGGCTGAGTAGAGGGGCAGGATCACCTCCCTTGACCTGCTGGCCATGCCCTTCCTAATGCAGCCCAGGATCCCATTGGTCTTCTTGGCCATGGGGACACATTGATGGCTCAGGGACAGTTTGTTGTCCACCAGCACCTCCAGGTCCTTCTCCACAGAGCTGCTTCCCAGCAGGTCAGCTCTCAGTCTGTGCTGGTCCATGGGGTTATTCCTGCCCAGGTGCAGGATCTTGCATTTACCTTTGTTGAATTTCATTAGGTTCCTCTCTGCCCAACTCTCAAGCCTGTCTAGGTCATGCTGGATGGCAGCACAGCACTCTGGGGTATTGGCCACTCCTCACAGTTTGGCACTGTCCCTCCATGCAGGTCATCAATCAGTAAGTTTGAAAAGACCCAGTACCGAGCCCTGAGACACAATTCCAGCTACAACCCACTAACCTAGACTCTGTGGCACTGATCACAACCCTCCAAGGTCTGCCATCCTGCCAGTTCTCAATCCACCTCTCCACTCATTCATCCAGCCTGCAGTTCATGAGCTTGTTAACTCTGAGGATGTTATGGGACACGTCAAAAGCCATGTCGAAGTCAAAGCAGACATGTTCAAATCAAGACTGACAAGAGCTTTTGACAGTAGCTGTACTGAGAGATGTGCCTTAAGTCAAACACTAACTAGTTCATAAGTTGCTTTGATGACTGCTCACATTATTCAGAAAAGTTCACCTGATCACAAAGGGTTTCTTTGGCTTTGTAATCTATGAATTTTACTGGCTATGCTGGGGTTAGCCTTTCATGTAAGATTTGAGAGCACCTTGTCCACTATCTTTCAAGTCAGTAAGGAATTTGAGCCAGAGAAAGAAACAACAGCTAGTTTCCCTTCCTCAAATTTGTCTCAAACTTTACTGAAACTGATTTTTTTTAAATTATGCTTCTATTTCACATGTTTTAAAAGTTAAAAAATGAAGGAACTATACTTGATATTTCTTGGTAGTATTTTATCTCTAACACCTAAAGACAAATAATGGCAAATATTATTTCATTAACAATTAAATTATATATGTTTAAAAACATCTTGCAAGGAGAGGAGGAAATGAAATAATTTCTAAGTTTAGTTGTGCCCAGCTGTCAGAACAAAGTTTTTTTTTAATTCATGCTGAAATCTGGACCATAAATATTCTTTTCCTCTACTGAGCAAGTCTGTAAAAACGGGTCTTTAATTCATACTCCCAATTTTGCTTCCCAAACAGGTTCTACAGTTCACTTTCTCAGGTTCGTATAGTCACTACAGCAGTAGAAAATGTTAAAATATTTTAAAGTAGAAAAAATTGCAAATAGAAACTCCCAAAAGAACAAAAGACTCTTCTATTAATAAATGAACAGACAAAAGAAGGTTCACATACACTGAAACAGATAAACTATTCTGAAGCACAGGCACGAAACACAAATAATAACTTTTTTGCTGTTGAGTTGGGTTTTTTTAAACAAAAAGATAACATGATCAAATCAAACACTTTAGACACTTTAAAATGCTTTGTCTCTAGTTAAATGTTACTTTACACATAGATATTTATAAAGACCAATTTTTTTGACAAGCTAAACTGTGCTTGTAAGGTAAAGGTATGAGAGCTGATGCTTTCAGATCACATTTCTACAAGTTAATTTAGTCATCTCATATTTGTAGGCAATTTTCCTCTAAGAGGCTAGATTATTCTTCCTGGAGATTTCTACTCCTCCTTCTTACTCTTCCTCCTCCTCCTTTTTTCATAATCAAATACAACTCAGAGAAATAAAGTTGTCTGTGAGACAGAAAGAAAGTATATAAAACCAAGAGTAAGAGAACAATTAATAAGAAATTATGAAATTAATAACATAAGAAACATAAAAGAAGAGGCAGACAGAACCATGTGGAGTTACACAAAAGAAAATTTAAAGCAAGAAAGGCTGTAGACTCTTATTTGCATTAGAAAATTTACTTGTTGTCAGTATTCTAACTGCAAATGTACATTAAGATGAATCAGAAGTAGGCATCTGGGTTTAATCCAACTTAACCCAATACACATGCATGTTACCACCCTTACTATTATCAATAGGAATTCTAGTATTTCACTGATTCTGCAAGATCTTTTCCCTTCTCACCAGCTGCTCCATTTCATGTTCCTGCCAACTCTTTTGCACCATTCATGTAGTCAAATCAGGCAATGAGATCCATATCTGGTGATGGGCCAAATCCATAATATCTCTGAAGTGTCTTTCAAACTTTTTTCTTCAGAAGAGGGGAGGTGACCTTAATTTATTATCAAGGGCAGAAACAAAATATAAAGCAGCTTCAAATTCTGTCATGCTAAATTCTATCTTCTAATGACTTTTGAAACATTAAGCACACCTAGAAGAAAAACACCAACCAACACTGACAAGGCTCCACTGTAAGGAAGTCAGGGGAAAAAGTGCTGTTTTCCATTAGAACCACTTTAGTATATTTCTTTGGGCATTGGAAAGGTTACAGTGAACACTACAGAGAGAGTATCTTTTCCTCAATAATACAAATTGTATAGACTTGCTGTCTGGAACAGTTATTCTTACACCCTAGCACTTTATTTATTCAAAAAAATCTAACTCAGATTACCTCCTATTACCAGTGAACTGTGAATTTATAACACTTGGCTTTCCAAAGCTTCCATTCTGCCAGCATTATCCCAGCAGAAGGTTAACCAAGTGCCTTGAATGAAAATTTCATTGCTATAAATATCTGCAACTATGGCCTCTAGCCTTTATGACACAAAAATCAATAGAATTATATCACGATTTTAAATCATTCCCATCTTGAAACAGTTCTTCCACCTTGCCCCCTTTTATTTTGTAGCAAGCTGTCACACAATTTTCAGTGACACATTTTCTGTATATTGAAGCACATGCATATACTCAGTCAAAGAAACCCATATTATCACAGGCTGTTTCCAGTCAACAATATAAAAAGAAGTAAAAAGAGTATGATCACTTTCACAATCCAAATTATCTGCAGCATATTCAGAAATACCATGCTTTATAAACTCAGACAATGAGTGTGTACTGTTAAAGGAAGGTCATCTGATTCACATTCCAGTAAAGGTTGAAAATTAGTCAGAATCAAAGAAAATATAATTCTTCCCCACTTGCACCCTATTCTGGCCCTCAAACATGACTTTTATTGAAGGAGTTTTTAGTTCACAATTTTACACACGCAAGGGCTTGGTTTGCAAGAAAGGACAGCAAGTGGATACAAAGAATACCCTTGAGGCTGGAACAGACAGCTAATACAGCTCTGGTTTTAAAACAAGCTTTGGCAAGGCTCAATATGCCTTTCACATTCTTCAGGAAAATTACTCAAATCTAGACAAAAAATAAGCTGTTTCAGAAGAAAAAAAAAATCTTTTAAGTGCTCAGAAGAGTCATCTTCCTATACAACACCCAGAAATGCCAAAGATGCCACTTCCCTGATGAGCTGAGAGTGAACAATAGGCAAGAGAACATAGAACAGATGAGGAACCAACAAGTGATCTGGACAAAAATATGAGGCAGTGGAAGGGTAAAGAGAAAGCCTAGACTAGAAGTCGGATGTAGGAACCAAGAATTCTTCAGCAATAGGATGAGACCAAGGAAAGAACAACCTCAAAATTAATAGGGGTGGCTAAAGCACACTAAAACCAAGAGCATTAAAAGAAGAGCAGGACAAGGAGAGCCCAAGCTAGCAAGACCAGATTTGAGGGGAAATTTCAGGATCACAGATGGAATAAGAAGAAAGGAGGAGCTGTAAATGAGATTAAGGAAGAAACAGGTACTCCATACCCTTTAGAGCACTGTGTACTTCACAGCCCTTCTTTCACTCCAAAACTGATGCTTAGAAACAGCACTACTCCTTGCAAATGAATTTCTGAGACTATTGCTAGAATAGGTTTCACCATCTCTTCTGATGGTGGTTCACAGGCAGGCTGATCACAACATTTCTTTGGAACATGAATCAATGAACAAGGAGACATTCCCATCACAGTTATGCTGTTTGTTAATAGATATTAGGAATAAAGACACACTTATGAGAAACAGAAGGGCAAATGCAGTCTGGTTTCTACAATTAAACCAATCTGCTACATCTGATAGTCTTATCATCTTTACCATAAAAAAAACACTTCTAGTTTTACAAAACTTTTTAGAATTTCTATTTATCTTTTTTTTCTTTCTCTAATGTAAGCTGCTGAGAGGTGGAACAAAAATATTACAATTAAAACAAACACAGCTCCTTCAAATCAATCAACATCTTTTAGTGTTACCATAGAAGTAATATCTATTAATGTCATTATTGGAAAAGAACCAGTATTTTATCAATAAGCAGAAGAATGTCTCTGCTCTAAAAAGTTTACAGTCTAATTCAGGTGATTTAACAGTGGTCAGAATTTAACAGAATCAAAAGTGCAAAAAGGAAACCAAAAGAAAAAAATCAATCAAAATTAATATGTAGCATTAATGAAAATCAAAAAAGTTTTTAAAAAATCTAAGTAGGGAATGGGACAAAATAAATAAAAAGCAGTGAAAGCAGGAGAAAGTGAACATCATGCCAATAACATACTGAACTTCGGAAATGAATACTAGAATAAGAAATGTACCATCTGAGTACAAGAGCCAGAGTAATTCAGTTTTGGTAGGGGATTTCAGTGGCAGAAATGTCAGAGATGATGTGGCAGAAACACAGATGACCAAGATAAGGCCTAGTCAGACAGAACAGTTTCAGGGGCTTTGTAAAAACAAAGGACATTATTAAACTAGAGAAACAGTTGGTCAGGTGAATAGACATTTTTACCTAGGTCTCAAGCCTACAAATTCAAGTAGTGGACATGACAACAGCAAGACATGAATAAGGACAAATTGCTCCACATTTAAAGATACTGATTTGTGATTTCATAACCAAAACATCAACACAATTCAGCAGAATAACCATCAATATAAAGTAGCAGCAAAAGATTAGGGACCCAGAGAAGGACATTGGTCAGAAAACCTTTTAAATCCAGAAATATTGAACTTCACAAATAAATGACGGCACTCAAGGTGTGAAAAATTAAAAGAATGGGGAAAAGCTTACCACACTGATTTTAATGGGAACAAAATTTCACCCCTTTCATCTGTGAATCTTACTCTATTTAATTCTAAATCATAAAGCATCCGAATTTCTCAGAAATACTGAAACCTTTCAGATTTTTTAAATTAATTACTAGTAATTATACAATACTACTACTGATACTTAAAGCCACATAGTTCTAAGATAGCAGAATGTTATTCTACATTTATATTCAAATCATGGAGTCACATTATATTTCCACACTTCAGTCATAGTTTTGGTTATATTTTAGATAAAACTTAGGAGGATATGAAAGCATATATAATGAGCACAGACTACCTTACAGAAAAACACATTTATCAAGAAAATGTAATTAATACTTAAGATCTGGCATGTCTTATTTTTAGTTCAGACAAAAAAAAAAAAAGAAAAAAAAGACAGCTTGGCTTGGCTGATTAGAAAAAAAAAAAAAAGATTAATTTCTGTAATGTTAGGAACAGTTTAGGAAGAAGCACTGAGCAGATGGAGAACCAGCTTTCACTGATGCCAAGTCCTGTGATTTCAATGCAAATCTTTATTGTGGAAGCGTTTTTTTCTGTTTGTTTGGGAGAAGAAAAGGAGTATGGGAGAGACCGTGTTTTTGTTGATTTCAGATACCTACAGGTACATAAACCAGAAGAAGTATCTCTCAGTTCTAGTAACAAGTCCAAAATTGCAGACTGCCCTGTTGCAAATAAAACATTCAAAGTGGAAATGACACCAGTTGGATATGAAGCCTCCACAGATGGGAACTGTTATCTACCAGAGGACCATCAAAAAGGAAATGAAAATTCTGATGTGCTGAAATGGGGCTAGAAGGAGAAGCAGGGTAGGAGAGCATGTCATGGAAACTCAGAGAACATTTAGGGAATGAGGCAGTAACAAACAGAGATCATGAAGAAAGATGCAAGTAAAGCACATGCCCGTACCTATTTATGTCAGACGTGCACAAACGAGTCACCTTTCAAGATCAGAAGCCTGGCACCTGTATCTTAAAGCTGATGACAAGTGATAAGAAGTAACCAATACTTCCATGTTTGACACAGAGGTCGTGTCACTTGGGGAACAGTAAGAACATGGAAGCTTTGCATCAGTTGAACCTTTTGGCCAATTGCTGAGCTGTCAAGCAAGTATCACTGAAAAATGGGACCCTGATACATACAGTAGTCCAAATGAGCTAGGCATTTCTGTAAAGAAAACTGATTTTCAGCTATTCTCTATAATTTTAAAACTCAAAGGATTCTTTTTTAATACTTGAACTATGCCCTGCTATTGCCATTCTTTTTGCTTGAGCAGAATTACCATTAAAAAAAGAAAACTGATTTACTCTCAACTTTTTCTTTTTTCAAAAAAAACTTGGAAAACTCTACTTGAGATAGACAAGTTGAAGTAAAACCTACTTTTAATGCAAGCCTTGCTCCACAAGTTCATCTGTTCAGGTTTTTCAAGATGGCCAAAGGTCTTTTGTGTACTTCTAATTCTCAAGCACATACTGACCATGCAAATGACAGAAATGCAGCAATGTATTGCAATAGACATATCAAAATCAAACAAAGACCCAAAAGAAAGAGGTTTAAAAAACAGATCAAGCATTCAGGGAAGGGAATGTAACTGTTACCTCATAATTCTTATACCTATTGTTCATTACTATTATGCTCCAGTGACTGTTCTTTTGACTTTTATTCTACATTTTTTATTGTATTCAGCTGCTAGGTACCTACAGAAATTATATGTATTATTATTATAAATTATATGTATTATTACAATATCAAAACTATTCTCCCAGTTTTATTTGAACTGCACTGCATTTCTCCATCTTAACATCTAATGCACCAGAATTATTTAGCCATGACCTAAAAAACCAAATGGGAAAAAATTAATGTCCAAAATGCTATTTTTTCATCTTGATAATCATCATCTTGCAATCCGAGTATTGTTACTGAGGCACATATGTTTGCAATTTTTAGCTGGTGTACTGCTAATGCCTACCACGTTTAAAGAAAAGTAATCAAGTGCCTGGATACCTTTTGATCAGCTCTAAATATATTTTGAAATATATTTTTAAAGACTCTATTCACAGCCAAAAGTCTGATGAACAACTTAAGTCTCCTGTAGGTCACTTAACCCTCATCGGTCAAAAAATGAGGGCAGCTCTTCAAACATGGCAAGATTCTGCTCACAAAGTAAGGTTATCCTATCACTTCCACTTCTCTTGCTCTTTATGCTTCAACAGTATTCTTACTAAATTGATTCAAGACCCATCCCCTGAAGGCTTCACTTGGGACTTGTATTTTATATCAGCTAGACAAAGGCAACACAGAAAAGTTTGCTATATTCAAGATAATTAAAAATAAATAAATTTAAAAATGCTAGAAAAAAAGAAACATACTTAAAAACTTAAGCTGAACCCAGGATAACTATTTTACACAGAATTAATAATAAGCCCTAACAAAGAAGCTCGGTCAGGCCAGTGACATCAGCTGTTATCAAAGCCACCTGCCAGTTCTTAAGACTATTTTCAGCTGCCTTTTTAACTATTCAGTATGAAATTTCCATGGTCTATTATCTGCTTCAGGTGGCTTTTCCTTATCCTCCCCTTACCACCACCTTGTAAAGGAACCCAAAGAATGACTTGAACATTTTTGTGTGAAAGCACTTGAGAAACTGTAACCACTTTCCTGCCCTGAATCAGTGACTTGAAGTCCAACTGCACAATGATTTTGTATGAAACAGGTACGCTCTGTGCATTTTGTGAAAATCTGACCTTACTTAGCCAAGCTACAACTTCTAGAAATCAGTTTGTACCTAATTTTTACAAGATCTGCTGAAGCTTAACAACCAATCACCACATCTACCTCCTCAGCGGTCTTCTGCATGTCATCCCAATGTGCAAGGCAACTGAATTAAGTTTCTTCTTACTTTCAGTTTTGAGTGAGAGTCAGATTTTCCACTGTAGAAGTCTACGTTTAACAGGCTTTAGGTAGAACACAGCACGAAGTGTCGCCTTGCATATTTCTGCAGCGTCACCTATGTTGACATCCCTAACACAATTGAAAACAATGGTCTGTCACTTTATATTGTTGGGTAACTTGAGCAGGATTTAGGGTATACTGACAGAGAATGTGGAGAGAAGATGGAAAAAACAGTTTATATGGGAGACCAGAACTGGAAGCTTGAAACAATAAACTGGGATTGACTAGACAAGGAAAGAAACTAAGAGGAACATAACAAGATATGGTAGTGAATTAAACCAAATGAGCAATGCCAAGCAGAACAACTAAGACTTGGGGATCACCAGGACTGGAAAGAATGAGAGATAGATATTCTGCCTCTGACAGAATTTGAAAGAATTGGATTTTAATACATATATATGGAAGGGAACTGGCTCACAACAAAAGACTGAAAAAAAGATCAACCAACAGGAATCAGAAACACAGACAAGAAGAAAAAACAACAGAAGGAAGGAAGAGTGAGAAGAATTAGTAGGCAGGCAAGGGCTGACAGCATAGAAACAACATGTAGTCAAGAGATGGTCTGGGACTAGTCAGGCCTAAATATTAGATTGAAAAGACAGAATCAATGCCACACTAGAGATTGGCATGAGACAGAGAAATCTGGAACTATAAGCAAGAGCCTAAAAACATGGTGTTTGTCTTCAGAAGCTATTGAAAGACGCAACATAAAAAAACCTAAAGACTTGACATTCTCTGCAAGTATCTGCAAACTCCTTTCTCCTCCTCAGACTTCCACTTTCCACCTTCTCTGCTAATGATAAAAATGTAGTAAAAATACATAACTTTGTTCCTTTCTTAATTCAAGCAACAGTAATATTTATGTATTAGATTTAAAAGCTCTAATCCTAATTATCAACATGACACCCACATCACGTAATATCTCTTTTTGCTATTTTTAGGTTGATTTTAAGTAAAGAATTACACATAGATGCACTTTTACATGATATTAAACAAGTAAGTACCAAGGACTTTTAATTCCTCAGCAATTCCTCCATTTAACTTTGTCACTGTCATTAATTCTGTCTTTATTACATTATCCCAAATGACTTTTTCTATGCTATCTCTTTCAATTAACAGCATATTTTCTGGGATAAGACAAGTTTTCTCTTGAAGGATGACACTCTCTTTAAGACCCTGCATTCAATATTACAGAACCCAACCATTACATTGGAGATCAGGTTTTTAATCTGAGCTTTTGCCAAAGAATTCTTAACTGGCTGTACTAATTACAGTTGTGTATTAATAGTAAATCACAAGATTTAAAGACTTTTTAAAGGTTTTGTACTATTGAAAAATTGGAATTTAACTCCATTCCCTGTCCTGTACTCCCTAACTGCTTGTTGCAATTAAATTGGATTAATTTTGCGTCTTCAGAATGCTGAACAGCAATATACTAACAACAGCAATTATCAAATAAAGCAGATGTGTGAGCTTCTTCTCAGACTACTACAAATAAATGACTGTATCCTCAGTTTTCACACATCAGCCAAAGAAACTAAAGAACAAAGAACACTGCTGACACAAACTGCTTTTTTATGTCACTCCAAGAAATCTGCATTAATGTTTTGAAGGTACTTTTTTCTTCCTCCAAAAGAAAGTACTTTATTCCACTGCAGTTTCTTATCAATTTATTTCACTCTAGAGAACAGTAACAATATATCCTAAAATAGAGCACTCTATTTTAATCAATCAGTTAATAAACCAAAGATTTAGAATTAAGAAATAGGATGAATATATGAATACTATCTTCCAATATTATCATTTGAGGCATTAAGAGAATCTAAAGAGTATAATAAATGGGGAGGTAATAAATGTGTAGAAGAGTAACTAATGAAAAATACAAATTAGTAGAGCTAAATAATATTTTGTTACATCCTCAGTTCAAAAGTACTATTCTTAAAGACATTCTGAAGGCTAACTACAGAGTTATTGAAGTTATTAAAAAGCTGAACCATGGAGACATGGCAGCTCAGGACAAGTCTCTTGATTTGAAAAGTTTTGAATTACTATATGTACTTTGCTCCCCAGTCTCTGTTACATACACGTGTCTGAGGTCCATACTGTGTGCCTTGACTCCAGTATTGTTTGCCATGGAACACAAGATTCAGAGGAGTCAATACACATTTCATGATACTGTGATTAAAACCTGACAGCTTAGGCCCAACTTTACAATGTTCATGTGAAACAGAACTTCAGAAATTGATTCTTGCACAAAGAAAGGAATCTCTTTGGTTCTTTGTTTCTTCTAACTTCTAACTACCCTAACTAATAACTTCTAACTTACCCTACCAAGCTGTGACTGAAAAGTCCAATTACTTAGATTTGAGAGATTGCAGAATTTCCAAGGAACTACAAAAACTGCCATAATACATTGTTTGCAGCTTTTTATTGAATGGTATTCCAACACAATGGCACATCAAGAGTTTCTAAAATAATTTTAGGTAACGTTTTTAGTGTAACAACCCTATACTATTAATGTATAGCTGAATAACCCCAGGATCTAGTACAGACTGTCCCTCCACCTCCTCCTTTATTATCTCCTCTAAACAGAGGAAAACAACTGGTCATTGTTTTCAAGGAGGGCAACACTTGTTATTCATGCACACATCTCTACAGTGCTGATCACAAATCTCTGTTGAAACAAACAAGAGCAAGCAGCTGCCTGACTGTTGTGTTTAGCCATACCAGCAACCTTTTTTGTTTCCTGGAAAGCAACCCAATTACCAAGATCAGCAAGAATAAGCTCAACGTTACTGGATGCTGCACACACTCAGACCCATCTTTTCACAAGAAGGCTATAAATGCACTAGCCAGCATCCCTCTCTTACTCCCCATCTGTCACAGCTCAGTGCAGCCTATATGCTATGTGGCTGCACCCATGGAGACTTTCAACACCCTTAAATACATAAATGGCAGACAGGAATGGTATGCTAGGGTGGAGTTTCATCATCGAGGACAACAGCCAGAAAAGCAGTCATGTCTCAAAATGCAAAACTAAAAAACCCTAAAGAATGGAAAATGCTTACCTGCAGAGCTAAGCAAAACACTGAAGTCTGTTCCTCTCTGTGACTCCCCAGCTTCACTCTGTCCCTCTTCTTCTGTATCCTCATAGCGGCTCCAGTTAGAAAATACCTTTCTTCTTGAATAGCATTTCACTTCTTCCTTCTCTTCTTCATGTCGTGATTCTGTATCATCATCCTCCTCTACCTGTGACATTTAAATGGACAATTAAGCCATTGCAACTTAATAACATTTTTTTCTGTATTTAAACAATCATTCATACCAACAATACCAACCACAGAAATAAAACCCAGAAAGACAAATCTATCTGGGTCCCCACATACATTTTAGGTGGTACTATCTTTGTGAACTGTGTGTAATTCATCAAGAACGTAAATAAAAGCACCAAGTAAAGCTTCAGCTCTTACAGATCATGTAGTGACACTGATACAAGTTCAACTTCTTTCCCTCCTATTCTGAAAATTCATAATGACTAGCCTTCTTCCTAAAACTGAGAGCAATGGATAGGGAGTGGAACTAAGAATTAAAACCAAGTGTCTCTGTTTAAGTGTTGCAGTGATACAGGTGTTAACTGAAAAAAACGATGTTTGTAGAGTGGAATAGGAAAAGATACATTCTGCAGAAAAACATTTTGAAAATGGTGATTTATGTAAGAATTTCCATTATAACCAACTATAGAGTCTTAAATCAGTAATATGGAATAATTAATCAAATCTCATTTCCTTCATGAAAGCTATTTTATGGAAATAGACATGAAAAAATTAAATACACTAAGAGCAACCAATCTACTAATCTTAATCTCTTAAAAAGTCCTAGGATCAAAAGGAGAATTCATTGCATAGTCAACTTGAGATACAAGCAAAATAGGCATTTGTCACAAGTACTCAACAGCTGTAGAAAACTCCTCCCTGCCTTGAATTCTCTATATATGCAGCTCTCCCAGAGCTTGGGTTTTAGCTGAAATGACTGTTGCTTCACAAAAAGAAAGATTTGCTTCCTGGAGGGAGGAGCACTCAACAGGTAAGAGATTAAATCTGTCACAGTTACACAAATGCACTCCCAGGTGTCAAACAGATGACAAAAAGGAAAATATTCTGTGCATTCTCACTGGTTCTGTGCAATTTTTAGGTGAATTCTCTTTTCTTTGTATTCATCAGATAAATAGACTAAAATGCTTGTTGTAGGTAAACAGTTTTTTATGTCAGCAAGTGGATGAGGTGACAACTACATTACTGGAAACTGAGGCAGAGCTATAATTTCCACAAAACAAAGGCCAAATCCACTTAAATTTAAAAAAAAAAACAACAAAAAACAAAACCCAAAAAACTTATTTCTTCTCTATTCTTCTCCTACGAAAGGAATGATTTTCTATAATCCAGCAAACCTAGTGAAATTCAGTGCCAAAAATAACTTGGAGCTGATACAATTCCAATTCAAAGCAAGAACAGTGCTACAGAGAGAGTTAGACCACTTGTACTTTATTTTTAAGAAAAGATCAGAATCATCTTAAGCAACTATGACATTATAGAAAATTACTTATTATAGACCCGTTTTGAAGCATTCACTCCTTTCAGCTGTAAACATAAAAAACGCAGGAGTATCACTTCCATAGTTCAACAAGCTTCCAGTAAATTAGTATGGATACAAATGTTTTCTCTTAAACCAGACTAAATTCTTTTTCACAGTCTGTTATTAGCTATGCTATACAGTGCACCTCAAGGAAATTTCATTCTTAGAAGTGAAATAGTTAACTTCAAGAAATAAACCACAAATTCTCAGGAGCGTTAACAGCAGCTGTGAAACCTGGTTTCCCAAGTACTGTCCTGAGGCTTACTGTTAAAACAAGTAAACTTCAAATAAAAACCTGCTTCCGTTTCCAATAAATATTTAATGGAAAATCTTAGATGATGCACCACCAAGTTACAAAACAAAACTGCAAATAATCACAATTGAATAGTCAACATTCAATCAATTTAAAGATGTGTCAAAATTTTCAAATACATTAAAAAACTGATCAGTGAAACTTCAGAAAATAGTTTGCTTCTACCATCTCATGAGACAGCTACCAAGTAACAACCCCAGAAACTCAGAAACACACACCTTAATCACCTTTCTTAGCTGCCTATGCAGCTACACCATATGCTACTAACATTGTCACCCCACCTTACTGAAAATGAGTCTTTATCACTAGAGAGCAAACATCTCTGTAGTGTAATGTCACTATGTGTAATGAAATGAACTACCCTCTTGCCACATTGTCAAATAACAGAAGATACAAGCTGAAACAAATTCTAGAAGCCAACTCAGATATAACCTTTGAAAAAGTATTACTCACATAAGGAAAAAAACTTAGGCCTTTAAATAGTATAGAACTATCTACACATTATTCCTCAGTGTTCTAACACAGCATGATACCACAGAAGGTATAGCATCTATCTGCTGTGCCTCAGTTCCAGATAGTAATGCACCACCATTTGCACGCTTCATTGAAATTTTCAAAGTGTGGAAATTATGCAAAAATCCAGCTGAACAAAACCAGGAAACCTTCAGACTATTTTGCATATCAGAAGAATGAAAAAAAAAAAGTGTGCAATATTTTGCCTAAACACGAAAGCACTCAAACAACAGTGAAAGGGCTAAGATCCCCTGCAGAGGAACCTGCAGAATTTGTGGTCTTCTGCATGCAAAGCAATGCATTTATAATAAAAAAGCAATGCATTTGTATCCTTTATGAGAGCCTGTGACTGCATTCTTCTTCTAAAGGAAAGCAAAGTGCATAGCACAAATGACCACAATCTGCAGTCTAACAGCGAAAAAATACTTTAGTACACTAATTTTACATACAGGGTTGGGGACAGTATGGCATTGAGAAAATACAGGAAAGTGGGCTTTTTGTTTGACTTTTCTTACAGATGATAACGCATTGATGCACGTCATTCACGAATGAAGGTGTTTAAATGAAGTAAACATTGTTCTGAACAAGTAATTTCCCCTGGGGTTATCTTTCTGCACTTCTCTGGAACCCAGAGTGGTTTGGCTCAAAGTACACAATGGAGAAAGTGCAACAGTGACCTCTTGCATCCCACTTCGATTACTCAACCACTATTCACTGTAAGTGCAATCAGTCCTGCCATGTTAAACACATGTGTCCAAGCACTCAACAAGAATTGTTGAGCTCACAGCCATCTAACAAAACAAAACTTAAAGTGCATTAAAAGTCAGGGCTTCCATTAAGACTTTCTAAAACTGTACTTATTACCCTTAGGAAGCCCTAGGAGCTAGAGCTTATAGCCTTCTTCCTGTTCAATTCTGGTTACACTGCAGGAAAAATTTAAAACTCTTCATCTTTATCAGTGCTTAGAATATTCTACAGTAACAGAAACATCAGATGTTCAGCTTACCTTTCTTTTGGCCAACTGCTGTTCCCTATCATGTACATATCATGCATTATTAGATTTCCATTCTTATTTATTTTGTAGCATTCCTCCCAATTCTCTTCCCAATATGTCACTTTACAGTATGTAAACATAATTTGAGCTTTTTTGTTCATCTCTTAGAAAGAGCATAGCTATTTGTTTTCTTCACTTCCTTCCCAAATTATCTTTAGAAACTCTTCAAAATTATATTGATCAAGTGCAACTTTTCCCCTTTGTTACTTAATCTCTGTATTACTGTTTTGAATATTACAGCTACAATATATTCACATTTCCTTAATATTTTCCATTCTTTATTAGGGACACTCACCTACAATATCCCAGACACCATATATCATATATCCACTCAAGAGTCACAATAAACAGTCACTGCCATATGGGGACCCCTGCATATTCATGGCCACTCATAACCACTGTCTATTCCCTACATTTTCTGCTCTCACAAAAAGCAACAGCCCACACCAATTCCTCAAATCAACTTCTGTCTTGATTCCCTCTTCCTTTGTGCAAACTGCTGTACAGCTGTCAAGTGCAAGGACATTCAAATTTATCTAGATGTCTCAATCCCATTTTCTCTTCTCATCAGGGTGAGAGGCTAGCAAGACAAAATGAAAATATTCTGTGTTGAATCTGATCCAGACGATCAACTGCATCATGAATGAGCACATATCTTTTTTCTCATTTATATTTAAAATACTACGGTGTATGTGCAGAGACAATTTATCTTTTGCTCCTCATCCTAACTTTGGCAGCATCTGTTAAGGCCAAATTTTCTCAGAAGGAACTTCTAAGTTAAAGGGTAAAAAAACCATATATAATTAAGCAACAAAGCCATTCACAATCTCTACACCTTAAATTATTTCACAGAATAGAAGTCTGTATATGGAGGCTTGTATGGATACATGTATGCATGTAAATTAGTACGGCAGCTTGGCTGATACTGACTTCTTAGTGGTTCCTCTGGGCACACATTAGTGGAAACGAAGATTATTACTCTTTAATGTTAGAGACACTCATTCTTCAATGACTTATATTGTTCTTGGAAAGACATATTTGCTTTTAATTTCATGGTTCAAAGTTATTGGTAGTGTAACCAAACAGGAGCAATGGGATTACACCAGTAATTATCTTAGTACATTACAGATACAACACAATCTCAAACAGAATTCCTTTTTTAGCAACAGTGCTCATTAAATGCACTTTATTTACATTTCAATCCAAAAAGGTACAGGAGAATCCCCTGACAGCTTAATTTACGTATTACTATGGTTGATAGGCTAATACCCCATGATAGTTAAATATAGCATAAAAATTTTCAAAAGTTTTCTTATTTTACACATTTAACTAATTACAACCCTTATATATATATATTATATATATATANATATCCCTCTTCTTGTAAGTAATTACTTGACAAAGGAATGCATCATTGTTACTAGCTTATTGTGGTGGAAATTAAAATTCCCTAAACAATTAACTGTATGGTATACTAAAGAAAATCAGACTATATTCAGAACTATGGCAATTGGAAGCAGAAACTGCTGTTCAACTGGACCAAAACCCCACCTCCTAAAATATTCTTCATACTCTTTAAAGTTTTAACATGATCAAGCACTAGGGCTACAAGGTGTACTGCATTTTTCTCACAAATCATTATTAACATTTCCACAAGCTATAGCCATATTCTGTATGAACCTTATGCCTCACTGAATTGAAATGAGAACTTTTTAGGAGCTAAATCTCTCCCTTAAATTCACTGAGACAGGGAAAAAGCTCCATAGGCAAACAGCTCAGTTATTTTGTTTCTAATACTGATTTAAATGGCAGACCACCTTTTCTTTCAAAGACCTAGAAAAGTATCCATAAATCCTGATGCTCACTCTTCACTGCCCTCTCAGAAATACCTCCAGACCTGCTAGTACATCATTAGCTGCATGGTCCTTAGAATGAGAGCCTTACAGGGGCAAAATTAACCAATCTAATACAGGCTGAATTTTCATACTGCAGCTTTCAGAGACCCAGTTTGGAAACTGTTGACTTGTAGACAAATTAAACTTAATAACCATGCACTGTAGGTTAGCAAGACTTTGTTCTTGGCAAAGCCTGCCAAGTAATTATTTATTTCAGAAAGTGCATATTTGAGGGTGCTGCTCATTAGATACAGGATTTTCCAAACTACAAAGCCACTAGCTAAAATTTCACTCTACTGATTTAGATTAAAACTCCGAACTGAAGGATACTTGATGGGGTATGTTGTGAGAACAGTATCACTATAAATTCAGTACTCATTCTGCACTAACCGGAAAATTTGGTAGAGTATCAACAAGTTGCATTAACTGCAGAAGTAGCGCTTTGCTTCTCTTCCCCAAGGCTGTCCATGCTGCGAACAAAGAGTCTGTAGGAAGTTTGTCCAGCTGCTGTCTATAGATAATGAGACTTTCGATTTTCTAAACTTGCCAAGCTAATACATTTCCACCAACAGAAAATCAACTGTATTTTTTTCTTTAATTCAGTGGAAATGATTTTATGAAAGTTACTGGCAACTACGTAAACTCATCAAGCAATTCATACAAAATTGTCACATGGACCTGCACAAAACCTGGCAACTCTTCTACCTTCAAACTGTCAGTAACTTTAAAAAACTGATTTTTTGTCTTACAAACATCAGTCAAAAATATCAGCGCAAACATAAAATAGGAGCCTTTGTCTTGACAGAAATCAAAGGTTTCAAGAAAACTTTACAAAGTAAATATATTGCCACAAAGGTTCAGCATTTTCAGTAAGATTACTGATTATTCCTATGTATAGGCTGTACTTGGCAAAAACCAGAAGGTTTATATATTGCATACATATGGATCCACATATGTGAATGTTGCATGTCTTATTCCAAAACCAAGTTACACTTAGTATCCTGAATCAGTAAAGGAAATCTTCTGGAGAAAGATAATTGTTTTTACCAAATCTGCTGTTCCTAAAAAGAAGTTTCCTAAGCTGCATTAGAGACTGACAATATCCTGAAACTGTTTCAATTCTTAGTGTTAATGTCACAGTATTATAAAGTAATCCAAACTGAAAGGGATTGCAAGAGGTCATCTTGTCCAACTGCCTACTCAAAAGAAGGTCAAAACTGAAATCAGACCACGTAGGTCGGGGCTTTGTCTACTCAGGGCTTGAAAACCTCCAACAGTCCTTAGTATTTAATTAGATCCTTAGTATTTCATTTTGCTGTTTTATTCCAGCACTTCTAAAATTGCAAAAGCAGTTGTATTAACAGCTTTAACAATCACATGTAAAGAACACACATGAGGAGTTCTGTAACATCAAGAAAGCAAAATTTATTGAGGGGAAATACACACCTCAACACTTAAATAAGTGATGCTTTAAAGGATATTACTATTTTACTAGTCTTGACGAGGCAAGATGGGTAAGACAGCCTCTCTCAATAAATGTATCTTTTATAAACTTCTACATATTGAAAAGCTTTGTACTTCTGCAGCTGTATCAATGATGAAGTAAAAGCACAACAAATTATGTAAAAAGTTCAGTCAAAGCATCCATCTGCAGAACAGAGAAAAATTTTATTCTAACTCACAGAGTTTATTTCCTAGACTTGGAACAAAATCTGCTCAAAAGAGCAAGGTTTAGAGAAGACCAAAGTTATATTGACAAGTCTAATGTTTATTTAACAACCCCTACATGCACACAGCTTTAGAACAAAGCCAACAAAAATCCAGCAACTGTACCAAGATGAAAAGCAACAAGAAGAAGCACCAGGGCTCCTCATGCAAGGAGAAGTACAGGACAAAGTTTCTCAACAGATCTATTTTTTCCCCCACAATGAAAATAGAAAAAAGTAAACCAACAATCCCCAAAAAAACCTCTCAAAAGATTTCTGCTCTGCTATATTACACATGAAAGGAAACCTCCAAAATTTACATTTTAATAACAACAAAACTATCACCTACCTCTAAATTCAAAAATATTTGATAAGAGATAGTAACAAGTTAAAAGTTAAGAGCTTTTTAAAATGCATCTATTTTGTAAAAAAGAAAGCACACAGGAGTAAGACATTCTTTTTCTATGTATTTCAAAACATGGAAATAGCTTAGTGATATTCACCCACACTGTTCTATTTTCAATTGTCACAGCATTAAAGAAGTAAACATTCTGAAAGACACCAAACAGAACAGGATTGTTTGAAATGGTATCCCTAAACTGATGGAAACTTAATCAATAGTTTCCTTCTCTTTTCTACTTTTAACCTTCTGCCAACTTCAGTTCCTTTGTCAGCTCACAGCAGAATCAGAGAAGCACAAATAATGGTCAGATAGGCTGGAAACATGCCATGAAACATGGGAACTGGGAAGCAGGTCCTTCCCTCGTATCTGGCAGCAGTTATCTGCTAGATTGGCTAAGTGTACTCGAAGGCCATACCCTTGGTTTTAATTTCCTGCAATGTTAAACTCCTTTTTCTAAAGTATATTTTGCTTTCTCTTTCCATTAAGGACTTACAGATTTTCCACTACTAGTCCTTCTCACAATAATACACGGGGACACGGAGGTGCTCTTTGTCAAAGTCATACAGTTTAAAAAAAATCCTTTGTTACAAATATTTACATTGATTGATAAAATTTTTACTGTAAACCTCAGAACATTTGCCATTTGTGACTGCTTTTAGACCCCTTTTTCAGTTAAAGTTTTAAAGGAGTCAGACGTGTAAGGCATCATCTTACAGGTTCTAAATACAAGTACTGGTGTTCAGTTCACAGTGGGAAATTCTATTCTGATTTTTAATTAAAGCTGCCAACATCTGTCACTTTTCAGATCAACCATCACACAATAATAGCATATTCCAAGCACATAAATATTTACATAATGAAAATTAAAGCCACAAAAGGAGACACTCTACCAACTTGAAACCCTATAAAGGTCCTGTATAAGAAACTCCAGACAACAGCATTCTGTTTTCCTCACCCCTTTCACTACATCTGCAACATTGTCAGTAGCATAGCTGCTACATTTTTCAGCTTTCATTACTAATGTATTGCAATTTCATAAATATCATCTCACATGCTACAAAAAACCTCACATCTCTATTACCCCTCTATCAACAAACTAGCAGACCCAGCCATTATGAATTTTGTAAATTGAATTGCATTATTACGTTTACAGCATGGCACGTTGAAGCACTCAAATTTGAGTAACAAATAGTCTGATTTGACATTATTTGCAGTAAGGGGAGTAAAAAAGTGGTACTTTTTAGGACCAACAGAGAGTCACACAGTAAATCAATGAACAGTAAGTTATTAAAAAGATACTAAGGATAAAGAGCAGTTTGTCTGATGTGCAAACAAAAGATGTAACCATAACCCCGAATGCAAAATCTCCCATCCAGAAACAAACAAGCAAGACATAGCTATATTGAATTACACCTATTATAAAAATAATTGAGTCATGCTAAACAAAATAACCATGTATCACAGCAATGCTACATCAAAAAGATGCTATCCTCAACTCACAGAGTTTTAAACAGCACTTCCAAGACCAATACTAAAATGAATTTCTTTCTTTAAACAGAGGAAAACCAGAAAAGATGCAGAGAGTACTAACTCCCCATTTGACAGACACCAAAACCTTTCTTCTTCCTTGTGTTTTAAATTACATGGGAAATGTACAGGCAGATGCATTTTCTTACGTATCTGCAAACCAGCCAACTCAGTGATACAAGGAAAGGAGAAATTAGTGAAATAGTAATTCATCAAGGATATGAATTTAAGAGATTGTAATCCCTGCCTCACAGTCAAGGCAGGATCTCCCTGACAGAATACCCAAGTGGTGGAAAAAAAAGCAGCTACTTACACACTCCATTATCAACTTGCCTTGCATAAGTCAGTAGCACCTTTCTTAGAACAAACTCAGCTGAAAAAAACCTGATCATCTGGAGTTCTCTCAGGCACTATGCAAGGTGTTGTCCCATAAAGCAGTGAATTATGGCCAAATGTCTGATTTGTGGTGGGTTTGCCTTTGAAAGTGATAGGCTTGAGTTGAATCCACATGCACTGTAATTTAAAATACAGCTGTATTATGCACAATGCATCCCTGCCATGTTCCCCCAAAACAAAAAAGGCAGCCACACAGCACACACCCCATTTTCAAGCTCTTTCAGTAGGATAGCTCAAAGGTGGTAAAGGCAGTAGTAACCCAGAGCATGCTCTCCAACTCCTATACTACAATCTGAGAATTAATGATGAGTGTGTTTGGGGACTCTGTCTATACATCACTGTCTTGACTCAGGTAAGTCAGAAGCAGAATTATTTATCATTAATGTGTGGCATGCATCTGGCCTCAAAACAGTGCATTTTGGACAGAAACAACATTTTCTCCAGCAAAAATAGTTCTGCTTGTCCTGCAATAAACTGAGAATAGATGGGGACTGCACCAAAACAAAGCACCTCAAAGAGATGTGTAAATAAATACAATCCATGTTTCCTCAGCTATTGCACAACAACAGCATTTTATCCAGAAAGTGGAAATAAATTCAATTCCCTTTTCTGCCCAAATGCATTCTAAGTTGCATCTCCTACTTCCGATGAGAATACAGTGGTTTTACACACTCTGGAGTGGGAGATCTAGCCTCTTTTCTCAGCCAGATCAATTCTACTTTGTACAGCACCTGGACACTCCCAGTAGGAGAACTTGAGAAGCTGCTGGCCTATGTGTCCTGCAGATGCACAATGCCCACACACATTAAAAAAAAAACAAAACCACCAAGAATGCCAAGAATGTAACACTTAATGTCAGTCTTTCATTCCTACTCTGTTCATGACAATATCATGTTAGTACATAAAGAACAAAGGGTGTGAAAAACAGGAATTGAGGGAAATTCACATTAAAAATTATTTCAAGTTCATTGGCAGGTCACTTATCTAAGAAGCAAAAAAAAAGCTTTACTGCACTTTGTATTTGAAACTGGGAAGAAAGCAGATCGCAGATTGAACTTTCTTCCACATCCTCAAATCCTTCACCTCAGCAGTCATTGCAGACTGAAACTTTTTCATCGTGTACTCTCTGTATCCAACACAGGCTCTGTATCCCCTGCCTGCCTTTTTACCAGAGAACAGCAGTGCTAATGGCTCTGTAACATTACCCGCAACTGTTTTAATGTAAACTGGCACACACAAGGATGACTTTGCTATGTATTTTGAGAGAGCTGAAAATAATACATTACCTTAACAAGAGAGGTTTTTTCCTGCATCATAACCAGAATTTTCTGGGGCTAACAAAGAATACAATAAGGCAAGAAAATAAACAAATACTGATAAGGTCATCAGTCTGTTTTGCTGTCTCACTGAAAATAATTAAACCACTTTTCATTATACTTCCTCCTTCAGGGTTTCATGTAATTTAAATAAGATTTTTTCCCCCTTCAATTATTCAACAGAAAACAAGCATTTGTAACAGTCATTTAATTGCAACTCTTGGCAGCCAGCTAAAACAAGTCAGTATAGATATTTGCAAATCCTTTTGGTTTTATGCATTATGTTTTCCAGACTACATCTGATGAAATGCAAAGACAAAACAAAAATCTTGATATTTAATATTTTGTGCATTGCACTTTCTGAATTGTCAACAGTATTAATAAGATGTATTATAAGATGTAGGTTAAAAGATGTATAAGAAATCGTATTGTTAAGCATTTAATCTACTGCATCATTACAGTGACACACGCCAGAGTAAGCTAAAAATTATTTCTTCAAAAGTATTAATGGAGATGAAGTGACACATATGTTTGTATGTTCACAGTCTTTTCATATAGTGACCTATTGATGAATTTGTAGTGAGCCTTCAGTGATTTTTCAGTGTTGCCTCTCAGAAACAGAAACAATTTACTTTCTTATTGTTCACCTAGGTATCAGAACTCTTGCAGTACAGATTCAAGTTTCTACTATAAACATTTCTTTAAACTTGAGGGAAAAAGGAAAAAGCTAAAGTTGGGGGTTTTTTTTGCCCCTTTAGACTGAGGAAGGAAGAGCCCTGACTCAAAGGTTTTTTCTTGAAAAGAAAAAAAAAATCCCTACAAAGAGTAATCCTCTTCACTAGTTTGCTCTATTGGTGACCTTTAGAGAGATCTACCAAAGCTGAAGAGAAGCTTAATTAGCAGAAAGGGCAGCTGAGAAAACAGGTAGCATGAAGAAAAAAGCTTCTAGTCTTTATTGTACGGGATGAGAATTTTTGAAAGAGGGATGAAATACTAAGACTGGTTCATAAATGTTGGCTACTGGAACTCAGCACTCTGATTTAGCTAAAGATAGAATTAGCTAAGACAGACATCCAATTCTGAAACCAATGTTTTGCCTAACCAGAATGATGCTCCAGTTAAAGGCAAAAACATCTCATCAGGTACACAAGAAAGAGACTTGTTCTTGAAGTTTCTAAATAAACTTGTTACTGCTTCAACAGTCACAAAGTATGGTTCTAGAAACTGTCTTAATAACTTCAGTAGCAAAAAATATTTTTCTCTCCTTGATTTTCAAAATCTGTTATGGGTAATTCAAACAGATTAGTCATGTGACTGCAACCTGGTATAACCAAAGATTCTTCTACGAAAAGCATCACAGCTTTCAGCTGCAGAATACCAGTATGAAATACCAGAAGAAAAAAGTCTAGATCCTGAAAAGTCCTTAGGTTCAAACCTATTTACAGCTGAAGAAAAGAGCATGACTCATATCTAGTAACATCTGTAAAAAGCCTAACATTAAACAAGGCTTAAACAATTCTAGGCAAACAGAACAAAACTTACCAAGTGTTCGTGGAAAACTCCACTTCTGTGTATTGCATCTTTATTTTGTCACTATCAGCCTCTCAAGATGCTCAGTGTTGCAATGTTGTTTCATATTTGAACCATCATTATGAAACTGTTTCATAACTATACCAGAGTGGTATAAACCATGGATGTTTTCAAATATCTGTCACTGCATTCACTCAAAAAACACCCTTTGTTATTTTTATATCAAATTTGAATGCAACTTTCTGCAGACATTTTTGAAACCACCACTCAAACCTCTGATATCCCTCCCTCATTCACCTCCAAACTTTTTTGGAAGAGGGTGGAGGGAGATATCCTGTGAAAGGTATTTTTCTAAATAGCCTTAGAGAATATGCTTCCCTAAATCCAACATACAGCTTGAGATAGTAGTGAAGAATCATTATCCAAGGTCCTCAATGCTGCAAGGCCACACTTAAAACCCCAAGACGTTAAAAACTAATTTTATTTTGCTATTGGTCTGGAGTACAATTCTGAAAAATAAGAGTTACCACACAATGACGCTCCTAGACCCTGAAGTTAACACTGCTGTGAAGAAGCTTTAAAAACCATTTAGAACTTTCTGAGAGTGCAAGCTTATCCAAATTACCAACAAGGACTGGGCTGTACCTGCTGGGATGCACCACAATCCCATGATTTTATGTGCCCATCATTATCCTTACATGCTACAGTTCACACTGCTGAGCCAACTTAGGTGCACACAGAGCAGTAACTGCAGGAAAACTTTGCATCCAGTTTGCAGTGGTGAGATACAGACAGTGTCCAGCTGTCTGGACAACTGGTGGACAGCTTCAACTGTGACTCCATCAGGAGTGGAACCACACTGAGTCCACTAATATCACACCCAAGTGTAACCCACAACCTAAATTTGCACCAAAATCCCATCCTTGACTGTAATTTGAACTAAGAGCCACACCAAAAACACTGAAGGAACCACTTTTTTCTCATTAGCACAATTATTTTTTTACATTTTTTCTCTACAAAAATGTTTTACTCTGAGACAATAATCCTTTAACATCCTTGCTAACAATTTGGTTGAAGTAGAAGAAAAGAAATACTGAGCATGGGATCACTTGCACTTCTGCTGCTTCCATGGGCATGCCACCTTTTGTTACAAATTAACGGGAACATAATACACCAGTGAAGTCAGCAAAGCAGCATAATGCGAATAATGCAGTCTGAAACAGGATGCTGAAGAATAAAAGTAAGGGAAAAAAACCCCAACCAAACCAACAACTAAAACAAATCCAAAAAAACAACCAAGGCAGCAAAAACGCCTAGTTTGTAAGGCAATCAGAAAAAACTCAAGGCCTCACAACAGGTCAGTGAAAGAGCCTAGGAAGAACTGTAGCACAGCATCACCACTCTGTTCCTATGAGACAAAGACCCTGGCTATATCAGGGTTAAGGAGAGAGACTGTACAGTCTCTAATGTAGAATTATCCTCTGGGAAAGGAGAAACAGGAATAGAAACACGACCTTAAGGCAAGGTTCTTACACACTCCAGCAGATTTATGGTTTTACAGCAGTTTATTACAGTGTCTACCTGTAGAGGAGTTAAAGACTTATTTTCAACAATAAAACAAACAGAAAAATCCAACCTTCCTCCCCAGACCCCTTACATAAACATAATACAGAGGAATTGCATACATGAAAGAATAAATGGGAAATAAATGGACTATGCCTTACTATAGAATACTGAATCACACAGGTTTGAAATCCTGTGTGAAATCCTGTGATTGTGAAAACCTGTAAGAAATATTCTTCTGTACATTTTTTAAGTCTCTAAATCACCACTGAATCAATCAATCATCATCAATTTGTTTGATTTTTTTTTTTTAATTCAGTGAAACTTTCTGACTGCTACAAAACACTGTGCAGCACTATTAGACTAGCTGGAAACTCAAAACAGGGCTCCTGAAACTACCCTGTTACTTTTGTGAGGAAAAACACCAGCAGCACTCCATGGCATAACTTTTTAAACAAATTCATCACTTCTACAAATTTGTTGATTTTTCAGCAGAAGTACTTGCTGTCTCTCACTTGATGCACCCGAACAAATTCCTGTATTGTGCTGTGTGGGACCAAACACTCATCCCAGTAGCACAACAAGATTTGTAGCTCAATTACAAAGCGTACCCCTCCCACAAATAACTTCTCCTCTCAGCTGTGTTTCAAAGACCCAGGGGCAAGTCCTCATAACTCACACGTACATGTGACTTTCACACGTTGTGCTGCACGTTCACAAAACATCACCCTGGGATGAGCAGAACATTCCAAGCCCATGATGTGCACACATCCTGACTCCTCACCAGGTAATTCTGGCCCAGCACAGGGGCCACCAGCGCCAAGGGCCGGGCTGCCTGCACCACCTTACAGCACCGGTTCATCGCCCCGCGTGGATGCATGCCGGGATGCATGCCTGGATGCATGCATTCTTAGCCTGCGGAGTTTTAGTTCTTCCCGAAATTCTAAAATCTTCAGTTAAATATGACAGGAAGGTCTTCTCCAATATTCAAATAATTACATTTTATATTTCCTCTGAATAAAATCCACACCAATTTATGGGATAATTAAATCTAAATAAGATGCTTGAAAGCTGTTAACCAAATTAACACAATTAACGAAATATGCAGCCAGTGAAGTTATTTCTTTAGGCTAGAAAATATTTGGTACAACCTGTTACCAAAAAACTACCAAATTGCTACCCCAGAGACTTGAGAGTAACAAAGAGGAACAAAAGCATTTAAGTAGGTGAGGACAGAAATGCACAGCCATCTAAAGTAAAAAAACCCTCAAGCTCTTTCCAAGGAAGTTACATGAAAAGAGTCAGACATGAAGTTGCTCTGCAGCAATGATATTCACCTGTGTAATGGGATGCTTTCAATACAAATCTCTCAAGTTATATCAGCAGGCAAGTTGGTAAAACATGCTGAATGAATAACAATAAATATCACTAAACCATTCCACACTAAAAAATTAGGGACTATTACGAAACTCTGGAGTCGCACTGTAAAAACCAGGTTCCTCTGTTGTCTAGAAACCAAAAAGAATAAATTAACTTTGGATGTATAAAAAGCATTTATGCTTTTCCATTGCACAGACAACCTTGAGAAAATAAAAGAAAAATAAACAGAGCTGTGACAAGTGGTTACACAGCGGGTCTACTGAGTAGACTCAGTAACCTTCACCATACATATTTTTCTGTCCTGATTCCCATGTACTTCCCACACAAGCTATCTAATCGTTCAGTCACAAATTTTATTCTCAAGGCCCCAATTAAACCTCTTCCTTCTTAGTAAAGTTTTTCTTCTTGTCCTGGATGGATTCTCTTTGTCCTGGATGTCCCAAAATGGATCCCTTTGCAGCAACCTTTCCACTTTATTAAACACTGCTAACCAGGCCTGTCCAAAGTGTCCTCTTTGCCAGATTAAATAAATAAATAAATACATAAATAAAATAAAAAGAGAAAGAACCAGGTTCTTCAGCCTTTTCTCCTTGGTCATATCCTCTTTTCATCTTTCTTCATTCCTTCCCTCTGAACTTTCCCCAGCTAGTCCCAATCTTGCAAAAATAGAACTAGTTCTTCAATGTAATAGCATCACTAATTGATATCTTCTCATCCATTAAGCTGACAGTTCTCTTCTATAAAATTGCACCTTAATCAGTCGCACACCATTACAGATTTTTCCTCTGTAGATGTGATTGTATTATATTTGACCTTGAATCACATCCAAATGCAGGCTGTTTCTTCCATTTGTTGAGACTGTGTTCTGTGCTCCACCCTCCTGCCAGTTTAGCACTGTCTGCAAATTTTAACACCGTATATTTTAATCCTTCCCTGCTGGAATTATTAATAGAAAACTGAACATGAGCAGATACAGAATGAAGCCTTGCAGAATCCCATTTAACAAACCAGTTAAAGTTCAGTTTGACACTGAACCACCACAGTAGAGAAACTTCTGAGAAGGGAAGCTCTTCACACCACATTAGCAATTAAGTACAGCTCACAAATTGATGTACAATAATCTAAATAAGTTTTTTCTAGTTGCTTTTGAGAACATTAACACAAAATGTCAGAAGATTTATTGTCTCCAAGATCCAGAAATCTATTCTTCTACCTGCACAAGTTCTGTCACAGTGTTCTAAAGGAGATCACATATATCTGTATTTGTTACTTTTGTTACTGTGCCTCTCAACTACTTTTTGCAGTTGCTTAGATGGTAAATGGTTAGCTCCTACTAATTAGGAAAATTTATCTGATGCTGACAGCATTAGATGTTCTCTTAGGTCACTTCTATTATGTGCACGGACTACAAGAATGAAGATATAACAAATACTACATAAATGTGATGCCATCTTGAAACTAACCACACATGAGAAACACTGCACTACAATCTATCTGTTAACGTCCACTTGTGAACAATCAAATGTTTACTGCAACACTGCCCAAAGCCAGGAAAGGAACATTGAGACAGACCTGCCAATTCCAACTGCACTGAAGCAGAAGCATGCATCACGTGCACACTCAGTGTATCATTGAATGGAAAGTTAAAAGAATACTTCGTAAATTGCAAATGTAATAAACCTAAAGGACAAAAGAAAATCTCCTTAAATCACCCCCAACCCCCAAAAATGTGGTCAAGGACCATCAAAATAAAACCCAGCATCATATCCATAATTCAGACAGCTGCTTCTATTTTAGTATACTGTATATCTTAGAGAGAGCAATTTTAAAATTCTGACAGTACATAAAACATGAATTCTGAGTTAGACTAAAAGTGGGAGATAATATTGGATCAATGTCAATTGGACCTTTTACTTTAAGCATTTTAATGCCACATTTTACTAAAAATGAGTATTTTCAAATGTGTTTTATTTATTTAACATAGCATAGATGAGCTAAAGCAGACTGAAACAATGGAAAAATATTCAAGATGACAGATCTACAAAGAAAGCTGCCATTTGGTAAACCAGCTGGTCTTAATTAGACATTCATTTTTGAAGGGAGGACACAAAATCTTCAGTAATCAAGCCAGTTAAATCAACACGCACACTAGTTACAAAAAGACATAACAGGTGGAAGATCCTTTTCCCACTTCAAAAGGACTAAGAACACTTTTTCTCATGGTTTCTAAATCAATTTTATATTTTGCTTCAAAAGTGGAGCTGGGAATTTACTCAAAGAGCCACCTTCTCAAGAGCTGACAGAAATCACAAAGCTTTCCTCTCTAAGATTCTGATCCACAGCTGGATGTACCATGCAGGGCATGAATACAAACACAACACCTAATCTCCTTCTCCCTTAGCACACAGCTGAGAGCAGGAGAACTGACTTAGCAATTTCTGGGTCTTCCCAGGCTTTGTAAATAACACAGACTAAATAAGCAATTTCTGGGTCTTCCCAGGCTTTGTAAATAACACAGCTGATCACCCACAACTAAAACCAAAGAATTACAGGACCCCTGTAGCAGTGTAAAGCACACGGTGCCCAGTCTTCTTGTGCCCCACAAAACTGAGAATTGAATCTGCCACCACGACACTTTCTTCTCCCTCTTGTACAGGACAGAAATAATGTCCTCCTGTAGCTTCAAATGCAAGCTTAGGAGCCATGAAATTAAAACATCCAGAACACAACATTTTAAGAGTATCAGTGCTTTAACATGAATGCAATTGACTAAGAAATATTGCTGCCAAAGTATTATGCAATTTATTGCCAATTTCTACTTCACTGTAATAAAACAAAAAAGAAAAAAAAAAGATTTTTCTGAGAAGACCCCAGCATCTCAGTACACAGTAAGGAAAGGGAATGTGGTAAAACCATCACACTCCCTGCCTTATTACCTGACTTCCCAGTTTTGCAATTCACACATACCATTTCAGAAGATTTTCCCCCCTGTTGCTGAAAGACACCAGGGTCTTGTCTCACACAAAATGCTTACTCTGGGCCAAGCATCCTATCACTGAGGTGGAGCACTCTTGTAATACGAGTCACCCTGCTGAACACAGAGAACACTAAGGAGCTGGGATTAAAAGGGGCAACTCTTCTGTCAGATAAATGCTGGCTACACTGATGGAAAGAGGAGGCCCTCCCTGATCCAGAAGCGGTGAATTATGAGATTGGCTCAGAGGTAGCACTAAAATTCAGCAGCTGCAGGCTGGCACAGCTGCTGATGCTGTGGCTGGATTGCTGGAAGCCAGTCCCATCCAAGCTGCTAAACACAAAATTTGTGGCAGGTGTGCTAAGAGACCATACAGTGCTTAACGTCAAAACCCTCCAGTGCAGGAAGAACATTACGTTTGAACAATCTTTAGCAAAGTTCTCAGAAAATCTTAGCTATTGCTTCACTTTCAACATCCCAAATCATAATAGCCTTGGCCAAAAATAAAGTCACCGTGCTAGGCTAAGAAAGAGTATATCCAAGTCAATAACAAAATGAGCAGTGGCAAAACATATTTTGAGGTGTCCAAAAAGAAACATTTTTAATTGCAGGGTTGAGTGACTTGGGGAAAAAATCAGTCCACAGAAATTTTTGCAGCTAATACATAGAGGTGCTGAATTTCCCCTGCATGTTTCTGCAGCTTATGAGGGAACACTGTTGTTTTACATGCAGGATCCAAACCTGTCTCTAAACATCAGTGTGAATTCAGCAGTTTACATTGCTTACATGTGAAAGCACTAACCAGCACTATAGGTAACTGTACCAATCGAGCCGTAACTTTCACCTCCCAAAACATGAGTGCTATGTATCTAAATACAATAACAAAATTAATATTTTCTATTTTTAAATCCACCAGCAAGCATGGGAGTTCTTGTACAGATAGAACACTGGATGGGTTCAGTTGAAGCCATAGCATTATAAAAGTCAAAGTGAATCTAATCAACGTGATGCTGGAATTGGGGTAGCAGCTGGTCCATCTACATTAGGACTCCTAGTGCTGCCAACACCAATTAGCATTAGGTCATCATTGTAATCTCTTTGCCAATCCAGAGACATGATTTCTGTTGCAACAATGCTAACAGAAGCAAAACAATCTGAATGAAGTCGTCAAAGCATTTTTTATGGAAACTCTTTTTAAAGGCACAGTGTTGATCTCATACCATGGTGAGTTAGAGAATGCATTTTAATACCTCCACAGGAAATTGCCTATGTATTTGTGCTACGTACGCAATGCTACATCTGTGCTATTTTTAATCTGCAAAAACCCATTTCATAATGGGTTGAAGCACAACTATCAACTTCTATTAATGACAAATGATATCCAGTGAATCACAGATATCCACTATGTAAGGTGTGCTCTGTTCCTACGTCTTCACCGCGAGTACCACAGGCTGGACAAGACACACGCTCATTTCAACTTCTGATCATTGAACCGTTAAGGCTGGAAAAGATCTCTAAGATCGTCCGAGTCCAACCATTAAAACAACTGTGCCAAAAATGCTCAACAATTCTTCATCTCTATTTGCAAACAGAGGAGGTATTTTTTCAGGCGCATTTCCAAACCAGATTTATCTTTTCAGCGCAAAATTACACACGTATTTCGACAAGAAAAGCCCAGTGTATGCTGCACCAGAGTGCGCAGGCTGAGCTGTCCCAGCGCAGGAAGGGAGCACACGCAGGCTACAGCTCCCGAGCGGCCCCGCCGGCAGTCCCGTCCCACCCCACACACTGGGGCACAGCCCGGCTCCACCTCGGGAAGGGGAGGAGCAGGGTCGGAGAGGGGACAGGAGGGTTGTGTCCCCAAGGGCCGCGGGGGCGGGGCCCCGCAGGCGCAGCTCCGCCTCCCCCGGCTGCGGCGGGGGCCGGGCTCTCCTCCCGCTTACCCGCCGGTGCTGCTGGGCGCTGGGCGGCGGCGCAGCCCCGCGACCTCGGGGCTCTCGCCTGCCCCGTCCCCCGCCTCCTCGGTGCCCGTAAGCGCCGCCTCTTCCCCGGCCCCCGCCTCCTCCGCGCCCGTGGCCGTCCCCGCNGGGGAAATGGCGGCGGCGCGGCCTCGGCAGCGCCCCCTGCGGGCGGCCGGCGCGCGGGCAGCCCGGGCCGGGCCGGGCCCAGACCTCCTGCAGGTACCAACGAGCAAGGAGGGCAAAATCGCATCCACGTGCAGGAATGAAAACAGAAAAACCGTGCTTTTAGTGTTCAGAAAATAGAGCTATTAGCTAAAGCCAGATGAATTATGGAATCGTTTAGGCTGGAAAAGACTTTGGATTTCACTCAGTCCAACTGTTAACCCTGCACTGCCACTTCTACCACTAAACCATGTTCATAAGCCCCACATCTACACGTCTTCTAAATACCTCCAGGGAAGGTGATTCTATCACTTCCCTGGGCAACCTGTTCCAATGCCTAGCCACCCTCTTAGTGAAGAAATTTACCTAATACTCAAAGTAAACTTCCCCCGGTGCAGCCTGAGGCTGTTTCTTCTTGTCACTTGCAACCAGGGAGAAGAGAACAATCCTCATCTCACTGCAGCTTCCTCTGAGGCTGTTGTAGAGAGTGATGAGGTCTCCCTGAGCTGCCTTTTTTCCAGACTAACCAAACGCAGCTCCCTCAGCTGCTCCTCACAGGACTTGTGCTCCAGACCCTTCCCCAGCTCTGCTCAGTGTAGGGGGAGGCCCAGAGGGGGACACAGGACTCGAGGTGTGGCATCACCAGTGCCAAGCACTGCCACACTATTGCTGGTACCAGGATGCCATTGGACTTTTGGCCACCTGGGCACGTGCTGGTTCATGTTCAGCTGCTGTCAACCAGCGCCTCCAGCACCTTTTCCACTAGGCAGCTTTCCAGGCACTCTTGCCCCAGCTTGTAGAGCTGCATGGGATTGTTGTGACCCNAAAACAGAAAAACCGTGCTTTTAGTGTTCAGAAAATAGAGCTATTAGCTAAAGCCAGATGAATTATGGAATCGTTTAGGCTGGAAAAGACTTTGGATTTCACTCAGTCCAACTGTTAACCCTGCACTGCCACTTCTACCACTAAACCATGTTCATAAGCCCCACATCTACACGTCTTCTAAATACCTCCAGGGAAGGTGATTCTATCACTTCCCTGGGCAACCTGTTCCAATGCCTAGCCACCCTCTTAGTGAAGAAATTTACCTAATACTCAAAGTAAACTTCCCCCGGTGCAGCCTGAGGCTGTTTCTTCTTGTCACTTGCAACCAGGGAGAAGAGAACAATCCTCATCTCACTGCAGCTTCCTCTGAGGCTGTTGTAGAGAGTGATGAGGTCTCCCTGAGCTGCCTTTTTTCCAGACTAACCAAACGCAGCTCCCTCAGCTGCTCCTCACAGGACTTGTGCTCCAGACCCTTCCCCAGCTCTGCTCAGTGTAGGGGGAGGCCCAGAGGGGGACACAGGACTCGAGGTGTGGCATCACCAGTGCCAAGCACTGCCACACTATTGCTGGTACCAGGATGCCATTGGACTTTTGGCCACCTGGGCACGTGCTGGTTCATGTTCAGCTGCTGTCAACCAGCGCCTCCAGCACCTTTTCCACTAGGCAGCTTTCCAGGCACTCTTGCCCCAGCTTGTAGAGCTGCATGGGATTGTTGTGACCCAAATGCAGAACCTTTGCTTTCTGTAGCAAATGAGGAAAAAAGCAGCTGATCCCAGGCTGAAAGGGTGTTACACAGACACCTGCACTACATGAGCCCCATGAGTTGACTCTGCAGCCTCTTGAGGAGCATCCTTCTCTCAGGACACAGAGCAGAGACACAGGAACAGCTTTGTGCCATAGTGCTAGGCTGGTTTGTCCTGCTCTTCTTAAACTAAGCAGCCACCCACCCTGTTCTTGGGTAAGTTTGCCAGTTTCCTAACACCATCTAGCCCGATCCCTCTTGAACATACAGGCTGTCATTAGATAACATGTTAAAACACCAATCTGGTTTTGAAGGGTTTTTAAACCCAGGAATCATTCCAGCAAAATGTGACCAAACCTCTCATTTTGTGAAATCATGGGCTGTACTGTAGCTGCACAACTACCTGTGTTGTGGGCTGCTGAGTTCCGGGCCACAGTGGGCAGCAAATCCGTAAATTAGCTTAGCACCCAAGCAAATAAATAAAGTAACAGGGAGAAGCTTTGGCAAGCACATTGCAAAGACATCCAAGCAATACTCATGCAGCCACCACAGGTCTGACAGACCCAGAATGAGATAGAGCTAATAAAACCTGGTGAACCCAAGCTGTGCCTGCATCTGTGGTGCAATTAATCTGTGACATGAACAATCTGCCTGCAGATAACTGTAAGCTGACGTTATGTACAAGTTTAACAACTCACATTTATTAATACTTATAGATAGACCGAAAAAATACCATTACTACTTGGCAGCACATAACAAATACCATTACAAATCACAAGCGTGAACATCATGCATTAATAATTATGAGACATACATAGCAAAGTCCTGATACTGTGCATATGCATTTTAATTTTATAATTCAGTTCTGATGTCCCTATTATTATCATCTCTTATGACAGACAATTAACATAAATTATGTTACCATAGCACACAGAAGTCCCAGTCCCAGGCACTATTAGCCTGAGTGATACACAAATAGATGGCAAAAGGTAATGCCACAAAGTGTTAACACAGACCTATGAAACAAAAGAGGATTGACGAGATGACGAGAACGGTCAACATGCCAAGAAGAGATCTTTGCGTACTAGTAAGTTAGTCAACTTTATAATCACTTATAAAGTGGCTGTTGTCAACTTTATAGACATCACAGTAAAATAGCCCATTAGGAAGGGAAGGTTTTGCATGATGATAAAAAACAGTGCTTTTTATTAAGAAATTATTAAGAAATTCATTAAGAAATTATGTAGTTTCCATAACATATTATCAGTATTTCTCCAACCCAGGTCAGTTTAAACCAAGAACATCTGTGTCACAGCAACAACAACAACAACGATTTCTGTTTCTTCCATTGCTCTGAAGTCTGCAATCCACGTGACATAGTTCGAGCAGTCTTTCTTCCTAATTGCTAATGTTAGGGAATGTGAGTGACCTGAGAGGGGGGAACACTTCAAAGACAAAGCATTACAGGCCACAGCATCTATACAATTTCCAGTCCTCCCTCTTCTGAGGCGAGTGCCATTTCTAGCAAAAAAAGGCAGAAAGGTGAAACAACCTGTAATTGTTCTACATGGCTGCTTAAAGCCAAGTGTTAGGCAAATGTAGTTTGTAACAGTTTATTCGTGTGCCTGATACTCATAGCTGTGCCTTTTTAAGACCATCTCTAGCCTGAGCTGATATCTTGCAAAAGCTCAAGGCCAGCTGCTCTGCTGGTAAGACCTGTTGAAGAAAGCTAGAAATAGGGGCTTCCCTCTCCTTTTCCCTGGGAACTGCTTTTAAGCTGAGGTTGTACTGCTGGCCCTTGCCTGTGCTACATTGCAGCCAGGCAGCCACTACATCTAGACCTGGCCTTCTCTCTCCTCAATCCTGGCTCAGATCCTGACTCAGACCTCCTGGCTGGGCTTCCTGGATTGGTCTTGGACCTGCCTCATCACTCCAGACTTGCTGTGCAAGCACTGGGCTGTCACTGTCTCTGGCCTTCTCATGAACCAAATGTGCTTCTCCACATCCTGCTGCTTCTTGGTCAGGCCTCAGCTCCCACCTGCATTGCCCTCACCTTCCCTCACAGAGCGAACAGCCCTCTTTGTCCCCTGACATTGCCACACTAAAGCCACTGCCACACTGCCGTGCTTGAAAACTTAGGCACATGGAGTTTTTAATGTGCAGAACAACTTTGCTGACTGTCCACAGAAAAAGAAGCATAAGCCATGTGAAGTAGCAAAAGCACAGATTCCTCTCTCACAGCTCAGTTACCTATGACAGCCACGCAGCTGCTCCACACACCTTTGTTTCACATGAAATGAATTCCTACCCCTCAAGTTTTTGTAAAGATTTGTAAAGCCAGTGCACCAGCCATCAAGACAGCTCTGACTTGGGGGAGGACTTTGCAGAATGCAGAACCAGGATGAAATGTCTTTCTTTGTGTAGGACTAATTAGAACTGCTGACATTTCAGCTATTCTTGGCTGCTAGACTGGCTCTGGAGGTTGGAGAGAGAGAGCCAAGCATGCAGATGGTCAACATGCAGGTATTATGATTGTTGCTAGTCTGCAAGGTCTGTATATAAATCATAATCTTGTTGAATTAGGCTCAATGTATAAGCAGAATACAGGTGCAGAAACACTTAAATATAAAAAGGAGATGACAGACACACACAGATGAAGGAGAACCATTCTGAGAAGTACGATAGGCAGAAGTCTCAGTACATCAGGAAACTTACATTATCCAGTTTCATCACAACAAGACATCACCATTTAAGCAGGGTTTGAAGTAGAAACATGATACACTTCTATGGATATTTATGAGACCTGGGAAAAAAAGGTGAAGGAAACAGTAAAAGCAAATAAAAATCATAGAATCATCAAGGTTGGAAGAGACCTGTAAAATCAAGTCCAGAACTCAGAACTACCACTGTAACCCCTAAACCACTAAACCAGTGCCAGGTCCAGACACCTCTTAAACACCTCTAAGGTTGGACAAAGAGGACAATGAAAGAAAATTACATGCTTTTCTGGAAGTTCAACTAGTGGCTGTAAAAAATTCTATTCAGCTGGTGAGAGACAGGACACAACTTCTTGGTACAAAAGACAGATGTGGAAAAGAGATAGTCTGTAAAAGCTTGCAGTTAATAAAAGACACTTGCTAAGACCAAAGAAATAATATTCTGAGAGTTAGGATGAAAGATGAAAACACAGAGAAGTGGTGTGGATGGATAGGGAGGACCATATAATAGAGATCTGATGTAGAGAGAATCTTAAAGACTTAGAAATGGACTTTAATAGGTGATTCATGTTGTAATTTTAGCTGAACCTATGTCTGCTTTGAGAAAAGAGATCATACCAGTTTTATACAGGCTAAAAGCCCAGTAGAAAAATCTGTTAATAATTTCTCTTTCATTTCTGACTTTAAAAACTGAATACTATTTGACTATTTCAAAATTACACAATTCAGTGAGACTAAGCATCAAATAAGTGATTAGCATCCCCTGATGTGATGGAATTACTAAAAACCCAGCAGGTATCTTTGAAAGAGATACAGGTTCACAGGCACAAGACATGGCAGTGAGGAATGTGGAAAGCAATGGATGTCAGTGGCATGTATGCATTAATAGAGTAGTACTGTTTTCACCTTTTGCTGCTTATGCAAGTATTAAATTTGTATTTTAAATTGGTTATTAAAGTTGCATTTTTTACCACTGTGGTTATCTTCTGCTTCTTCCTCTTCAGTTTACTCCTCTGTATCCTCAATCCTACCGTTCACTCATCCAAACTACTCAGACTGTACTTCCATGCTTAACCCCATCAGTCTCCTCTGTCCTAAGATCTCTCTGTAGAGTTTTTTCCACAAACATCTTCTTGGCTTTGCCTGCTTCATTTGCTCAAAGATTGCCCTCCATTGCCTCAAGCACTTCTAACACCTATTTGTTTCTTTCTGTCACCATGCCAGTGTGGTTCCTATCTCCCATGTATCCCCACTATTCACTTACTCTCTTTCTCTTGTTGGTGACTTTTACAAATTTTTCAAAGATAATTCCCAAAACCTTGGCATGCATTTTAAATACAGTAGGAAACAACACAGTGACTCACTGTTTTACTGCAAAACTTTAAATGTCTGTATTTGAGAATATGTAGAGGGTTCCTAAGATATTCAAAATGTAAGAGCTGGGGTGGTTGACTGTCTTATGAAGTAGTAGTTAGATTGCATTTTGAAATGTCATAAAATGCCAGAGCACATTGTCCTAGGATGTACATTTGGGTGTTTTAGTTATGTTCACAATTGTAGAAATAACAATCAAAATGCAAAAAGAGAACACAAATAATGTGATAGGTTGTTTCACAAGCGGTAACTGTGGAAATCTTGGTAAACTTGGAAATCATGGTAACTAATGGAAATCTGTGCTATTTAATAAGCTACTTAAATTTTCTCTTTTTTTTTCCTTTGATCTTTATAGCTATCTCCAAAAGGATGCTTCTGAGTACAGAAAGCAGTATGCAACAGCACTAAGGTCCTGATGACAATACACCAAGGACAAGAATGGAAGTCAATTTATTCAGCAATTCCACTGTTGTAAACAGTTCATCCATCAACCATAAGCAGTTAGAAGGGCATAGCCTCTGGGAAGTCATTACTATTGCCACTGTATCTGCAATTGTAAGCTTAATAACCATAGTGGGAAATATTCTTGTAATGATATCCTTTAAGGTTAACAGTCAGCTCAAAACTGTCAACAATTATTACTTGCTCAGCCTTGCCTGTGCAGATCTCATCATTGGGATATTTTCTATGAACCTTTATACATCCTATATACTCATAGGCCATTGGACTCTTGGAAGCCTTGCCTGTGACCTGTGGCTAGCACTGGACTATGTAGCTAGCAATGCCTCAGTAATGAACCTCCTAGTCATCAGTTTTGACAGATATTTTTCCATCACAAGGCCTTTAACTTACAGGGCCAAACGCACACCCAAAAGAGCTGGCATCATGATTGGTATGGCTTGGCTAATTTCCTTCATGTTGTGGGCACCCGTAATCTTGTGCTGGCAGTATTTTGTGGGTGAACGAACAGTACCACCTGAAGAGTGCCAGATACAGTTTCTGTATGAACCCATTGTTACCTTTGGTACTGCAATTGCTGCTTTTTACATTCCAGTGTCTGTGATGACCATTCTGTACTGCCGCATTTATAAAGAGACGGAGAAACGCACCAAGGACCTCGCTGAACTTCAGGGCTCAGAGTCTGTGGCAGAGTTCGAGACAATAAAGCCTCAGAAAACTCTCCTGAAATCTTGCTTCAGTTGCAAGCAACAAAACTTAGTCAAAAGAGAGAGGTGTCAGGCTTCTTGGTCTTCATCTAGTCGAAGTACATCAGCTACAGCGAAGGCCTCCCAGGCAGCGAGTACTTGTTTGGACTGGGCTAAGGCTGACCAGTTAACCACCTGCAGCAGCTACGCATCGTCAGAAGACGAGGATAAACTTGCCACTGACTCAGTGTTCCAAGTAACTTACAAAAGTCCATCTAAAAGTAAGGCAGAAGAGTATAATGAGTCTACGGATGTTGTTGTCAAAGACCAACCTGAAGAAAGTGATTCTGAGAACCAGAAATACTTTTTGTCGCCTACCAAAGAACACGTACAAAAAAGTAAAAAGTGTGTGGCCTATAAATTCCGTTTGGTGGTTAAGGCTGATGGCACCCAGGAAGCCAACAATGGTTGCCGAAAAGTAAAAATAACTCCTTGTTCTGCTGCTCTGTCAAAGGACCCTTCCATCAAAAGCATGGATCCAAATATAAATAACCAAATCACCAAAAGGAAACGGATGGTTCTTATAAAGGAACGCAAAGCGGCACAGACTTTAAGCGCCATTCTTTTGGCTTTTATCATCACATGGACTCCGTATAATATCATGGTTTTGATCTCCACATTTTGCTCTGACTGCATTCCCCTGACACTGTGGCACCTTGGATATTGGCTGTGCTATGTGAACAGCACTGTTAACCCCATGTGTTATGCCCTCTGTAATAAAACTTTCAGGAAGACTTTTAAGATGCTGCTTTTCTGCCAGTGGAAAAAGAAAAAAGTGGAAGAGAAACTATACTGGCAGGGCAATACCAGACTGCCATAGTCATGCTTGTATAAGAAATAAGGAGAAATATAGATATTGATGTAACCTAGCAAATTCTGTATTTTCAAAGCCATTGTTGTTGTGTCTTGTGGTTAAAAAAAAACCTGCTGAAAAATTAAATTTTGCATGAAAGTAGTGTGCTTGGGATAAAAAAGTCAGTGACTGCTATGAGCAGCACAGGTTGCTTTTGATTATGCAGTAGAATTGCATTACAATTATTGTGTTTGGTGTCTTATGTCCTTTCTTTTAGCCTGAGAATAGGTGGAGTAAACTATAAACTGCTAGAAATTAGACTGGGATGATCATCTGGTCATCGGGTTAGGTCATTCAGTCTGTCTCCCTGTACAGCAGAACTGTTTCTTCCTATAGTTCTTTGCTAGTGTATTGTTTATTTAGTTTTCAATGTACCAAGCAATGCAGCCTGTGCTACTTCTGTTTTGAGGCTTTACCATCAGCTGTTGAGATGAAACAAGGACTATCTAAAGGGTAAATGCTGTCATCTCCAATACTAAATGGTTAGGGAGACTCATAATACTTCAAATGAACACACACATTATAGGAGAATATAATACTGAGAAAATTTCAACTTTAAGGATGTCTCTTGTGGAGACTTAGGAAGGGCTCGTAGTGGAAGGGCTTATAGTGGAAGAAATGGGTAATGTATTTTGTATATGAAGAAGCCAGTCCCAATATCAGCTCCATCATGCAAGTCACTGTCATTTGTAAAAATGGTGGTGGTTAGTAGACACCTCTGAATTTCTCCAGTTCCCAGTACCTCTGAAGGAAATTCTAAAATTTTGTTCAACAGTGACAATGGCACAAATCAGAACTGACTGTAAAGCATAATGGAGACAGTCTATCTACAACACAAGGAAAGTCTTTTTTTCAATCTCCTTTGTTGTGCTATTCCTTGCTCCAAGAGTTTCCACAACATTTACCCATATATAAACAGTGAGAGAACTGGCATCCTTTAAAGAGGAAAGATTTTTTAAGCAACTTTTTAATGTTTCTGTAAAACTATTAAAAACACTTTGAATTCTTTGTCATTAAATAGCTTTACAAGTACTAGTCAACATCTAGGTGCTTGGAAACATGAGTTATCTTCAGGCACTCTCTTTTGGTCCAGCAAAACCACATCTGCTACAGATGTGGCTGAAGTCAACCCCGCTGGTGGCTGTGGCTTCTGGGACTGGGTTGTACTGGCCTAGTTACGAGCTGAGGCTGACCACTAGCTGAGATTTGAGAGGGCTTTTGGTGGCAGAGCTGAACTGCCTGTGCCTGCCTGGTGTCTGCGTTAGACTGGCAGGAGCCCTGCAGCGCCGACCGAGTGCGTGGGTAAGCAAGGGGCTGCCTTCAGCAGAAGGCCTTTGGAATTGAGCTGGTGACCTGGCTCCTCGTGGTGGGAACAAACAAGAAGCTTCAGAAAAGGTTCTGAGAAAACAAAGTTAACGGCAACAGGAGTCATGAGGTGTGGAAGTCCTAAAGAAAAACATCTGTGAAGAAATGAGAAAGATCTTCATGTACACAAAGTTCACATTCAGTTCTAGCCTTTCTATCAAAATTCTGAGTGAAATACTTTGGAATATTAGTTTGAGAGAATCTTCATATTATATCTACTGTACACTTTAGTGGGACATTGCAGTGGTGACATTACCCAGTTGCACATTTCAGGGATTTTATAAGTCATCGTGAATGTACCATTGCTCTCAGTGAAATTGTTTGTATAACGTATTAAATTATCATACCATCAGAATGTTCTCCTACAGATAGCTCAATCTTCCATGTCAACAATCACAGTATAAGTAATTAACATTTTTTTAGCCCCAGTGTCCACAGGGGAAAATTTTGTCAGTGAAAGATTAGCAATGTACTAATGTAAAAATATGTTTTCTAATGTCACATGATTGATTTTGTAACGCACCATACTGGGCCTATTTTTTTTGTGCATTAACATATGATTGCTTATGAAAGGAAAGCAGAGGTCTTTATAAAAACTCTTTCATCAGCTTTGTTCTATCACTATTCAGAGCTTTTCCTGTGTACAGTAACTATGTACAAATTGGTTGTTAGAGTGGGTTTATTTTATACTACATCAGACCAATCATCCAGTAAACTATGTTTGATTTTTAGCAAATGAATGTGTCTCTCTGGGGGCACAAGCTGTAGTTAAAGGCAAAATTTATGAGGTAGTAACAGTTCCTGCTAGCTGCACTGTTACTGCTGAAATGAAGCATTGGCTCTTATTGAAATTAAATGGGGTAGTTTTTGTTGGTTTTGACGTCTGTTGATCAAGAATGTTCTGTAAATGTTTATGGACTCTCTGCTCAGTAAATGTATTAGGATACACAGTGATGGATGCAACAATGTTGGTTCAATAATTGTGGTAATTGTGAAATATGTGCACAAATTATGCTGCTAGCACCTAACCATGTGAGAGATTACATGGCCACACATGAGTACATTGTAAATAACAAGAACTATATAAAGAGGTGTGTGTTACTATTGTTATGTAGGATGCCTATTCTTAAAAAATATCAAAACCACAAAAAGACAAATGTGGTCCTCATCAGAGTATCAGTACTTGATTGTATTTCATACCTTTTAAAAAGTGTTGTGGGACTTCTGCAGTGTAGGACAATCTTGTTATCTTGTTATCTGTCATTTTAATGACATTTTTACTGATCTTGTAATTGATTATTGTCATGGACTAATGAAATGTTTTTTGTAAAACTACATTTTGATTTTACATAATTTTATACACATACATATATATACATATGGATTATCAGTATAGATGCATAAATACACATCCCTAACTAAGCTTTTCAGGGACCCAAGGACTGAATTTTCCCACAAACCAGGGGTATGATTTTTGTCTCTCCCTTTTGCTGGCATCCTTACATATTCCAGATCCCCACAATTTATCAACTTAAATTCATTTTTTGCAAATATGATTTATGTTCGTAGATAAATACTTGGAAGAGTATCCAGAATTTTAAAACAGATGTAGAATACCTGGATACGGTTGTGCACTTTCTGTGACTGCTTAGAGTGAAGAGCTTTGCAAAGGACAGCTGCTGTAATGCTCCTGCAGGTGCTGGGTAGTCAGTGGCTTCTCTGTTTTGAAACACAGGCTAAACCTTAATTCTAGAAAATGATACTGTGTCTTTTCACTTTACTACTTGCTTTAGCCGTAGCAAGTCAGTAAGAGGCCACTCTGTTTCCTAAGTGGTCTCCCCCAAATCTCCATTGCCACCTTTTGAACTCCCTAAGAAATGTTCTTCCACGTACATTTGACAGTTGAGTGTCATAAAACCTTAAGCTTTAATAAGCTTCTTGTTTATGATTTTATTAATAGTTACCCCATAAGTAGTTAAAACAATTAAAATTTGATAACATCAAACAGGAGATAATCTATGACTACTAGTGGTTTCAGAAAGGGATGGTGTTACAATTATTTTTTCCATCTTGGTAAATGTATTTTTTCATGATTAACGAACTTCAGTCTTTGTTACACTGACTAAAAGCACTGCCTTTTTACTCAGTATTTTTGCCATTGGTCACTAAATGTCACTAGTTTCTTCATGAATCTGCTGATGTACCAAAGTCAGTCCTCCTCAAATAAATGAAACATTTCAAATCCTTCAGAAGTTTTCTTCTCAGCAGGTCCTCCTCCAGACCCTGGTTGCTGTTGACTTCTGTTTCAGTAGACCTCTTAAGCTGGGGGGAGGGGGGGTTACTGAATTCCTGGATTACAATGCTGAGATATAAGCTGAAATATTTTTTAATCCTTACATGCAGCAGCAACCTAGATGTAGAGGAGGTCAGATAGTTGTTTTTAGTGTGTGCTGTCCATAAGGCCTCCTTTAGTGTGCAATTCATCAGGTAGCTATAGGATGAAGAGTGGAGAGAGGGCAGAGTGGAGGATTCCAGCTGTGGAACACGGCTGGATTCACCTCTGTAGCCCCCCACTGTGACTGTGGCTTGGTGCCTTCTGAGACACAAAAGACATGAGAGTGACTAAAGGACTGTTTGTTAATTCTAGGAGGAGAAAATGAGGCCAGGCAGCTAATGTTGTTAATTTTTTGTTACAGTGTGTTGCATCAATAAATTAACAACATTAGTCAGCTAGCCCCTAAAACCACTATGTCATACTTTTAAATCTATGGTATACATAAAAAATAAGGTTTTAACCTGGAAGTCTAGAAAATCAGAAACAAAAGCAAGCACTTTCTCGTAAGAAGATTGCATTATTTTTAAAGACAAATAATAAATAAATTCTGAGTTGATTAATGTGGTATTGTATGTGAGAGTGTGCTTACATTTCCTGCAGGTGACAGTATAAGGGGAAATGCACAGTAGCAGAGGTAAAGAAAACTATTTCACTGCTATTGTTAGGAGATTGCATGGTTAAAGTGGAACATGCTCCCATTCACAGGTGCTTAGAGCTGGAAACTTTCACTCTAAACCTTGTCATACTTACTCATTTTGGAAGGATATTTATTTGACCAAATTAATTTGTTTCAGCAGCTACTCCTGGGAAGACCCTCCTTCTTTCTTATACTGCAGGAAGCAGTAAAATCAGGAAATGCTGAGAGAGAGAGCGTAGGAGAAATGTGATTGGAAAAAGAACTTAGGAGTGGGTAGAATAGAAACCCCCATATTTCAGTCTGTGATTTCAGTGATTCAGTGATGAAGGCCAGATGCCTTCAATATTGTTCTGAGTATCTGGTGATCAAGGTTCAGCAACGGAAGAAAGAAATCTGTTCAGTTAAAATAGTCTTTTGCTAAGGAATTATGAAGTAAAGTTTAGTCTACTTCTAAAGGTTCCATGCTGGTGAATGTTCTAGAATATTCTTACTTATTTTCACCCAGTACTTAGTCCCTAACCCAGCCTCAATAGTCATTCCCATCCATACTTTGTTTAGAAGTGTGGAATGTAGCTCAGTCCCTGAGTTTGATTAAATGTCTCAGGTTTTTTGGTGGTAGAGTTCTTGTTATGAGTTTTTATTACATTTTCAATCTAATTTTTGTACTGGAATTCAGTGCATAGGTTTGTAGGGCTCCAGTTAATACTGGAGTCCCTCCAGCACTGGGCAGCTGGATTTGGTCTGCTGGTGCCCAAGTTATTAATTCAGCTTATTTGCAGAGTCCTTATCTCCAAAATCCTCGAAAATAAGCTAAGGGTGTGCTGCAGAGCAGGTTACCTGCCTTTGATGATCAGATGCAGTTTGTGGACTCTCCCTTCCACGCTTCCATGTCAAGGTTATTAAAAACGTACTTTTGGAAGGTGTGTGAGCATCTGGCTATATGGCCAGGAATTCTAGCAAAAGCTATGTGAGACGGGCAGCACTCAGGTGATTTTCTTGTATTCTCATCACATCTTTGGAGGCATCCTGATAGAATTATGCAGAACCCACGTTAAATTGACTCAATGATACAAACTCAGTTCAGGTACTAACCATTTCTTCCCCTATCACTCTTCTGTCTTGGAACACAAATTCAGGGGGGAAAAAATCAGATGCTGCAAAAATGGGCATGTGTGCTATGTTGGCCTCACCCACATCACATAGCTATATCTCTTTCTGAAAATGCTGCAGTGCATCAAGAAAACTAAAAATTGCTTTCTTGGCTTTTCTGCTTCCAAGATAGTTTCTCATCTTAAGCAATCGTGACCATATTGGTCCTCTCAAAACACAATAGAATTTATTTTCTGAAGCAATTTTCATGAAAATTATAAACAGTATTTTAAATTAAAAAACAGGAATTTGACAGTATCTGTTGGTGGATTTTCTTTAACTGAAATAATCCAAGAAAACATACATGATAATCTAATTATTATTCTGACATTTTGTAAATGCAATAAAAACTCTTCAGTTGTCATTGTTATTCCAATGATGTAGAACTGTGTGAAGCAACTCAAACAATGGTAAAAGAAAACAAGGTCTTCAGGGTTATAAAAATTGAAATCCTTTTGTTTATTGTTTTGAAACAGAATCATTTATAATTGAATTTTTTTTTTTAGTATAGAAAAAAGGCACTGTTTAATTGATGTCAAGTTTGAGTACTAAAACAATTGAAACTATTAAATGTGAAATAAATGCAACATTCTCTTCTCACAGTATTAAAAAAGAAAAAGCTGAAGCACAGCATGGAACAGGAAATAGTAATAATCAAATAATGGTAAATAAAGTGGAGTAATCTTCAGGGTAAAAAATGTGGGAATAAATAAAGAATTGCAATATCAATTTGATCTTTTTAAAAATGTATTCACTGATTTTCTTGGGGGAAAAATTCAGAGGGTCTGTAAGCTTTGGATCAGTGGCTTTAAATGGGAAAGCTGACAATCCCATTAGTGCTGAGTGCTCTAAAATGAAGGCAGAAAAGGAAAGCCTGTGCTGAATACTTCACTGTATATGGGATCATTAAAAAGTAGAGATAAAAGAAGAGTCAATGACGGGGGAAAGTAGTCATGGGAGATAAGATTAATTCAGATTTTAAATATTAAAATACCATTCACTAAAGCTAGAAAGAAAAGGCTTGTTGGAGCCCTACGGTACACAATACTCTTCAATATGCATTTTGTAAATGTAGGTATTTAACTGGAACTTTCCTCCCTGCATGATATATGAAGCTGTGCTATTATAGATGTGCAGTCAATCATGAACATTGACACCAGAGCAAAACCTCGTGAAATGCATTTTTATTCATGTATATATTGTACAAGACATCATATCCTGGTTTTCATACTGGACTTGTCTTATGACTAAAATAGTGTAAAATGAATTATTTAAATCTTCTGGTTATTTAAATCTTCTGGTAAAGGCCTCAGTTTCTGACAGTTTCTCACTTGTGTGGTTGGCAAATTTCTGTGACATGTTCCAGTCCTGGACAATATGTCATCATAAAGCCCTTGCAGAGGCCTAATTTAAATTTTCAGTCATGGTTACTTAGGGTTATTAGTCAGTCAGTGAGTTCACTTTAGTCACTTGACAAAGAGTCCGTGTTCCTGTCAAATACACGTGGCTTGTCTACAGTTCAGCTTTCTGACAGGAGCAGGCCTTGGCAGGGTATGGCTGGTGGTGCTCGGTGGGTTTGATCATCATCCATGCAAACTTGCAGGGGCGCTGCTTGTTGCAGTCTCTTTGCCAGTATATCGCGTTCCTGCGGTTTAGGTTTGCTCCCGCACACGCGTCGTACCACCAGCCTCCCCCAGGAATGCCATTGAGTTCCAGCTTAGCACAATTCATAAAGTAATTGTCGTTGTCTCTGTCCTTGGTGGTGAACTTCTGGTTGTCATGGAGATAGGCTTCTGTGTCCAGGGTCAGCGCATCAGTGGCATTGCCTTTGTAAAGACCAACCCTGATTCGGTATTGAGACTCTTCCCCCTCGATCAGGAATGGCTCATACTGTCCCCATTTGACTTCAGCATTTACATTTACAAGTTTAACTCCAAGTATATATTGCACTGAGCTGCCAGTTAACTGATGCATGTATTCATTGCCTAACCAGTGGTTCAGATGAACAGAGCCAAATCCATATTTGTAGTCCTGCCAGGTCCTGTCAAAGTCGACAGTACTGTTGGCTGTAATGTGCTGGATTACTGTCCAGCCCCCATCCTGCATGTTACAAAAGACAACAATTGGTTCCTCTTTTGGCTGGATGATGTAAAGGCCATCTCTGGAATTTCCTTTGGAGCGCTGTAAAATCTCAAAACAATCCCTTGGATAGTCTGAGTAAACGAAAACCAAAAAAAATTTAAGTAAATTCTGTTCAAATAAAAAATTTCAGAAATTGAATTCTGTTCTTTGGAGTGACTGAATAACTCTCTTCAGACTGAAAGCTGCCTGACTTCACTGCAGCTGATGGCCATTTATTCGGCTAAGGGGGAAGATTCCTGGGAGGAACATGCAGGAAATATTCAGAAGTTCAAAAAATGGTTTGTTACTCTGTCATACAACAGAAGTATGATTTTGCATTTATGACAGAAATATGGTTGAAAAGCCAAAAACTATGTACAGATCATTCCTTTTCCACCAGTGTTCTTCCAGATTGAGTACTCAGCAAGTCTGCACCCTGTGCCATCTGTAGGACAATTCAATTTAATAACTAGACATAGTCTTTTCCTCAATGAAAAAATTAATTTCTCTTGAACCAATTTATACTTCAGGCACCTCTAACATCCTTGTGTTAAATTCTGAAATGTATGCCATGTGTTCATTGATAAAAGGGAGATATTAAAGCATATTTCTTGTTAATATAAAGCTTATAAACTTCTGAGGATTTTCTTAGGATGAGTTCTTTTCATTCAAACTCCAGGCTAAATTTTATCATGGATTTGCAGGTAGAACTACAGTTCTGTTCAGTGCTGAACACCAGTATCAGGAAAATAGGTGAAAGAGCTTTTCCATTTTATTGCTTATCCAGTAGACTCAGAGGGTAACAAAAATGGCATATAAGGCTTGGGTTGACCCTCTCTATTTGGCTAAAATATTTACTGGGGTTTTTTAAATGTAACATGTTTATAAGGTAACTTCTTGCTCTAGTATAATATCAAGCTCTAGTATAATATCAAGGTAACTTCTTGCTCTAGTATAATATCAAGCACAATGCCCTGAATTTTACAATTGATTCTGAGGTTTCTTAAGAACCAGAACATAATTTATTTAAATATACATTTACACATGTATGAACTTATGGAGAGAGAATTTCTTTTGTAGAGAAGGATGGTATTCATTGTTCTGTTACTCAGAAATATGGTTATGAATTGAAATCATTCACTTCTCCATAGAGTTGAAAGGCATGTCCTTATGTCATTAAACTTTGGAATATTTGTAATTTGTATTTAATAAAACTTGACAATCATAGTATCTCTGTGAGAAAAATTCAGTAAAAATTACATTTGCCTGTAGACATAGCCTACCTGACTCCAAATGTGATGCCATGATTTTATAGGATTATTTAAGTAATTTATATGGCGATGTCCAAGCCAGCAATATACACAGTTGCCCTTCTCAGTGATCATTATAGAGCAACTTCTACAGACAGGTTCAGGACTTTGTGGCAGGACATGTTCATATTGCAAATTATTCTTCCAGGGCTATCTTTCGAATATGTTGGTTGAAAATGTTACAGCAAAGCAATAAAGTAAAACACAGAACACTTCCAAGTCACTCACTGTCTTCATGAGTACCTTTTTCATTGGGGTTTCCCAGTTTCCCGTAGTCTCTTTGGGGGAGAAGGTGGGCATTAGCCAGGACCACTGCCTCTTTGGTGCCCAGGGACACAGTGCATTGAGAGAGCAAGAACAGCATGAATCCTGCTGAGCTCCTCAACAGCATCTTCCCTCTGCGTCAGTCCTCCTGCAGCAATACAGAACTGTAACACAGATTGCAGCTGAAAATGGCAATATTTATGTCTTCTAGTACAAAAGTCCAGAAGGAGAAAGGTTTTGAAATACCAAGCTTCAATACAGTAAGCCTCTGTCAAAGCTGGCTTCTCCCATCTTTGAAGGACCTCTCCTTTCCTGATGTCTCAGACCTCATTTCTGACAAGTCATTCATTTCTCTAACACAGAGAGCTGTGCTGACACACTTAGAACATCTCCCACCTGTCACCTTGTGCCCTGCTGGGCGATGAAACATAATGCAATTTTGGCTGTGGCAAAAACCCATCAAGAGTAACGTAATGACAAAAGAAAAAGCACAACTTTTAATTATCAGACTTGAATTTTTCTTATTCCCTGAATCCAAACTATAGTGAAATAGAGACACCAATGGTCGAAGAGACAGAAACTAACATTAGTTCTGCTGGCTGGCTGTAGCTCAAATGGAACTCAGAGACATGGTGCTGGAAATTTTCTAGTGCTGGAAAGGTTTCCATGCACTGGAGAACTCCATTAGCCTGAGCTATGCTATTTTGTGAATTTCTATCTACGGCTTGAAATAACAGGTCACAGGTTTCAATCAGAATTTTTTAAAAAGTTCAGTAAACAAAGCAAAAAACCTTTTCTTTAGCCTCTTCAAAACCCACAAGGGTTCAGTATACTGAATTGAAACAGCTTTGAGCCTCGTTTTATCCACATTTTGGTGTACATGTCCATTAATACTTCATGCAGTACAGAAGAAGGCTTTAGTCTATTACTGGACTAAATCCTGGGGTCCTCACTGAGGCAAATCCCAGATTCTCTGAAGAGGAGTTTCTGTCAACAACAGCTTAGAATGAATCAGGTAAAAAAATGTTTCCTATAGTCTCAAAGGATATATTTACTTAGACTCAAACCAAACTCCTTTAATGCTCTTTTAATTTTTTTTTTAAGGACTGGGCTCCCCACAGTGGCTTTGCTGAAGGCAGAAAATAGATCTACCAAAAAAGCTCTTTGGTCAGGGCTTATTTTCTGCCAGCGTCAGCACAGAGTCTGCAGAGGTCAGTACCCTTCTCCACAGTGGCTTATCTTGCAACAAAGCCACATTCCTTAGAAATCTAATGACTTAGCAGCAGATTCAGCAAACAGTTTTCCAGAGTGAAAAAATTCAGCACATTTTATTAAAAATGTCCAAGATAAATCATTGTTAAAAAGTTCAGGTTTGAGTTAATTTTTCTGCCTACCATACACAAAGCCAGCAAACCAGAATTTTATAGTCTACCTAAAACTATTCAGTAATAACTATGATTTACTATTAAAATATAATTTCCCATTTTATGCAAGGTTGGTCATTTGACATTGGGATCATAATAAACTGGAAAATTACCTTCCATAAAATTTGGCACGGTGCTTCCCTTTAAGTAGAGCATTTAAATTCTGCTCTACTTGTATTTTCACCTCTCATGTATCATTTTCCATGAAAGCTTTGATTATTTTTCCTATTATGAAGTATTAAATTATAAATTACTTTAAATCAAACCCTAATCCAGAAGCCCAAATCCTGATTTTCATGAAATTTGAAATTGGATCTGGAGTTATTTTTTGAACTGTTTTCATTTTCTTTTAGTATTTTTGAATGAGTCAACCTTTTTTCTTCACTTATATTTATGCATAAGCATTGAAAATTGAATTAAAGATCAATTTAATTCCAGAATAGAAATTGGTATTAAAAATTATTAAGAAAGCACCCAAGGAACACAGCACTGGGCAGGCACCTTACCTCTTTCAAGTGAAGACTGGCAAAGAACACAAATGAGCTCACTCTCTGCAGTTGTACTTTGCCTGCTACTCAAGTCCAGGTGAATAAATCAGATCCAGTGTGCTATCTCAAATGCAGCAAAATTGCATATTCCTTATTTCACACTGTGCTTAATCTGCTGGACTTTGCTCTGACATATATTTGCAATTAAGCATGTATGAATTATAAAGAACAAAGTTTTTCTATAATGATTAAAATGACATAGTAATTAAATTGCATTTCCTCTATTAACCTATAGTGGTAGAGAATTACGAAGAAATTTTAGTTCAGTAAATTATTTATGTTGCTTAAATAGACACAGGCAGATGCTAAAATTTACTATGCCATTTTGCATAGATGAATTAACTCAAAGCTCTACTGAAATGTAGTCACATTTAAATTAAAGAGGTCACTTGATTTTTAAGTATTAGGAACAATCCAGCTATAAACCATGTTGTTACTTCGTGTTTTAATGTGAATGAATCAGAAACAGTGTCTGAGAGCTCTAAAAATACAGCAAACAAAAGCAGAACAGGCTGTTCAACAGGTTTCTATTTTAGTTTATGTGGATTAACAAGAGTCAGTTAACATTAACTCAGATCAATGTCATGAACTAAATAAATTAATTATTGCTATGTAGCTATGTATCTGAAAGTTCTACTGTCTGTCTGCACAGCCTTTAGGTGATACCTAATCTACATTTACCCTTTCAAAGATTAGACAACACATTTAAGTTTTTGAGCTTCCTCATCCACCCTGCAACCCGCTTTGATCAGATTCCGTCCTTGGAACAAATCACAATTAAAATTGATGGAACATTTAAGACCTGTGCAAGCTCTACTTTGGAATTCATATCAAATCATAATTTCTGTTCTTCAATAATTCATCTTCAGTGAGGATTTGTATCTCATGTACAATTAAATCAATACCCACAGCAAATGTCTTAGGAAATATTTGCTTGTAACATTTAAAACTCAGTGATCTTTCTCTTCCATTTTAAAGTATAAGCAATCTATTACACAGGAGGATGTCCACAGGGAGTCAGAACAGTATCTTCTCCACGACACTGATCAGTAGTAGAGTTGCAGGAAAAGTTTAAGAATACATATTCTCTGCTTTTAGCATTATGAAGCTCAGGGAATTTCTGGTATTTGTATGTTTGACAATATCTAATTTATGACTGGTACCAAGTATTAAAAGCCTTGTCTGAGGCATGAAAATACTGCATGGTACCTTATGAAATATAAAATTGCTTTGAACATATACAGATCTTGCTGAAATAGTATGCTAAGAAAAGGTAGGGGGAGGTACCTTTCCACTCTGTCCATATAGATAAACTCTGAAAAACACCATTGACCCTAGTGGTATTTACTGATGGGCCTCTCATCACCCTGATATAAATTGGGGTGCATCTTTGGTGCCTTTGGTTCCTGTATATTTCATCACTGTTTATCTCCTCTCCTGTCTTTCCATTTTTCTTTACTTTCTTGCTGTTTGCTTCTTTGTTGATTTCCAAACTTTCATCTGAGCTGGCAGAGCAGAAGTGAAGTGGGAAGTGTTTAATTAGAAAAGAGAAGGGCATCAGCATTCATTCACTCATGCTCAGAAAGGCATCTATTTTTGTAGATTAAAACTTTGAAAAACAATTAAAATCTTTGCATCACCCTCTCTGCTCTTGATTCTGAGAATAATTTTTCAGAAATTATATCGTAATCTTAAGGTCAGAGTACTTTACATAGGTATGGTTTGGTAATGTACAGATTTCAAAATAAAACATTGCTACAATGACTTCTTGCTAGCCATGTTAATTAAAATACTTAGTTTCCTAGTCCAATGACCACATATTCCTTCTCTACAGTATGCTGAAGTTTTAATTATCCTTCTGATTCTGCTGAGCTTTTACTGACAAGCATTCATTTGAATTTTTCCAATTCAGGCTCTCCTGTCTGGAAATACTCTTTACACATTTTTCATATCCATATGGCCCATTGATTGCAAATCCCTCTGCAGAGCCTTTCTGCCCTCGAGCAGATCAACACTTCCACCCAACCTGCTGCCTGCAAACTGACTGAGGGTGCATTTGATCCCCTTATCCAAATCATTGATAAAGACATTTAACAGGACTGGCTCCAAAACTGAGCCCTGGGGAAGACCACGGGTGACCAGTCCCAGCTGGATGTAGCACCTCTCACCCCCCTCTCTGGGCCATGTACTGAGCCACTTTCTTACCCAGAGATGAGTGCACCCATCCAAGCCATAGGAATCCAGTCTCTCCAGGAGAATGCTGTGGGAAACAACATCAGAGGCTTGACTAAGGTCCAGGTAGACAACATCCACAGGCTTTCCCTAATCCACTTGAGTGGGCACCTTGTCATGGGAGACCCGTTTGCTCAGTCTTTCACAAACCCATGCTGTGTGGGCCTGATCCCTTGGTCATCCTGAGTGCCATCAGGATGTTCTGCTCCATGGGCTTCAGCACCAAGGTCAGGATGGCAGGCCTGCAGTTCCCAGATCCTCCTTCCAGTCTTGTACTTGTGTTGTATTTCCCCTAACCTTCCTGGTTAGCCAGGACTGCTGGTAAATGGTGGAAAGCGGCTCAGTGAGCAGTTCTGCCAGCTCCCACCTGGCCCCATAGACCTGAGTGTGTCTAGGTGGCATAGCAGGTCACTGAGTGTTTCCCCTTGGATTTTGGTGACTTCATTCTGCTCTCCATTCCTGTCTTCCGATTCACAGGGCTGAGTAGCTTGACAACAACTGGTCTTGCTGTTAACCACTTTAAGCTTTAAGCCTCATGTTTTCCTCATCTTTTGTCACTGTTAACCCCTGCATCCAATAAAGAATGGAGATTATCCTTAGCCCTCCTTTTGCTGGTTATGCATTTATAGAAACATTTTTATTGTCTTTTAGGGCAGTAGTCAGATTAAATTCTGGTTGTGCTTTGACCCTTCAAATTGTATTCCCCATAAGCTCACATTATCTTTGTAGTTCTTTTGAGGGAGTTTCCTGCCCTATCTTCCAAAGGTCATAAAGTCTTTTCTCTCTGGGTTCCTGTCCGAGTTCTCTGTTCAGCCAGGACACTCTCTCTCGCCACCCTTTGGCACATGGGACAGCTTGTTCTTGCATCTAAGATTTCCCTCTTGGGGAATGTTTTGCCTCTCTGGACTCCTTTGCACTTCAGGATGGGGCCAAGCTCTCTGGAAGTCCAAGGCAGTTCTGCTGGCCCGCCTCCTTACTTCTCCAAGAATTTAAAAATCCATCATTTCATGATCACTGTGCCCAAGATGAACTCTGTCATTATGGGAAAGGCTTTGGCACAGGCCTCGCATACCCAGGACATTCAAAAGGCTTGACATGGGTGATTTATGGATTTGTATGGTTGCCAGAAGTATGCAAAATGCTAACCTACATGCAAGAAAGTTGTTTGGTATACTGAAGAACAGAAGAGACAAAGTTCTAACATGACAAAACACATAAAACACATAACAAAGGGCTTACTGAGTATCTGTTCCTGAAAGACGTTTCATAGGTGCTCAGCACAAGTGATTGCTTTGGGAAAATAAACCAACAAAGCCCCACAGAACAACAAAATCAGGCCATAGAAACACTTCTGCAGCTTTAAGTGATTTTGAATTGCTTTGCAGCCTTGGCTAAATGCACTTTAGTATCTTTGCACAGGCCAGTAACAAAAAAAATGTTCATAACAGCTTTCACTTGTTCTTGAACTTATGAGCTGGCATTGGCATATGAAGTGTGTGTTTTGTCTGACATCATAGGTGCTCAGCACAAGTGATTGCTTTGGGAAAATAAACCAACAAAGCCCCACAGAACAACAAAATCAGGCCATAGAAACACTTCTGCAGCTTTAAGTGATTTTGAATTGCTTTGCAGCCTTGGCTAAATGCACTTTAGTATCTTTGCACAGGCCAGTAACAAAAAAAATGTTCATAACAGCTTTCACTTGTTCTTGAACTTATGAGCTGGCATTGGCATATGAAGTGTGTGTTTTGTCTGACAATGCAGAAAGCAGTTATTAACTGAAACACACTGCACATAAGGCTATTTTCAATACAAATTTTAAATCTCTTTTTACACATTCAGTATTTGTGAGATGAACCATTATTTGGGGAATGAACCAAAGTATATTTTTTGACTGTTTTGAATGTAAAACAGAACAAATGCTACACTCTTAGAAACATTTGACTTTTCAAATGTTCAGCAAATTTATTGAGATTTCTTATGAAAATATTTTAACAACTGAAATAAATACTAAAAACAGATTCTTTGCATCTTCCTGCTGAACCCAAGACTAAATTCTAAGGGTGTAGAAACTTAACAGAATTGAAGAGGGTTTTCTTTCAACAAAAACACTGACCTAACTTGAAAAATACAGTCAAAACCATTGTTGTGAAAAACACTGCAAAATAACTGTTTGGTTAGCTGACAGTTAGGACTGGTGGTAATGAAAAACTTAAGTTACTCAGGTTGCTTTGAAAAACAGTTTGATAGGAAACATCTGGTAATCAACTTTTTATTCTAAAGGTGGCAAAAATTGCCAGATACAAACACTGCAGGTGAAAACTGTTGGAGAATACTTGCATGGAATGCCAATTAGATGACACCTAATTGATCTTGAGATAGTAGAATTTGTGATTCTGAGGAAAAGTATGTACAGCATAGTAAGGACAATATATTTTAAAAAATAAAAGGCAGACCAATAAACTTAGGCAACCACTTTCTTGCTAAGAATCTGAGAGAGACAGGCTCTTTGAGCAGGCTGGCAATTAATAAAAGGTACTATAGTGAAGATGAAATGATAAATTATTTCACATGAAGAAAGTCAGGAACAATAGTAAGACCACAAAAGATCTGGCTAAAAAGTTCTTTAAAAATTTGAAAGTCAGAATGGTTATGTAAGCAAGAGGAGTCAAAGGACAAATACTGAGAGTGACTATATAGGGATAACACAATAACCAAACATGATAAAATTTGAGGTTAAGATTTAAAAGGTTACTGCTATCAAGGGACATAAAAACCCAACAAGTATTCTGTAAATAGATTGGACATAAAAAGAAGTTAAACCCAAAACCCCATTATTTTATGAGGGAGAAGGGCAAATGGCACAGATTTTTTTTTGTTGCAGACTTCATAAACAGTGATCAGATACTTAATGAAATGAATTTTAATGAAGGTTAGGACTTAAGGCCAGATTAAGTGAAAAAATCTCCAAAAAATTGAAGTAGTTAAGTATTTCCAAAATGGCAAGGACAGATAAAATTCTGCATGTACCTTACGATCCAGCGGAAGTCCTCTCTGAACCATTTACCTTTTAGAAGTAATGGAGGTCCCAGAGGATTTCATTGGGCCTATCTTTTAAAAAGGGGAAAAAGCTAAGCAAAATAAAGAATAGTAAGACAACCTTTCAGAACCCAGAAAATAAGAGAACTAAAAAAAAAAAAAAAACCAGGGGACGATAAGGTGATGAAAAGCAGCCAGCAAAGACTGGTCAAGAAAGAAATCAAACGAGATTTGCTCTTCCTTGCTACATAGATCCCTCCTTTTCTGACCTTTGGTCCTTTCACTAAACATTTCATAGAAAGTTCTACATGCTCCCGGAGTCACATTACAAGTATCCTATAATGACCTTTAAACAATTGCATAGTGCCCTTTCCCTTGCATCCCATAGCAAGTCCCCTGTAGGCAGTACTTCACTGTGCCAGGAGCTCTGGGATTTTTTATTTGGGTTTCATGCCAGGGACAATGGTCTAATAATTTTCCTTTGATAACCTTAGGAGCAGAGAAGTCTGTGCCTTCCATTTTCACTGACTGTGCTAACTAGGGCTCCTCTGCATGTCACTCTTCACCCGAATCCCACCAGGCTTTTAGCATGATTAATCCCATAGTCTAACAACAACACAGTCCAATGGCCACAGCCTGGGACTTGGAGACTCAAACTGGACACTTGGGAAAGCTTGTTCACCAGGAGCAGCAGATCAGGGGAAAAGGTTTCTCAGATGTGAAACCTCTGTACTTGGAGATTTTTAATCCTGGCTAGACACAATATGACTGAATTGATGTTGGTGATAATCCTGCTCAAAGTGAGGTTGACTAGAGACCACCAAAACAACCAACACTTCATCAATTGTCTGGACTTCAGAGAAAATAAACTTTAAAAGTATCTAGCATTTCAGATCTTACCCAGATTTGGCATATTGCAAAGTATGAGTCAAACTCAGAGTCATAGTTTAAACACTACCTATCTAGGTAGCAGTCAGCTTTCAGGATAATTTCTACTACAAAAACACATTTACTAAAATCAATAAGTTGAAAATATTTTACATCTGAATGCACCAGTTTTACCTCAAGTACTTGAACAAATAGAAAAAAATATTTGAGAGGTACCTGCACAAATATTTGAGTCAAAAATTTCAGATGATTATAAGCCCAAAGATATTTAAAAAGCAATGTGTTGATCTTAAAATTAAATCAATTAGCTATATGATTTAATTTTAAACATTATAGTTTAACCTTGTAATATAAGAGTCTAAAAATTATTCTCCCATCTGGGACAAGAAGCAGCTGGAAGCATTGCCATGGCAACCATCTCATTTCCAAAGAGAGATTCTGTGACTTCTCTTGCTCTTTAGCAACCTCACAGCTCAGTAGCATTGCTAAAAGAAAAAAAAAAGGAGTGGGGCTTGGAAGACTCATGAAAAGAATGCTTCAAAACATAAGGCAGGCTTTAATAAACAAATTAAATTCTCAGTCTGATGATGAGCCCAAGGAAAAGAACCAAACCAAAACACATATATCCCACCACTCTAACATGTGTCTTTGCAAATGACTGTAGAATCAATCTCTCCTGGAAATTATGTTTATCACAGATTTCACTGTCTCACACTAAGTACGTGACTTAGTTTCTTGATCCTACTGTTTAAGGAAAATTGATAGCAACATGAATAATACACAGGGGGTGGATAGGGTGGGAGCAAAAAAATTTTTGTCAAAACAACACATTTTACTGCCCACAGCTCTCCCCAGGAGAGAGGTTGAGATCATATCATAAGAATTAGTCAGATTGCTCAATGACTACTGAAAAATTTTAAGGAACTGTGGTGTTATGAACCTATAGTCTAAGAACTTGTACAGACTAGAAAGCCTGCAATACCTCTTTAACTCATTGGTTCTGAAAAAACATTATAGAATTTAGCAATTAAGGGAAGTTCATGCACAGATTTCAAGGTTATGGTTTAAATTCTTATTTACTCCTGCTTCAGTCTGGTTGGCTAAATGCCCTTTCCTAACTACTGGAGCATTGCATGGTTTTGGGACACATGATGGTCACTCAGACAACAGTGTCTGGAAATGCTACAGCAGGACAAGGCCATACACAGGCTAAAAGTACACTTCTACAGTGTAGGCTGGGAGTTTTTCATCATCTGTATCTGCAGTCATGCTGCCTGTGCTCCACTGCTGAGACCAATACCCCTTGTGCTGCCTGGAGAAGGAATACTCGAGTTCCCTCCAAAAGGAACACTGTATAGCAGACCAAAATCTTCAGAGGTGTGCATGTATTTTTCCACAGGTATGAATGGAACTTGGCTGCACTGGTACATTTAGTCTATATTTTGCTCATGAAGCAGCTAACTAAAGCAAGTAAGCACTGCTAAAAATGGTTAACACAGTAGAGCCCAATTCCTGGTTCAGACTTCTGTTGATAAACCACATCATATTCTTATTGCAGAAACACTTGCTTATTCAAATTCCTAACTCGGAATGTAAAGGAACTGTCCTTTGAACTTTATATTCAATCATCTTTTTTTCCCAATGAAATATCTGTAAACAGTGCATTATGTTAAACTCTTGTATTTGCAGTGAACTGTGTCGGATTCTAATACTCTTCTCGGTGTATACTTCCACTTTTTGGAAAAAAACCCCCACCAAAATCCTAACAATAAAATAAGTTTTAAACATATTACAAAGAAAGCACAGCAGTTTGATCAGGTCTTTCCAGGACAAATGACCTCTCCACCATTAGTCAGCTACCTGGTGATAGAAATAATTGGTTGCTACCAGTGAAACACTTGAAAGAACAAGTGATGTATACAATTATTTCTGCCAGTGCCAGCTCAGTAGAACTTGCTACTGCAATTTCAACAAGACTCTTGTAGTCTTCATAAAAATGAAGGGCAAAAAGAAGTGAAAAAATTCTGTGCAAATGCCATGTGAATAGAAGTAGCAGAAAAACAAACCAAAAGAAAAGAGGGAGTATCAACACTACAATTTAAAACTAAAAATGAGAGGATTTCAGGAAGAGGTTCCTCTAGGAATCTCCATTGATTGTCATCTGTAGATGCTCATATCTAATGCTGGGGACTCTTACAAAGCTGCAGCTTATTTTTATGAAGCAAACATTTAATCACAAACCTGGTAATAACCCCATAGTTCAATTCTCATTACTTTTGGTAAATATGATGATGGATGCTGTACTTATTCCTGTCTTTCAGTAACTTTTAGTAACTGCTACACCTCTCATCTGAGCTCCTCCTCTTTCTAAGAGAGAATGCTTAGCACCGCAAATACGGGATCATTAGTAGGTTTGACCTCAAATTTCTTTGGACACTCTTTACTAATTCAGCTTTTGCATTTCTCACCTGCCAACCTGAAGCATCCTGAACCACATCCATGGATGATTGAGAAAACAAACTGGTAGAAAAGGAAACACTCCTCCCTACTGCTAGAGATCAGTTTCAAGTCTTACTCTGTTCTGATCCCAGGAATGGAAAGTATTAGTCCCAAGTATTTAACTGGATCTTCATGGAGCTGCATGGTAAATAGCAGTCCTGTGCACTGCACACCAGACTATGAGCTTGCATCTCCTATTCTCCATTCTGAAACACAAGAGAAAACTTACACCTGTGTGTACCAGACAGCAAGTAGACCCTTAAAGAATCCAGAGAAATTCTGAGGAGAACATTGTAATATTTCATACAGAAAAAATGTTCCTTTAAAAAACCTGTGTCCTTTTTTACTTGCTGTGCTTGCAAATGAGTTTCACCACCTCTTATATTACTTTTTTAATGTTTGTATTCAAATTAAAAGAATCAGTCGAAAATTCAGTTTTGTTTGAAAAATGCCACAAAAGGTTTTCTTTCTGTTGCATATTCACTACCTTTTGCCCTTGACTGAATGACAGTATTTAATAAATTTTTATTCCTACCAGCCATGCAGAACCAAACACATAATACAAATGATCCTAACTGTGATGTTTTATGCATCATCAGTAAATGAGCTAACTAAAGTTCCACTTGTTTTTCCGCAGGAAAGTATTCTGTCACTAAATCTTTATAGCCTTATTAGAAACAAGGTATTACATAAAGGTTACTGACAGCATAATCAAAGGAATAAGCTTGTAATTTCAAAAGTGAATCGGTTTTCCTGAAAAATCAATATTTATTATGAAAGAGGATGAATAATCCTTTATGGCTTTTGAAACACAGAAACAAAATAAATTAAAATGCCTCAGCCTATTTATGACCTCAAGAAGCTTTCACTAGCTCAATCTGAAAATATACTAAAACTCAATAACATTCCTACAGACGATTTTCTGACTAAAAGCTCCCTGAATGTTGCACTAATATATGGCCTGAATCACCAGATTATACACAGTATAATGGTCAAAATAGTAATTAAGATCTAAGGTCCTGTGTTTAAAGCAACTGAAATGATGAAAGAAGTAAGATTTTTTAAAATTCAATTCTTTTACACTATCGATACTGATTGCTTTTTAGAACTCAAAGTGTAATAATGTATTTTTTAGAAGACTATTACACAGAAGAAGCCCTGCACTGAGTGGGGGAAAACTGGCTAGATTGTACCACTTAGGGAAGAGCCTTAAATGAGTGCCTAGTTTTTATGTAGTGACGGAGGGAAAGACTGATGAACTTATCTCTTGAATGGTACAGCAATTTTTCCCAGATGGAAAGAAACATAAGATAACTGCTTTTTCTTCACTCACATGGGTAATAGGCAAATACCAAACAGGCAAAGATTTAGTCAGTGCTCTCCTAAAGGCTGTGACTACAGCTCATTTGCTCACTTGTCACTTGCCAACACTACATTCACCTAGAAAACAATGTCTGTAGAACATCATGGAAACAGCTTCCAGCTACAATTTTTTACAAACCTTAAAATTTGAGTTAAATATGCCATGACAGCAATACTTAAATTTTTCTTCTACCTTTGGGGGCTTTCTCCAAATTTTTCTCCTTACAATTAATTACAGCTTCAAGTATCTTACTAAGTGAAACATTGCCAGAGAACTTCCCTGGACATGGGAATCTGCTGATTCGTAGTATTAAGCTTGTCAATACATTTTTGGAATGTGCCTAATAGCAACACTGTCCCTCCCCTTCCAGTAATTCCTGGATATGGTAGCAAAGTTAGCATGGGCAATAAATGACTCCTGAGCTGCAGTGTCTCTGAGCTCTGTTTTGGAGAGCACAGTACGCACAGAGGTTCTTCCTGCCAAGCTGGCCAATGTGCCAGCCCCTGGCTGGGAACAAGCCTTTGGAGATAGAGACCATGATTAAGCCTATTAAGTGGGACCTTCCAAATGCCCTGTGCACCACAGGTGCCTCTTGTGCTTCTCCTGCCTAAGAATGTGCAAAAGGTACATACATAATCTTTTCAACTTTTTAACATTGTTCAGTAAATCTGTTTTTCCACTGATTTCAAGTTTAAAATTTTAAGTTCTTTCCATATTCCTTAGTCCATCAACCGTAGATGTAAACACTTCCATTTTCCTTCAGTTTGTTAAATTAGCACAACATATAGCCATATCTATCCATATTTTATTCTGACACATCAGAATGGAAAACACTAAGGGTTTGTTACTATTTATTTTATATTGGTTATTTTCCTAAAATAAATAAGTCTCAAATGAAACATAAAATTGTAGGAATACAAACTCACTATCTACTAACTACCAATAACAACAAAATTAAGGTCAGAGATGTCTTAAACATGAAAATTAAATCCTTTTAGTACTTTAAGGTACTGCTTTCACTGTTAGCCTAGGGTCCTTCTATCAAACTCTAAAACAAACTTTGCCCTCTTTGAGCTATGGATCACACATGACCTTTATGCAATTAAGGGTACATTAACACCCAAGTGGAGATGTTTAAATAGATCTTAGTGATTTAATACACTTTTCAATAGGTTGGAAAATGGTATGTACTAAAATTGCCTAGATTGTTTTTGAAATCTTGACATGCAGTTACTTTAAAAGGGTTGCTTTAACAGATAAAGATCTACACAATAGTGCTTAACAAAGGTACTCTTTAACAAGATTACATACTGCACTTTTTTCAGTAAGCTCATTGCCATACCATCTGAGTACCCAACACTCATTACTAAATTTATCTTCACAATTACTTCTATGAGACGAGCTTCTCATAACTCATACACAAGAAATTGAAACAGAAATAATAGATGTTTTGTACAGTCTGACAGTTGCATCTGAACTCAAGGCATTTGAGTCTAAAGTTCTCTTCACAAATACAAGTCTTAATCACAAGCCAGCCTGTCTCTCTGAAGCAACACACGCCCCGTTTATGGAGCCATTATCATCCCCACTGCATCGAAAAGATACAGAGCACCAACAAATATTTTTTTGTTTAAAACAAAGGAGAGATAGCTGTACTTTACATTTCTTCCTTATATGTGTGGAATGTGAGCATCTTTGATGATGCAATTGGTAAAATTATTTCAAACTGTTCCAAACACCTTCCAGGCCATCTTAAATGACTAACAGCTAAAACAGACTTCAGCAAAATATGTCTCCTCTCCCTTCTACACGGCTTGTCATAAACTCAGTTGCCCACTCTTTCAGAACATGGCTAAATGAGCTCTTCAGCTACAAATCCTCAAGATGCAGTGAGCTCATTGTATTAGTCACACTCACTGACAGGAACAGAGAATTCCTGCCTCTGACTGAATGTTTCTGGTGCTTACTTTCTGCTGGCTCTGGATTTCTTTGATCCTTCTGTGAGCTGATTTAACTTCCTAAAACATAAGAGAATTTCAGCAGACTGATGAACCAATTTTGCTTGTTAAATCAATGCACAACAAAGCCCGGGAAGTACCAGAACTTGTAATCAGAAGGCAGCAGGGTTATCCAGTCCAAGCTGAGGGAGTGTGTCTTCCTCCTTTTGGCAATAAGGAAATCAGCTTGTCTATAGTCCAAGTAAATCTTTAATTTCTGTTTCAAGGTATCAGTTGCTTCAATTTACAGTCTGCCTTATGTTATCTCAAGAAGCCTCACTAAAAGGCAGCTATGTTGACTTTTTTGAAAATGGAGATGCCAGACCTAACACAGAAGACTGACTCCTAAAAATCTGTAAATAATAAAACAGAATTACAGCAAACGTTTATTTTCTGCAGAAATTCAACCTTGCATTATAACTGCTTCAGCATCAAGTAAGTTTTGCCTAGTGGCATTATGACAGCCCAACGCCACATTATAACTTTAATTGACTGTGCTGGTTTTGACTGTGGTAGAGTTATAACCTTCAATGGCTGGTGTGGGGCCGTGCCTAGGACTTGTGCTGCAAACAGCATTGATAACCCAGAGACGTTTTCATTACTGATGGACAGCGCTCCCACAGAGCCAAGCCCTTTTCTGCTCCTCACCCCACCCCACAAGCAAGGGGCCTGGGGGTGCAAGAGGAGTTGGGAGATGACATAGCCAGGACAGCTGACCCCCAGTGACCAAAGGGATATCCCAGATCATAAGGCACCATGCTCTGCATACAGAGTGGGGGAAAGAAGAGTGGGATATTTGGAGTGATGGCTTTGTCTTCCCAAATACGCATTAGGTGTCCTGGAGCCCTGATGTCCTGGGGATGACTGAACACCTGCCTGCCCACGGGAAGTTGTGAATTCTTTGTTTGTGCAGATTTTGCTTTCCCTATTAAACCACCTTTATCTCGACCCACAAACGTTCTTTTACCCTTCTGACTCTCTTCCCCATCCCACTGGGGGAAGTGAGTGAGCAGCTGCGTGGGGCTGGGCTATCGGCTGAACTACAGCAATGATCAATTGACCGTAAGTGACCAATGCACTCTGGCTAGAACCTCTTTGCTCACTTGACACACAGATTCCAGCTCTAAAATGAAAAAAAACTGTAACTTGCAGTAGTTCAGCAGCAGACTAACACACTTCTACAAATTGCTCTATCACAAAGGTGTCTGAAAAGGAGGTGAATAATGTACAAGATTTTTGGGCTTGGATTCTTCTGGTAACAGGCTTCTGACCAGACATTGCATCTGATCCTGATGCACAAAGGAACTGCCTCAACCTTCAAATACAAAGTCCTAAGAAAAAGTGTTGAATATTCTATATGCTCCTTCCAAAGTTTTACTACGATCTTTACAATTCCTGTGGACTTTTTCACTCTGAACTCTTTAACAAAGACTTTCATTTTGTCATGGCCTGAATTCTCCATTCTCTCTTGAAGGCAAATCAAGAGTGTGAACAGACACCACAAAAGAAGGCAGAAATATTAGTTCCTACCTTTGGAATTTTTTCATGTTCCTAATATGGAAAAATGCATCACTATGATTAATTATAAGCTAATGCAATTCAATTGTTATTTCCATTACTGTTAAACGAAAGAAACTCATGGCTTGTACCTTCCAGGATAGCACAGTAGCAATGCTAATTGCTCCATCTTCAAAGAACTGCTTTCTGTTTTTCATACAGTTTTTTCATAACATACTGCTGAAAGAGGTTATTTTTTTATAGTTTGTTTTTTCTTCTTCACCAATGCAACTTGACGCTTATTTCAGTAGATCCTTCCAGAAAGAATATCCAAGTATCTTCTTGTCTCCACTGAAAATATTTTACTTAATATGGGAAACAAGAAGACCATTCAAGCAAAACAAAAAGAGAACAAAAATGTGCAGCTTACTTTGCAGAGTGAAATCTTTCACTGTCCACAGAAAACACTGGGTTCTTTCTTCTCCAACACCTTAAAAACTGACTTAAATCTTATGAATGAGTATTTAGTCTCTTGCAACTTTTGTTTCCCAACATAACTTTAAAATATGTATTCTAAGAAAATTTATGGCCCTCTTCTTTGTATGGCCGAACAAAGACATACAGTAGAATGGATTCTGCTTCAGATGTATTGTAAGTGGATGTTAAATACCATTTCTAGAAGCAGATACACATTACCTATGCTGCATGGACCCTGTTACCTAAGAAGTTACGAACTGTAGAGAAGAACAGCATTTACAATGAAAAAAAAATTATGAACTGTTGCTAATAGGGTTTGGCAAGTATTGCTGTCATTTTAATTTGCATATGTTCAACTAGTGAAAAACACTCAGTTTTTTCAACTTTTCTCTGGGTAGATTGAAAAGATACTGTGTAAGAGTTATATATAAGCTTAAAGAACAAAGTTCTGCCAGTGACTTAGCATTCCTCGAGAGCCATGTACTTCGGAATGTAATTTATAAGATGAGCAAAATTTAGCTTCCTACTACACCTTAAGTTCTTTTCTTTCATTTTAAAATTAGTTAATTTGAACTTCATTTAAAATTCTGTATTTGGCCTCAAATCATTCCACTGGTAAGTTGAAAGCACAGCATGCATAAAAACGGTAAGAAGCCTCAGTGTCGCAGAAGTGATACATGTAATATAGAAAAGAAAGATTCAAGATCTTGACAGCTTAAATGACTTCCTCATGCAAGACACTTTGCCTTCTTTCCTCCCAAACAGTTTTTAGCAGAAAGTAGATCAGAGTAAAACTGGGCAATACATAGTGGAAAATCTTTAAACTAGAGATTGCCCAGAGACGTTGTGGAGTCTCCCTCTCTGAAGACATCCAAGATGCAATCCCATGCCTTGTGCTCCAGGATGACCCTGACTGGGAGATCAGACCAGAGGACCCACTGTGGTCCCTTCCAACCTCACCCACTCTGTGATTCTGTAAATTGTATAGGCAGCAAACAGCCGAAAATAAAATTACTTTATATGTAACATGTGACAAGCTGATACAGCAAATTACTTACCCAGTAAACTCACAACTCCATTTTGAAAGGTTGATTTGTTAATTTCAGAACTCAAGAACAAGTGTAAACCATTAAAGACATCTTAAAACTGACCTCCACTTCTATTATCTTTGAAATCTTTTATACAGCCTTAAGACATTTATTACTGTGAAGCACAAGGTATAATTTATTTTAATTCTCTACAGAACAATATCGTTAATTCAGTATCATCAATAACTTTATACAGATACAGTATTGAAGCCATGTCATCTTTTACTTACTGTCAAGTACAAAACAGCTTATACAGTCTAAAAAAAAGCTACAAACCACACTTGTAGCATAATGTATGTTGTGCCTGGTTAAAGTTTACAGCAGTGGCTTTTTGATCTTTCAAGACAAATAAACATGACACCATACAATAACAAACAGCTGTGCAAACTCAGACTTAGGAGGAAGCCTCAACTACCTCCTTTTCCCAGAACTACTTTTCCCTGCTTTACTGCTGCTACCACCAGACTTGCTGGAAGATTTTGAAGAGAAAAGTCTTGTCATGAATTCAGACACATCTGGCAGCTCATGGTTGGAATTCAGCATGTTCATTGACTGCTCCATTTCCTGCAGGCAAAGATCAGATAATCTTAATAGCTTGTAACAATTCTGGCTGTATCTAAGGCATCAGTTGAAAGACTGTATGAGAAAGATAGTAAATTTTCCCAAATACTGGTTTACTTTTTGTAGTCCTCCAGGATACACATTGCTACATAGTTTTATGCAACCACGGCCAAAAACACCCAGCTACACACAGAAACATAAAACCCCAAAACTAAAAGCAGCGATGCATGGAAAATGGTAACCATGTCTTAAGTAGTCTTACAGGGCAACCATCTGATAAAAAAAAATAATACAAATTATTTATTTTTAGCACTATTTTTCTCCAAATTGAAATTTAGGCTATTGTTTAGATATTCAGATCTGTGTTCTCACAGATGCCACAATTTTGTTTTTCAAATCAGTATTATTTATAGCAAATTAACAAATTTTTGATGCTGTTTGAAGGGATTAGATATTTTTACTGCCCTACTTTCTGACACCAAGCTACTAGAGTACTGCAGCTGAATTTTCATTCCTTCAGGAAAAAAAGGATTTTAGTATAAGACCATATATCCAGGTAAGCTTAATGTAACTTTAGGGTTTAGCACAGTGTTTCTATGAAATGAATTAGCACATTTTAAAATAAATCAATCTTGAAGTACTTTTACAGCTGAACTGCGCATCCACAAAGGGATATTGCTTAAAGCAATTGTGAGTTTCGTGTGGGATTGTCACCTTATTCTTCTCCCATTCAGAATGATAGATCTTTAAGTACTTTCAAGGCATTTAGTATTTTAGTATTCCATCTACACGACATCTCTAAAACAAACACAGTTACTAAATCATTAAACTTTCTATACAAATTAGTATTGTGCTGATTCCAGAAAGAAAAAACAAGTTAATTTGAAAAATGTCATAACCTCCATGAGTTAACACTTAACAATTTAATACATGGTCATCTAGAGAATCCCATTACAATTTACTTCTTAAAAAAACCTTTTTCCTACTCTTTGAAGATAAGTTAAATTATAAGCAAAATTCTTCCAACTTAAAAATTTCTCTTTAACAAGTCGTATCAGTTATCTGGTAAGAACTTAATCATCAGAAGTTCTGATGGTTTTACCATCAGAACGCTTATCCATAAGCAGTGTCAGATCAGTGAAAAAAGTAAGGAATATGCGATTATCTTTTTTTAAAATTCAACTTCCAGTGTTCAGCTTGGTTTGAAGAACATGCCATGAATACCTAGTATATTTTTGTATCTGTTTTCTAATCAAAATTATAGCCAGAAGAGCATTATACAGCTCTGATAGGCTTTTTAAAGGTATTACTTACTAAAAAAAAATACTCAGACACCTATAAGGTACTACTGAAGACAGTGGTCATTTACAGAAAAAGGAGTTTTTAGTTAACCCAAGCCTTCAAAAAGCAGCCACCCATGACAGACAAATAACACTTGTAAAAATAAAAGATTTAGCAAACACCTTGAATCTCCATTTTGTCCTAGCCTTCTGCTATTCAGCATTTTGCATGATGAAAGGACAATAAATCAGACAATTTAATGACTACATTAAGACTCCATATCATATACACTAGTGCGACATCTGGATTTAACAGTGTAGTCAGCTGTGGTTTAGGCTGAAGCACAAGAGAACCCCGCATCACACGCTTCTCAACACACTTGACACTTATTAAAGGACTCATTGCTAAAACAGCAACACTCTATTAGCTGAATAAATTATGCCCATTAAGCTTTCCTTTAAAGTACAGTTCTGTTTTTATTACTTTTCTGTGCCTTGAAATCTCATTATCTCTGGTCTCTCCATATGCATCAAGAGAACGTACTTACCCGCCTCATATCAGGATCACTGGTGTTGACAACTTTAGGCAAAAGCACAAATATCAGTAATGGAAGAACCATCATCATCACCTACAGAGAAAACAGGAAATACCTCTTCAACTTAGCTCTAAACACTTTTAGACCTACTAAAATAAAATGAAGCTCTATAAACAGCGAAGCTCTAGAACTACTGCATTCTGAATCAGTAAGCCAATAACACTTGTCAGGAAGGAAACCTGACAAGGGTGTACTGTGCTTTAAACAATAGTTTTCAAGGTTGGACCAATAAGGCAAATGGTTGTTCTCTCTTACACCTGTTGTAATTACAATTCTGCAACATGTTGATCTCTGCAGTACCTAGAACAGCATCACACTGTCAAAGGAAGAGACTACAGGCTATTTTCAGAGAACATATATTAACAGTGCTATATAGAGGAGGAGGTGTCAGAGAATAACTTTCCATTTGTAAGCAAGTAAAATCCAAGAAAACAATCCTCTCAGAATAGCTAAGGAAAAATGCACATTTTTCCTCAATTGTTTTATTCTTAGGATTCTGACAAATAGCTGTATTTGGATCCTTAGCATACTTGTAATATTTGTATGTTGCCTGTACGTACCATAGGGTTCATGAGGAAATCTGTCCATCCCCAAGATTCTCTCTTTATAAAGTATGAAGGTGGGCCAGAAGATTTCATCTGGAGTGGGTATGGCAGCCTGACAACTTCAGAGGGTTTGATGTAATTCACGTATCTTGCTCTATTAGGCAAAATGTAAATAATTGAAAATATAAACATAGAATCTTTGGCAAATAATAAAGAGGATTTTAAAACGTACAAACAAGTTTTAATAAAAGACTACAAACAAAACCATCTGCTATGCAGTGTCAGCTAGGCTGCACTTTTGAAAAGCTAATTTCTCTCACCAGCATATTTGATGGAATAAAAAGCAAACCATTTTTTGTTACCTTGTAAACGAGCAAGAAAAACTGTGCTGTTTAGGGTCCAGCTTTGAACAGTGTCATTTAACCAGTCTGTTCAGGACATCAGCTACTTGCAAAGTTAATGCCTTTTCCATAAGTGCATTACTCTGCATTTATCAATATTGAATCTCAGTCTTTATAACTTTGTAAGGTTTTTCCATAGTTCATCACTAGTATTCTTCACTTGGACCTAATATTTAGATAATTACTTAGTACTAACATCTTTGTCATTCTTGACCCATTTTTCATGATTTATGAATATTTATCCACTTTGTGCAACTTTGTGCAAGGGAAGACTTCTGTCCATAAATAATTTATTCCTTGTGAATTTTTCACCATATACTCATCTATAGAATCTCTTTCCCTCCTTCCTTATGACTATGTGTTTTCTTCAAAACTTGAGATTTTCAAGTAGATCTTATCAAATACATGTTATCCACATGCTGTTTCCTCTTTCTAGTTATTACCATAATTTTTAAAGCCAGCACATCCCTTAGAAAAGCCCTGTTGGCATTTTCCCCAAGTATCATCATTTTTCACACATCTCTGACTCCTCAACTGCATTCCTCATTGTAGTTTCTATCTGTTGGACCGGTAGAGATACCAAGTCTCCTGCTACCTTCCTCTGCAAACGTATCCTAGCAATTTACTCAACATCACATTTGTTACCTTACTAGTCCTTAGATACACAAAAAGTGCTAAGAGTGAGCTGATACCCAATATTTTGTCTATATCTTTGTATTTGTTGCATATTAATTATTGCCAGTGAGGTACTAACAATGTATAAAAATAAAAATTCTATAAAGTTTGGAAAAACCTAAGCTTTAACAAACTGTTTGAGCTTATTGTAAGCTCAAACATCATTATATTATGACTATAATTATGTATTATAATCACAGTATAATATTATTATATTAATTATTATTATAAACAGACTGTTTGCACTATTTTCAGTGAGATTTCAATTTTTAACCTTCTCTAAATATACTGCAGGAGTATTTACACTGATGATTGAATTCCTAAAAGTTAGGAAAGTTGTGTGCTTGAACAAAGAAAAATTACTATGAGCATTTTCATTTAAATGAAAATCATCTTAATAGATAGATTTTTCTGTATTACTGAATTACAGGTACAGTCAAGAGTGGTTTGGCCATAACATAAAAACAAGACAACAATCCTACAGAAATAATGCAAACTGGCAACTGCTAATATTAACCAGTATTTGTAAGAAGTGTCCTATGGGGGTGCAACAGAAATATTTAAAAATTTTGTTGTGCCAAGTCCTGACAGTACATTTTTAAGAAACAGAAGAGGGAAGAAGAAAAAAAAAAAAGTGTTGACAAATAATAAAGCAGTTAACTAGTTTCTGCCTACATTTTATTTCAGGATAGCTGCATAAAAAATAATAAAAGCAAGTAAGTAGATGGACTTTTAAAGTCTCTTTTCCTTATTTCAGGCCATAAATAGAAAGAGGATTATCAGATTTTGGAATTTGAGAGACATGCTTCTAGAAGTGATGTTAAAAGAAGCTGACACATCCAGTCTGAGATGGAACATCAGACCTACAGCACTGCTTCCATGAGTTCTTGTACTCTGCTGTCAGGCACATGGAATTCATCAATACAATGGCAAATCAGGAAAGGCTCACCTCATTTTACCTTTTGAAGTTATGTCAACTCGCACGGGCTCAAATTTATGAGCAGGGGATATAACTTCCACTACGTAAGATCCTGAAGGTACATCATGAACCACAAAGCTTCCATCTGTCCTGAAAAAATACAGAGTTCCACAACATTTCAGTATGCTCCAGAATATAAGACAGGGTGCTCTGTTGTTTTTGTTTTTTTTAAAGAACCTGTATATTTATATTACAAATCTTAATATAGCCACAATGACCAAAAGGGAAATTTAAATCAGTCAGCACTCACAATATCAAGCCCCTTAATTCACCAACGCATGCCACAACAGGAGTGGAAATTCCCTGTTAGGTTAAAAATTCTGTTGTGCCCTCAAGGTGTTGTCTTGCTGGAGGAGTAATTCAACAGCTCAAATAAGATCTGAAATAAGTTATATTTCATGTGTTCAAGTGATGGCAGAAGTAATTTATACCTTCTTTCCCTCTTCTGAAATACATACAATGAAGTTTACTTTGCTTTAGTGATTCTGCTGAAAGCAAACCCCCCAGTCTGACATCCTACATAGTGTGGGCTGGTACTAGGGACAATTTGCAATGCACAAAAAAAGCAATTTGTGCCTTTGTTGCGAAATAGCGGTTTCTACTTCTAATTGCTCCCTTTAGGACCAGCCCACGCTGGAAAGCTCAATCACAGCAATAAGGAAACTAAGAGCTCTGAACATATACACAGAAGGGATTTTTATACAGGTGGCTTTTATTTTAAAATATGAAACTTGAATATTCAACAAAAATATTAGTAAAAGGTTACGTGAAAGCTTCAACACTTGTCACTTTAAAGGTACAGAAGCTTTTCTCCTATGTGTTTCCAGAAGTTTCCAAGAAGAAAACCCTAGTGTTCTCTACCCTGTTAAGAGCAACATCAAATATCTCTTTCCTAAAAATAAGATTCAAAGTTAAGACAAAAATTCTTCAGAAGGGCAAAAAATGTAACAAACCCTAACACGCTAGAAACATGCAGCAGTAAAACAAATAAATGAGCCCTCTTAAAAGTGAATTCCAAAACAATTTGTCATTATGTCCTTTGCACCACATCTGTCTCTAGCACGCACAACACTTAAGCACATGCCCACCTTTATGTGATGATTTGAATCCCTAAGAATGCTTACACTATCTTATATTGCAACTGTTTTAAGGTTGTTTCACTAGGAATTTCCTTTTAAGTTTTTTATGTATTTGAGAAATTTAGAAATTTGCCAACCTGACAGCAGTTATTAAATCAGCTCCCAAATACGATGTCAGGCTCTCCTAACTTGTTTGTAGTGGCTTAGCAGGTGCTACACTGTCAGGATTCTACAAGATCTGCAGAGTAGAATTGGTTGTGCTAATTTATTGAGAGAATCCAAAGTCAAAGTTTAACTCCTATTGCAGAGGGATTAATTAAAATTATGAATATTTATGAGGGTATATGTTAATTCCACATAATCTCATTTTTATACATCTTTTAAAAGCAATGTATTATACTGTATTGAAAATCATGAAGAATTTAGAATTTATTTAAACTCTTGAAATTATGACATTAGGTCAGTTCTTAATTTGGAGGATATTTTCTATGTCTAGATCTATTCTCTAGATCTTTTGCTTATCTAAATATATCCAGTACCACCCGAGTCTGAATAAAACAATGATTCTTTACAGCTTCCAGCTACGTTTGCGTTGTGTGAAGGAATAAAGCCACGTCCCTTAAATTAGCCTTAACTAGTACAGTTAAGGTTTTTCACGGGTACTCTTAACACAGAACTACAACTCTAACTTCTGCCATGAACAAACGTATCTCCATATCGCCCAAATTCTTAGCCAACGTGAGGTTATTACATAAGAAGTGGCAGAATTTACAACAGAAGCTGAGAAGGAACACGGTCCTCCAGACAGTGCAAACGCGTTTGGGGTTTCCGCTCCGGCTGTTGTTTTCTTTTTTGTTATTTTTAATTAAAACTCCGTTCGCAAGTTTTTGGCCAGCAACCTGGGTCATCAGTTTGGATACGTCTGCTGGAGGCTGAGGCCCAAAACCTACGGCACCGCCCAGCCCATGACCCGGCAGGGGCCCAGTGTTCACAGTACCGCCAGCAGCTCAGCTCGGCATTCTGCGACTCCACCCTCCCGCAGCCGTGCGCGGCTGACCGGGACACGGCCGAGCCCGGCGGGGCGGGCAAGGAGCGCGCCCGCGTGTGAGGGACAGCGAGGGGGGAGGTGGCGCTTAACGTGCGGGATGACAGAAACGTCAACCTGAAGAAAATAGATGTGCAAGAAGTACGTGCAGCTTCCTTGGTAGTGGATATATTTAAGGCATTGTAGTTTGAAGTCTTTATAGCTATCATGAAAAGACAAACATTTTCTAGGGAGGAAAAAGTAACAAAAAATATTACGAAAGATTAAAATTGGCCTAAAAGCGTCATCTTTTACAAGTGATTTGTAGCCCTGCAGTTTGTTTGATTAGTTCCAATAGAATGAAAATGTGTTCCTTAGTAGGCAGGCACAGAGTCACGGGAGAAGCCGCTGTAATACCTTCCCTGGCCGCTGATTGCCCTTTGCAAAGCACGTCCTGTTATGTCATATGTATTCATTGTCACGTTGTGGCTACGCTTGCTTCCTTTTACCTCTTTTATTTATGGCAGACTTAATTACTGAACCTGTGGAAAACACTATCATTAAACAAGAGGAACCTGGTCATCAGCTGATGATAAAAATACTGTATTATAGTAGGCATGATTTAAAAAAACATATGTCACCCTGTGTCAGTGGGATGTTGTGAATTATTTGTCTGTTAGTACCTTTGAGCTGTCTCTGCTTTGGAGAAAATCAGGAAAATGTATGATCGATGGGGTTCTTCTGTCACATAAGCTCACAAACACCTACAACTCCAGCAGTTTTGGGGGTGGAACCCTAAGAATGCCAGAACTGAAGAGTGTTTGAAAGTACTTACCAATAGAACCACTAAGCAGAAGCATTTATGTTAAAAGCTACTGACAACACTGCAATACAACACCACAGACAGATGTCATAGTGACATATCATGCAGTTAGTGTAAAAATGCTCCTTTTTTAAAAATATCCTCAAGGAACTCTAGTAGGATACTGTCAGACGCTGTATGAATGATCATTCCCTCCAGTTTTAAGCATTTCCTCATCCTAATAAGTTGTTTTTATAACATACATAATACAGTTTCTTGGTTTAAATCCTTGGAGAATCCAAAGAAAAAGACCCCCCTATTTGTTCTTTCATAATCTAATCCAAGAAGCTTCTCTCTATATATATCATCCTGTTAACAAATTGAGAAAGTTAATTAAACAGCATCTTGCCTTATCCAATAGCTGCACTGGCATGCATACTTTTCAGGGTTAGGTTAGTAGTCCCTTGTCCTCTCAACCTGTAACTTCTTTACATATTAAAAGTTCTCTTTCATACATATATAGATATATATATATCAGTTACCATATTTTAAAGTGTACACAAGTGAGAAAAAATTTAATTTGGTTGATTACTGCCTTTTTCTGGTTAAAAGTAGCTACAATGGCAGCTTGAGTGGATTGCACAATGCTATTTTGTGAGTTTTGATATTGTGCTTTGGGTGTTTGTCTTCCAGGTAAAAAGAACAAATCCCAGAACAACAGTAGTACAAATGGAAACAAAAACATAAAACCATTCAGGTATATATTTATCAAAATAATTAGTACATCACCTGGGGGATGCTACCTGGTTTTTTTTCGGGAAGGAATTTTACTCTTAGCAAAGTTGCTTCTGCAGCTTGATTTCAAGTGCATCTCTCATCAAAAGACAGATAAAACTGCCAAGGAACACTTTCAGTTCAATGGAAACAACCAAACAATTCTATGAACTTGAAAATGCAGTCAAGAATGACCTCCATATTTTGTAGTTGTCTCTTCATTGATGGATTCACTCCTTAAGTAGCAGCTACATAGAAAATTGCAAGTTTCTTGAAAGGCCTGTCGTGCTCACAAGCAAATTTTCAGTTTTGTCTGAGTTGCTTCAACCAGCTGTCGCTAACGCTGCAGAGCTGTCAGCCAGCTGGATGAGAGCTGACAGCCCTTAATGGGTTGAACAAAGAGAATGCCTAGATTAATGTAATGCCATCACACTGGTAACACTGAAACCTGTATCTCCAGATTCTTGTCACCTTTGGTTTCACATACAAACTGAAAAAGCAGAGGAAACCTATTAAATCCCTCTGAATGCATCATCAGAATCCAAGATCATCACAGATGTTTATGAAGAATTAAGTGGTTTGGAGTACTGTTGGATAGTCTTGAGAAGTAATAGTTTTTTAATCTCCCAAAGATAAAAGGAGCTTGCAAAAAATGTAGCAGAACTTATTTTTTGAGGAATCCTTTTCACAGTCAGTGTGAGAATGCTAGCAAAACTTGCTACGTGTCTTTTGCTTACAGGTCACCATTAGTAAAGCATTTAATTCACCTTTGAACATTTCAGTGTAATTGCTCTGAAAACTTCTCTTTCCATGAAACTAATAGTACCTTGGCTAGTATTTAAATATTTGTTTTGGAAAATGAAGATGATTTGTCATTGATACTGGTTTACTGTAATACACCAGAGAGATGCTGGATCACAAACAGCAGCAGTCCAAAAATCTCTTTTGTGCATGACTCAGGCTGAATATGCAGAGGTGTTGACTTTGACCAGACAAGCAGGGAGCACCTTCAGCCATCTGCCTCTAATCTTACCATAATCTTTGAGTCAGTCTCCCAATATAGATACACAGATAACAACACTCCACACACCAGATGAGTAATGCTGGTTCACAAATGTTCAGTGGAAGCAAAGATATAATCCTTGCTGACACAAAGAATAAATAAGAACTACATGTGCATCAGAATACTCATAGCTACATCCTATTTCGTTTTTGATAAACTAATTAGAGGTGAGGAGAAATCATAATGCCCAGCCAAGTGAGCAGATTTATGAGAATACACAAACTGAAGACAGATGGAAGATGGAGTTATGCTGGAGTTCAGCATAAAGGTACTGTGGAAGGCCACAGCCAGGTAACTCGTTTACTGAGCTCTCTCCTACCCAAGGAGCTTTACTATGATTAAACCCAAAATTAACAAAAATTGTGCTGCATATTTCTTTCAGCACCATTTAAAAAAAAAATTATTGTGGTGTGCCATCTACTGGCAATTTACCGTGCTACACTAGAAATGGTAACACGGTCAGAAAAGTCAGGATTGCAGCCTGAGTTCAGCAACAGTCTTCTTGTTCTTTTGAATATAAGATGCCCTGAGAGGGTCTCTGACCATTTTCAGTTGCTCCAGAATCCCAGTCTGCTTCAAACAGATTCCCCATTCAAAGAATGGCAATGAAGCTGATGAAAGGACTGGAGCACAAGTCTCATGAGAAGCAGCTGAGGAAGCTGGGCTTTTTTAGCCTGGAGAAAAGGAGGCTCAGGGGAGACCTTATTGTTGTCTAAAACGACCTGAAAAGAAGCTGCAGCAATGTGGGGACCAGCCTTTTCAACCAAGTAACAAGTGACAAGAGGAAATGGCCTCAGATTGCACCAGGGGAGATTTAGATAGGACATTAGGAAAAAATTCTTAATCAATAGCATTGTCAAGCCTGGGAGCAAGCTGCTCAGGAAAGTGGTGAAGTCCCCATTCCTGGAAGTATTTAAATGACACAGAGATGTGATGCTTAGTGACACGGTTTAGTGGTGAACTTGGCAGTATCAGGTTACTGGTTGGACTCAATGACCTAAGATGTCTTTGGCAATCTAAATGATTCTATGTTGGGCCAGAAAATCTCTTAATCCCCTGCAAACTCTGCAGTTGTCAGAATAATTCCTGCATCTCCATCCAACACATCCACCCCCACAGCATGAAGTCAGCATGGACGATTGAGGACTTTCCTGTCTCAGAGAGATAACATTCCCCTACTCCCTTGTTTGCTTTCACCTCAAGTTGATCAGACAAACTTCTTCAGGACTTTTTTTTTTCAGGAATGAACTGTTTTCATCTTCTTATAATGTATGTCTAAAACCATGAACAGGATACTCTACTTTGGCACACTTATCCTAGGAGATAGCAAATGCTGACATTGAAATTGCAAGATGATAGCCAGTTCTGTCTGGTTGCAACTGAACTCATCTTTACTAAATTCAAATTCATTCTTTGATGGAGGAAATTTAACTAATAGTTTAAGTGCAGGGAAAAGTAGCGTAATTTTCCTGCTGTAAGAATTTCCAGACTCCCTCATGCAAGCAGAACAAATATGCAACATGATGGTAACCTGGAAGTCAGTCTTACAGTACTTTGACTGCACTCCTCATCTGCTCCTGTTCTCTGTAAAAATTTGTCCCTACATGTCTGTTAAGCAGCAATTGTGCATTAACCATGCAAGCAGTAGGTTTAATAGTTGCAGCATTCATTAAGCTGACTAGGTAAGAAGCTATGACCCACAGAACGGTGCTACACACGTCCTCAGATTCCTGTGTTGTTACTTGTATGAACAGCACCTGTAATCATTCACATGAGGCTAGAATGACACATCAGTGTGATGCTTCTAAAAATATAAGCAGTTTAGAATCCTTATTTCTTGGTATGCACTCTAAAGGCTGTTGTTTCTTTACATCTGGTTTTACTTCCATAATGCCACAAGGTGGCCTCCACACAGTAGAGCATTATCATCACATCCTTCACAGAATGACATATGAAAGCATGCTTTTGCTTTACTGCAGTGTTAGTAATAGACCACCACAAAATGACATTATTTTCTTTTTATTTCAGGCTCAAGAAGCTTATGTGCTGTGTAGAATTGGTTCACATTTGACAGGAGGTCAGAGCAAGCTGCAGAGCACAAAGCAGCTGCAAGCACTTTCATAAGATGTTCTACCAGAAAGAAGCTTGTTCAGGAACCAAGCGTGTGACATGCTCACAGAGCAGGTCTAGAAGTTGTCTGCCCTGCAGAGAGTCTGGGAAATCCTGCATCTGACATGTGAAGGGCTGCAGTAATTCAGACAGCATTAAGCAGTTGATTAAATTATGCTACAGTTACTTCTGTGCTAAGAGGACCTCAAGAAAGAAAGGCCAAAAGCAGCAGAGATCCTCTTTCTTGCTGGAAGTTAAACCATTTCTGGCCTATCAGAAAGCTGATACTGGTTTTCAAGGAGGTGAATGAAAAAGCCCACTAAAGATTGATTTGCACTACTTCAAAGCTTACTGTTCCTTTTTTTTTTGGGGGGGGGGGGGGTAAGGGGGGCTTTATTTTACACAATTTATAGTGGAATTTAGAAGTATAACAATGCAAGTGGAATTGGAGTAGCAATTACTAGATGATAAACATTTTCTTTGGTGTGTTAAAAATGTTACAAAAGCTATTACAGTGTGTACTATCAGCAAGCTAGTAAAACCTGTGAGCTCACAATATTTGACAAAGCAAAAGGAACAAAGTTGGGTCTTAAACTCTTTTTCTCATTTACAGAGAAAATTGCAGTGGCTCTGAATTGAAGTGAATCTTCAGCAGTACCAGTAGAAACCTTTTTCTTTTAAACACAATCTGTTTTGAGCCAAATTTGAGAAGCTGGGAACTGTAACTCTCCTTGGTTTTAACTTCATTTGTACACACCTTTTTTGTGCAAGGCTGGCATCTGAGATACATAACCCTACACGCGCTCGGCTGATACCTAAACGAGTTTACCAGGTTGCTACTTCTTTGAAACTCAACACTTAGAAGAATAACTGTTGGTAACTTTTTCCTACTGTCTTCTTTCAATGTATTGACTTGTAATTCTCCTGTAACTCTTTTCAAGCTATTGTTGAAATAAGCAACTTTTGTTCTTTTGTCCTTCAATCTTTGCCTTATCTGAACGAAATGATTTAGAGGTGCATTACACCTCCACTACACTTTAAGTAAGCTAAATATGAATCTTGTTTTTATCTTTAAATTACATTCCTATTTGTGTGGGTTTTTATGCTAAATCAGACTGTGCAAGTGAAGACATGCCTTAATGAACCTGAGTTTGTACATGACAGAAAACTGCTCAAATGTCCCACTGTGGGGAACTGCACACATTATCTATCATTAATCAATGGCAAACAAGCTAATTTTCTATGCGTTGTTACATTGCTATTCAGTGTGTTAAACAGTTTCATTAAAGCAACGTGATTAACAGCTGTGTAATAAGTAGTAGTTCCTGTTTGACTCAAATATATCTATGTCATCCTTAGACTAGAGGTAAGAGTCCTATGGGAGTACAGTGATTCCATCTATTGTATTAATACCTACTTTTTAAACGTTAATAATTTAGCCTGATGCAGGATTTGCCAATTCTCAAATAAGCACTGTGGGGTTAAATGAAATAATTTTTAGATTTATAATACTAGCATTATAATATAAAATCTTTCCAATTGCAGCATGAAGTTTTGTACTTGCCATATGATTCATGGGTTTGGAAGCCTATGTTTCCTTCCTCCGTTTTTTGAGCTAAATAAAAATGGCTCATTTTTCTTATTTCTCATATATTTTTGGAAGAAAATAATAGCGTAAGTGACCTTGCAATGCCTTTTCTTCTCTCTAGCTACTTGTTTTCATTATTTGTAAATGTACTGTAAATATATTTGACAGCAGGCTCCTCTGGGAAGCTCTGTATAATGGCTGGTAAAATCTGGGGCTCACTGGAAGTAGTAGCTTTGCCACAGATAGCAAAAGTCCTGAATTTAACTTTGTGCTTTGCTTTTAGATTCTTATTTTAAGCAAATATAGTAACTATGATCTACTGAAAGAGTGTTGCAGGATTTGATTTACAACTTTTACTGTCTCCTGCAAGCCTGAAGAGTTCAGCAAAGCATCTTAAAACTGGTGTTCATTCCACGTGACAGAGACTCTGCTGTCTAGTTTAAAATTATTTCTTGCAAGTGTAAAGGCATGCTTTTAGATACTGACATATTAGGAGGAGGAAACAAAATCAAGTCATTGCCAGGACTGCTTTGTTTTCATGCAGAAGTTGTGGGGACAGGTGGGTGGGACAGAGAAGGGAAGAAACAGTGCATAAACTTCACAAAAATATACATTGCACTGAGGTCCCAGGTAATACCTGTCTAGAAAAGAAACAACCTAAATCAAACCCACCACTCTGCTCTCTCTGAAAGAGATGTTATTTTATGTGTTATCCCTTTGTCCATAAAATAGTGTGATGCTCAATGAAAAAGCAACTGGACCTCTTAAAGGCTGCAGTGTAGCTACCTGGAAGAGGAGCATTCTTCAGCAAGGCCACAGAGAGCTTGAGCTCAGATGAACCACCAGCAAGTCCCACTGCAGGCTTTTACACAGCCCAGTATCTGGCTGGACAGTCTCTGTGGCAGACAAAACATAGGGAGATTACAAAGTCTAAGCTCGTGCATTTAAAATTAGGAGATTCTCCTTGCATGCAAAGCACGCAGTCACATCTTAACCTAGAACAGGCACATACAGGAAAGAAGAACAGAATTATTGACACAACTTTAGATGAGACTTTGGAACATCTTCTAAGGCTAGCTCAGCTAGGAAAGAACCCTACAAAGGGTTCACCAAAAGGATCTCTTACCAGAGATGATGCTGTGCCTGAAGCTCACAAAGCAGATCAGGGAGCAGTGCTGCAGCTGCTCCACACACGCCACAGCTCTGCATAGCTGACTGCTGGCAGTGCCATGAGGAGAAGCAGCCATATATATGAAACAGTAGCTGTGACTGAGGCTGGGTTCAACCCATCCTTAAATCAGTAACTGCTGCTTATCTTCCTTTTATTTCACCACTAGATGTGGGAACAAAAGGTAGGGCTTGCTGGAGCCATCTGACTCAAATTAGTTCTTCCTCTCACTTGAATCTCTCATTGTTGAGACCATAACATTCAATTATATTGCTGCAAAGCCACCACACATGATATTTTCATCTAAAACTGCACTGCTCCTAAATCCTGATCCAGTGAAGATATTATTTTGGACTATTAAAATCAGTTCAAGTTCTGAATGCATTTCCTAGCCAAAAGACAACCTCATATAAATGCCTGAAAAATGAGACAATTATGCTAAACCAGAAACACATGGACAGCACTATCTTGGAGACATACCTTAGGGCTACTGGATAGAAACTGCTCTATAAGCTAGGAAAAATATCTTACGGTGAATAAATACCACAAAGGAACCACAGACAAATCAATTTTGTCAGAAAAAAAAAGTATTAATGAGGATACTAAGATCTATAAATTAATGAATTCTTAATACAGAATACAATACAATTACAATTTCTCAATACAATTACAATCAAGATTTAGATTTGGTGAGTTTACAAAGGAAGAGAAGTCTTACAGTGAAACATAAGCAGAATCCATTACATCAGAACTGTTTCAACCAAACTAAACTTAAAGGAATCACCAGAGGCTAAATGCTCATTTTCCAGAGCTCAGAGAGAACTATCAAGTAAGAAAGCAGCATCAGAAGTGTGTATGCCAAATCTTGCAAACAGAAATGCTGAAATATGCCTCGCTAGTCCCTAAGGTAAAAGCTGAAGTTAGCAAGCTGCCAGCTGTGAAGAAAAGCTCCAAGGGCGTTCTCCTCTTATTTACAGTCCTTCAGAGTAAGGTGGCTGAGGTCATGAACCAAATATTCACTTAGAAAGTAAATTAAACCACAGTGCACTAACCCTAAAAATCCCAAACAATTTGTAATGTCAGAGACTCCTTGCTCAGAAAGGCATTCTTATGTCCTCTTTTTAATGAAAAATAGAGAGCAGCATTTGTTGTCATTTGGCTGCAGCACTACTTTATGCTAGGGACAAGTGAATTCTAGTTTTTTGGTTTGGGTTGAGTTTTGAATTGCTGTTTGTGGTTTGGTGATTTTTGTTGGGTTGTGTCTTGTCCATTCCCCCACTCTGTCCTCTCCCCCTTTCTGGTTTTTAGCTTCAGTAGCAACCTTCTCTGTTCATCTGGAAAGCAACTGATCTGCTTTTTGAATCAAGAACTGTGAGGTGGAAAGAACCCCTTTAGAGATGTTAAAGGACATGCCACCACTAGAAATATAAATGTAATGGAGTGCAGAGGAAAGGGCAAAAATGATACTTCTGCACAGAAATGAATGCAATCGTGCTTACAGAGCATTTTGTGAACATAACACATCCTCACTCTACTCAACATCCTGATTATTTTGTATGCTCAGAAAAGCACGAAAGACATAAGCTTGTAAAAATGGAAATTCAAATATGCAAAACAAATTTAAAGAACTGCATTCAGAGGGGGAGGCAAGATGGGCAAATAGGAAAAAAATCCCCAACCCAAACCAACAAACCACTTGCCCCTAAGCAGCACGATTTCTCCCTAACTAGTCACCAGCCTGACATTTGCAAAGGTTCAGAACTGTAGGCATTTTTAAATAATAGCCAGTAGAATACTGGTAGGGCATTCATGTTTAAAAAACATTTATACACACACAAACCCTCTTAATACAACAGCTTCATCTTCAATATCATAGTGGCCTCCACAGTTCTCTGTGTAGGGCGTAAGCCTAACTCTCTGAGTTTTCACAGTTCAGTGGCACTAAGTTGTTTTGCAGTGAGAACCTGGAAGACCTGAGGGACAAGACATCACTTGGGAAACTAGGTGTGCCAAATATGAAGGCATTTTATTCTCACTTGGATAAGTGACAAGGATGTGAAGCTGGAAATTCAGCCAAGCAGATGTGCCCCAACATGTCAGAGGGGTGGAAAAGCAGCAACTGTGAGGTAAGATGACTGCTCTGTGAGCATCAGGTCTCCAGCCTTCCTTTGTGAAGTGCCTCACTGCTGTGGATTAGGGACACAGGACTGGAAATACTTTTCAGTTATCATCATACCCTGATCTCTCAATAGTCACAGGCACCCTTTTGAGGTAATGGGAATTTTTGCAGTTTATCTTAAACACTTCTCCTTCCCCAGTTTTATACAATTCCCTACACTGACACCCAGGACAGCACACATTGGCCAGTCCTGACTAGAATGTGCCTGTGTTCGAGCCCTCCAGCCTCTGTAACGATTACTGATGCCACCACTCAGAGGACACTATTTTTAGAGGTACTTCTTGCACCACTACCCCATCATCCAATTAACAGATTTAAAAAACTCCCTGTCTGCTCTCTTTATCCAAAAACACTGTAGCTGTAACATCTTTAAAAAAAAAAAAAAAAAGGCGAAAGGCTGTAAGAAAATTTATGTGAAAAGACAGTTGCTCTGGTGGGCAGGGTTCACTTCACAACCAGCTGCTCTGCTTATTCTTACGCTAATGCTGGCTGCTGGCACAGAATTACTCCAGAATTAACACTCCCATTGATCACCACTCATTTTGGCTGATTAAAAAGTCAAGCTTTTTACACTTCCCAAAACACAAGGTTCTGAACAAAACTTGCCAGCTATTTCTTTAGTCTCCTTTGCTTTACTGCTTCACTGGTAATAGCCTAAACCTTACAATGTTGAAAATCAAGTTTTATCACTAGTTGTACCATGACAGTTAATTGTATTTTTGTAAATTTACTGTTTCCTGCAGCTGGAACATAAGGTGGCAGAGTCACCCAGAAATTAACTAATGCAACAAGGTTGGGTTTTTTCCTGTTCAGTCAGAAACTTGTTATTTTAATAACTAAAATTTTAAGCAAACACACATAAATGCTTATGCCTTTAAAGTTCAAGACAAAATACTATTAGCAGACATAGTATTGAGGTTTCTGCTCTCCAAACCAAACACACAACAAATAGCTCCTTTTTGCATTCATTGTAGCAATTTCATCAGAATGGAAAGAGAAGGTTTAGCTTCTTACAGTGAAGAGCTGTTAAGACTTCAGCTCCCCAATAATCCATCATTCCACTTTTATCTAGATTAAGTAGATAATAGGACAGCTGATTCACACGAGAAAAGACAATTCAATAGTAATGAAATGTGCAGTCCTAACAGCTGCCTGTATTACTGCAATTTCCCCATTCAGAACCAAATATTCCACAGGTTTCTTGTATGTGGCAACCCTCCTCTGAAACCCTCCTAAAAATTATTTAACTCTTGCAGAAAAGAAGTTTGTCTCATGCAGAAGAGATGTAATGAAAGCCTGTTATCACAAAAGATAAAAATAATCCGCTATATTTCTGAAGGTGGAATACTTACTGCACTAAGTCTTTAAATCCACAGAATATCTGAAATGAGTAGAAGTGGCAATTGCAAGATCCAAACATAATTTGGGCATTTTTAAAGTGAAGTTCAATAGATTAAATTTGATAAGACATCATAAATTGCAAGAGCTATTTTAAACTGTCTACAGGTCACTTTAAAGTATGATACTAGATGCATATGTATTTCAACACTTAAACCTGTAAGAGCAGTCAGTTTTGGAATGTAACTTTATCTTGATATTTAGATTTGTGTTCATTGTTTCACAATATACATAGTGCTTATGTAAAGAAGAAAGTATCAAGAATACGATTACAGTATCGGTAAAGTCCACTAGTTCTGTTTATTTCAAGCCTATACATACAGAAAACAGCCTCCTTCCCAAATCCACAGGAAACTGTTACTCACAGAACTGTATTAAAAGAAGTCAGAAGCATACTTGCAAAAGCATTTTATCACACTTTGGCATCTACCACTTTCCAAAGGGGATTCAAATGGTTCTAAGCACTTAAATGAAAGAGTAAGGGAAGAATAAAAAGGTGGGAAAGATAAATGCGGTGTCCTTGTGTTTTGTTGCAGCCAAGAACAGATGTTTGAGACCCCCAACACTCAGTTGCTCATCTACACCACAGCACTCAAAGTAACGACTGCCTGAATTGAAGCAGTGATCCCTACGAATCACAACCACTGTGGAACACATTCAAGCTGAAAGTAGCAGATCTCATTTTACAGCAATGATCGGCAGCCACAATCTACATAACGAAATATACTACGAAACTCCTGTCAGTACGGAAACAAAAATATTCTAATAGTTGAATATTCTGCAATAGTTGAAGACTATGTGGACATTTCCATTTCATAGCTTTAAGGGACAGTGCTACACCTCCTGCCTCCCTTATGGCAAGTTAGTATCTGAGTCCAGCTTAGTACTCAATGCAAAAAACAAGAACAGATACAATACTGCAGCTGTGATTATTTAGAATGAAAGCACTTTATTTTTTTCCAACCAAGTTCAAAGTCAAACTTAGAGCTGTGAGTGCACACTTCAATTTGTAGGTATTAACAAAATTTGCGTGTAAAGTTTTAAAGATGGCAATTTTTCACCTTTGCTTCAAACTGAATCATGTCAAATAGCCAGCCCTGTGTTTTGTCTAGAATTCTCATCCTCCCCTCCTCACTTCTAACAAGACACACTCTTAGTATATTTCAAGTAGATGAGCAATAAATAACATCATTAAGTGCTAAAGAATATATGTGGAAAGGGGGAGAAAAATAGTTGCATTTAGTCTCACTCAGAGACATAAAACAAGTTATTTAACTCATAAACATGAATTGTTTAAGGAAGGCTAACATAAGCACTAACAACACAAGCACGCTCAATTTATTTTCTCTGTGAATCTTTATCTGTAGCCTACAATGATTACTGTGTGTAGGATGGTAGACCAAAAGCAAAAATTATACTACACTGTCTGGCTTTTACTAAGGCTATTAAAAACTGCTTTATTTCTTTCCTCCACTAATGCAACATCAGCTCAATATATAAGTTCCTCTCAAAAATAACCAACTGCTTTCATAAACTCTAGCATTTGCATTGTGCAAAGCTGGAATAACTTCACACCAGTACCATAATTTGCATGGTTTTATATTCTGAAATAGTTGACTATGAACCACCAGTTTCACTTTGCACCAGAAAACTAGGCACAAAAATAGCTGCAAATCTCCACACTAAGACAGACATTCAGTCTTCTGTAGAACTGGAAGATCTGGCAAGATAAACTGGCAAAAGCAACCACTTGCTAGTCTAAAATTGAAGCTTCACATAAGATACTTCCAAGTTTCCACACTAAGAATGTCCACTCTTTCAAGAAAAAAACCAAAAAAATTTACAAATTAACACTGTAGCATCCATCTTCAAAACCTTTATCTCTTCAATGCAAAATGCATAACAATGTTTAACTCCAAACTTGCCTACTTCAGATGCCAGAAAATGAAAATACAGCCTGCTGTATAATGCAGTGGGGCTGGTGTCACTCAGCATAGGGCATGTATACTTTGCTCTTTCCTACTCTCCCATCCCTCCTGCACCTCAAGTGTTAAAACTGCAGCCTCTGATAAAGAACCTACAGGAGGGAAAAAATAAATTTATTTATTCTCACTGCGGAGGGTAAGCTCTTGGAGGGCTGATGCTATTTTTTTTTTAATACCAGCAACAATCTGTAAGCACTATTGAGGAGTGTGGAACTGTAGTATCTGTGTGATACAAGAGTAGAGGACTTTTCTGAGAAATAGGGGTAGCTCCTTCAAAACAGAGACATACGTTATCTTTAAGACACGCTAACTTCTTCATACCCAGCTAATTAATGGCATAGCTTTTTCCACCTCCACTCTTCAGCAAGCTGTAAGCAATACCTCAACTTGGCCACTTCCATTTACAAAATATTGGACTTTTTTTTTTTTTCGGCCCTGCAGGAAGAGGCAGTTTGCCAGAAGGATTCTTTAATTTCAGTTTAGGGGATGGGCAAATCCTGGGTCACACTTAAAAGTACTCCTTCTGCAAAACAGCCTCAAGTACTTTCAGGGAACGCTGAGGCAAAAGACATACTGTTTTTCAAAGACATCAGTTTCATAGCAAGTGGTATAACACGAAGAACAGCTTTGTGGAGGCATCCTTCATCCTCAAGTACATATGTGCTTCTGCACCACAAGAACACACAGGAGAAGGATTAATTCTGCCTGGATCTTCTGACACATCCCAGAAACAGCATTTTTAGAAAGTATCACAAAGATTAGCATTTATGCATGGGATAGCTCATAAACTTAATTCTTACATTCACTGAGACAACTATATGAATTTAGTGGAGTTACACAGCTGTTAAGACATTTAACTCATGCCAACTTTGACTAAATATTATACATGTACATTCAGTAACAGTAAAATTGATTCCTAGCCTTTTGAGAACTAAAGAGAATACAAGAAGCTGAGCCTGAATATTAGTGCTAATCATTTAAATGAAGAACATGATGGAACAAAATAATTTCATAATACAGACACCTGAACCCTGTTCTTACAGTCTAGTAGCTGCCTGAAAACAGTAAAAAATTCATTTAAAATAAGGCACAGATACCAATGACAATGTTTAATACTGTATTATTGATGCTGTCAAAATACAACTTTTGGCAGCTAAAGAGAACGCATTATTTTATTACATATTCCTCAGTAACGATCCTCAAGTCAATCTTTCCTTGCCTCTAAAACAAAAGCACTGTCCACAGTTAGGATTTGGTAACTATGGCCACATACAGAGTTCATTATAAGCCCATGTATCTAAATCTACATTCAAGCTAGATTTTTAAATACTAGAGTATCCCTTTAATCAATTACAACTATACTTTCTTATATTATCAGAAATAAATGGCCATGAATTACTTTATTTTGTCTATTAAAAAAAAAAAAATCTGAGTTTCCATAAACAATATTCTCCTTGAGGAACAATCTAAGAGTTTCAGCAATTGCCACCCAGATGATGAAACTAGACTTCGTTACTTTTACATTTAAGTGTTCAACGGAACAGTAAAGCCGTACAAGAATATTGTCATACTATCGTTCCTTTAAATTTTTAATTCATAGTAAGAACATTTGAAAAGTCCTATCTCAAAACTTTTTGATCATGAAGTATCTCTAATGATACATAACAATTCTAGTAAAAAGACTGGCTATGTGTATGTCTCCAAGTTGTCTCACAAAGTTTGCGGTTTTGGGATGCCCCAGCAACTCTTTGTAACTGACTGCCCTAGGAAATGCAAAACCTTTGGTGGTTTACAGAACAGTCAAATAACTAAAAGCACCAAATTCTGACGACAGATTTCTAGTTGGCCTTCAGAAGTAAGCAACAATGATACATAAACTAAATACAAAACTAAGCAACAGGAGGCCTGAAGTTATTGACCACTACAGGAGTTTAAAATTCATTTATTTAATCTGTAAAGCAAAAACCACGTGTGGCTATCAAAAGACTTTTCTCCTGCATGTCAATAAAAGTGCACATGCTTAATGCTAGGTATGAAAACAACCCTTGCAAGTACTTATTTTTAAGGAAGTAGTCTATTTGGTCATACATGCTGTGCATGTATTCTTTTAAGTGAAGAGCTGGCACTTTGTAAGTAGTAATTGAAAAAGCATGCTTCCTAATCACAAAATTAAAAAAGGCAACGGCAAGCCGAAGATTAAGACTCCCTCAGAGCTATTAAGATATAGCTTTTAAATTAAAATAGAACAGCATATCAATATGACAGTAAAAGTTTATAGCTGTATTCTCAATGCTGTTGTTGGTATGAATTTGTCATCATTGATCAGGTTAGAACTTGATCAATTTTGCAAAAGCTCTTTGTCAGTTTCTTAAAGGAGGTAGTATAAAAAGAGTGTGATTTGAATAACATGGCCTCACCTGGCTGTAAACATTTCAAACAAGAGACATAAATATCTGATAAAAAGTACTGTGGAAGAGATTATTCTAGAAATTGATTTTTTTGAACTTGAAAAGAAAAAACAATACATATATTTAATATATTTACTTATTTGCATGTAGTTTGAATGATACAGAACAAGATTACTGTGTTAGAAATCCACATACAATATAAAAACATTTGTTAGACATAAATTCACCATTCTGCTGACATTTGCAATAACTGTTTACCCAAGCTTAACTTCAGGTATTTATAACATTTTTCATACATGAATCTTTGTATATGTGCAATGTTTCATTAACTACACAATGTGAAACCCTGATTTTTGCAGTTTTTCATCACAATCTGAATATAACAGCTATTTGCATCTTAACACATTGGCTTTTTGAAACTAGTAATTAAGGCATCTTTGCTGTATAGTTTCTCAATAGTGCAAACAAAAACTGTCTTTAATAATTTCATTAAAACATAGAAGTAACTGAATATCCAAAAGTTTTTTGTATCTTTTATGTAATTGGAAGATAGTTGTGCATTTTGGAGTTCTCTTGTGAAAGAGACATTGAAAATCTCTTAATGCTGATTGTTTTTGTTGGTTCTTTATAAATGGTTCTGCTGTCTTGTCTTCATGACAGTATAGTTCATCTTCTTTTATGTGATGATGTTGTAAGATACAGTAGCATTTAAAGGAATACCTAGTAACTGAGCGAATCCCAAATGCAGCAAAGGCATACAGTTTTCATAGTGCACTTTCACCTCACTGAAGTAAAAGTTGCTCCTACTAGACATTTTTCCACTTCAATGTGAAGTAGATTGCTAGGGTTTTGTTAGTGGTTTCATTAAACAGCTTGACAGTTCAGTTCTCTTCTGGCCAGTATTTCTCAAAAGGCTTTCAGCACATATTTCAGGGATACTTTAGGGGATTGTTTCACCACGTAAGCACACTGTTTCCCCATCATGTCAGTGTAGCTGCAATAAATAAGCATTTACATCCTAGAAGGAAAAAAAGGAGAAAGTGTTTGTCACATTACTTATAGCTCTAACATCAACTCTTTGTCTGAAGCAGGGCAACCAATCAGGACCATAACATAAGAATAATTATATTTGCCCAAATTTCAGAACAAGTTATCTTCATGATTACTTTCAATTAATGCTTTTAATGACATTTCTTTATGTACTAAAAAGTCTGCTAGAAGAGTAGGATTAGTTTTCAAAGCCATCAATTTAGTCTGTTATTCCTCTGCTCCCTGCATGAGCAGGAAAGATCATCATCATCCTATGATTATAGTTAAAACACGTTATGTATGACACTCCTTCACCCAACCCCTCCAACATTCTTGTACTACTTTTGCTCTGACTTGCTCAGGTGACTTTGGTCACAATCTATCCTGATATACATTAGGAAGCCAGCAAATGAACATAAAGGGAACCTGAACCCTAGAGAAACAAACTGACACTACCTATATCTGCTATCCTGATCTAGCAAAAGAACTTGGCAGTCTACATTACATGCTCTCATAGCTCTACCACGTTGGGAGTTAGAACTCAGTTCTTCTGCATCCCTGCTGACAAGCACTGCAAGAATGTTGTAATTATCCTTGTAGGGACATTAAAATTGAAGTCATAGATGTACAGCAGTCCCAGAAAAACAGGAAAGAATTTACTTGTTTGATACATCAAAGTGATCAATTCTGTAGGCATAGAATTACAGATTCCCCAAAACTCCTTAAGATGTAAGTAAAAGATGCAATTTTTAAGTTCTTTTCAAGTTCACTCAAATCCTGCACACAACCAAGTGTCTGCTGCAACTCCTTTCTCACTGTCTAACTTTATCAGGTCCCTCCACCTGGAGAAGTTTCTATCTAGTGTAACTTTTGGTGCCCAGTCTCAGAAAGCCATGTTCATAGAGATGAGTACAAACAGCAAAACATGGATCTACCAGACACCCTCATTATGTTACTGATACACAACCTACTAAAAAATGCAAGCAGGGATTTGTCTCAGATAGGCTCTTCTGCTCTCCACAAACTCACCATTTTCTAAGCATTAGGTCCGCAATAAGGTTTAGAATTTAGTATGTTGTCACTTGCCCCTGTCACCTTATGTGCAAATGCCAGTGTTGTTCCTGGGCTAAGATTCTCCATTCCACTTACAACAATGGGTACAACAGATCTAAGAGAAAACATCTGTCCCTTCCACAGTCCACCTACACAACTGAGCCCTTTTTCACATCCATTTTAAGGCTCTTTACTATTAGCTACTTTGTTATTAAGGAGATGCTTAAGGATAATTATTATCATTTTAATTCACAGAACTATCATAGGGAATCAACTCCAGATTTCTGTAAAAACCATGCAATACACTTGAGCATGAACAGTAACTAAAGTGAAAGTGTTTCTGGCCAACCACAGTTTAGCATAAGTAGAACAAGAGGAATACCGTAAGTGATACAACCATGTTTATTACTGAACACAACCAGAACTGGATTACCTTAGCTATATTACCAGTATATCCCGGAACCAGAGTAAGATGATTCTCCTGTTCCCACAAAACACTTAGCTGTTGTTTTAAAATATGAATGTTTCTGAAAGACAATGAACATCACTTTGTAACATAAGGTAGTACATTTCAGTAGTCTCTTTTACTAAAATGAATTAATACTGCATACAGACTTAGGCTATACAATAGATAATGCCACCAGATCTGAAACATTTTGATTCAACTTCTACAGCATTTGTATAATCCCTGACATGACTACGTCCTACATGTATTAAAACAGTAGGAAAAAAAAAAAAAAAACCACAAAACCAGTAACTTGACAATCCTTAAAGTACTTTTAAAGCTTTAAAATTATAATTTTGCCTTTTGTAGGCAAGTTGTGCTCCTACTGATCAAAATTAAAAGATTGAGATGAAATAGGCTACAGAACTACAGAAACACATTTAAATATTTCCCAACACTATACTCACCCATCCTCTGTCTTTTCTGTATGTGCAGATAGTTCTGACCACCATCTTTTAATGACAGCCTGAAGCCAGTTTAAACCCACTATCACATACCTGTAACAACACATTTTACACATTATGCATTTCCCCCTCCCTGCACATTATCTACAACCATAAAGCACTGACATAACTTTGTAAGCAATTTAGAAAGCAACACATTTTCTATTTAGAAGAAGAAAAATCTAGACAAATTGTTAAGTTTAAACACTTGCTTACACTTGCAATTTCTAAGTGGTAGACTGAAGTTCTTGTCTGAAAAAGTAGAAAATTCTGCCTTGATTTCACATTATAAAGCATACTAAAACCTCAGTGGTATTCTTTTTTACTGTGTAGGATAAATAAATCTGCATAAGGGCAAAGCCAGTCCTCTCCCCCAAGTCCCTAACATTGCAGAAAAGAATTTCTGCACCACTGTTTTGTTAAAGGATAAAGGTTCAGATTAAAGCTTCCATTCCAGAGCTCTCTCATTTCCTGAGAAAGGCAGAGCTGGGAGAAGGGGCAGAGGGAACAAGAGCCAGAGGATCAAAAACCATTCATTTCCCAGGTTCTGCATAGCCAGGAAGTAATAATTCTTTAGAAACATCCCAAGCTGATACTTACTCTTCGTATTTGCTTTTAAGTAGAGATTTCACTAAAGGCAAAAGATCTACACAGCAGCCAACTGAAACATATGGTTTTTCTTCCTGTAAACTTAAAAAAACAAGATGTTTCAGAAGTGCTTGAACTTCAGTGTGGTTATAAGCAGGTTCTAATCCCCCACTTTTTTCTGTTTGTACCTGTTTGTAAGCACAGGAAGGCAGTCTACTACTACTCCAAGATCCTGTATCCTAGAAACATTAAGAATAAAATCAGAAGTGTTACTAGTAGATCCTACTAATAGTAGAAGAAATATATGCTTCCACTATGATTTAAGAAGTGTAACTAAGTCACAACATTTACAGAACTGCTAAAAATACTGTGGCATATTTGAGATTGCTATCATTTTAAGGATATAAAAGAAGAGACTTATTTTACCTCACTAAGTAGGCTACTAGTTCACTTATACTTCTCCTTCTCCAAAAGGTTAAAGCTACGTTCAGTCTCAGATTCCTGCTGAAAAGAACTTGAGCCATAGTTTCATGGTCCTGAGAAACCTGCATGTTTTTAAAAATATAAAAAGTTGCCACAACTTAAGTAGCCAGCAATAAAACAATCAAATATACTCAAATGTAATCTGGTATATCATAATACACTTTTCTACCTGTATGTTGATGAGTCTGTTTTAGAAATTTATCTAAGAATAGACTTAAGCCCATAAATTTCCCTTAGAAGAGGGCACAAAAATATTAGACCTACTTTACATGAAAGCTGCAACAATAAGGTTTGTACCTCTTTACCACCTAAGACAGGTATCTAATAATTAAAATGAGCATTCATGAGCATCAACCTATAATTCTCACCAACTCTGAGAACTTTTCACTTACATGATTATTAATATTGACACAATTTAGACACAAGTAATTACATGTATTATTCTGAACTCCAACAGAAAAGGTTCATTTCTGAAAAAGCTTGTTCTCTGAATGAAGTTCAGGCATTTTAATTAATTAGACCTTGGACTGGAATGAACACTGCAGAGCCACACACATCTCTCAAACCAGTTAAATAGTCATTTGTGACCAGAGGCCAGTGATCTGGTCCTTAGGTTCTCAGTAAATGAATCTTCCCATCTTCATTTCTTTACCCATCTTTCTGCAACCTCTTTACTGTAGCTATTCTGCTCTTTTCTTGAAACCATCAAATTAAGCAGTGCAGAAGAGCTGCAGACTTATGCTTTCAGCCCACCAGCCTTTCAGGGCTCTCTCCTCATGGCAGCCCACATTTACAGCACTGTGACACGACAGCATGGTGACAGTCTCTCATCTTACCTTCCCTGCTGTGCCTCACCTTAAACACATGCAAGCCTCGATGGGTAAAACAAAAATCTATTGTGACAGAAACGCAAACTTCAACATTAAGGGCCTTAAATGGCCTTCATTGTCACAAAACCCATTTAATTTAAATATCTGACCTTTCAGCCAGTTTCAGAAGCCCCGCAAATATCCACTAGGTTTCCTCAACCAATCCTAACAAGAAATAAAGCTTATACAAACACTTAAGTTAGTTTCGCACAAAGTTGATACTGCTATTGGAAACTGTCCAAATCTACCTCACCAGGTTATTCTCATTGATATACTAACATTTTTACACTTCTATAAACACACATCCTGACAGCTCATGAAACCTAAGCATGTCAAAACAACATTCTCCTTTGGAGCTGGTACAATTTTAACCCAGTCAAGTCTGGCAGATCGGAGCTTCTGACCCAACACTCATATGAAGAAAAGTGGCAGGACTGTTACACTGAAAACTGTATCACCATAAACTGAGAGACTGCAAATCACAAGACCTGATATTTGCAGAATTGAAGGAAATTAATCTAAAGAAAGAAAACTTTCAAAGCTAATTACTAGGAACACTTCTTTTTTAAACTGAAGTTTCTTCAAACTCTACCCACCTCTGAAAAAAATGCGCTGTATTTGGATGAGGGGCCTTCTGTTTGAGATGAGCCAGAGTCACTAGAATTCAGCAAGTGTGTACGACTGTTGTGAAGTTTTGCTGGCAGATTCCCTGCACAAGCCAGTTCATTTTCTTTATTTGCCATGTCACGGCCCCTAGATTTAGGGCACAGTTTCTTTCTGTAACAAGGCTTTGGAGTATAACAATGAACTTTTCTTTTACAATATACCACTTTGAAAAGAGAGAGGGGACTGGTCACCGTTTTTCCAACTGTTACTCTGCAATAATAAAGCACTATTTTAGTGAAGGTTGATCCAAACCAAATCAATTGCATTATTATGTTTATATATATATATAATTATAAATTCAGTAGTCAGCTTTCAGATTACTGAAAACATTTTCCCCCAATACATATCTTAATGACACCTGGGTTATTACAAGTCATGCCACCAACATTCTTCTCTGTTTTTATTAATGCAGAGATTCATTATTATGGAAGAAAACACAAGAATCAAGAACTGTCATTAAAATCAAGACCTATCATGCATTTGTGTTTGCTTTGGTTGTAATCAATTTCAACTGCATCTTTCTCCCTATCTCTGTCACACTTGAAACTCAGATATCACACAGCACAGCCCTCCTACCTGTTTGTGTATGAAGCCAGCTGTTTTGGAGATTTCTTACCCTGGGAGAAAGGAAATAGAGAAAAAAAAAAAAGCTGTATTACTAATAAGGGCAAAACACTCCCATCTATACTACTTAGCATTAACATTAGACATTTAGATCGTACACATCAGCAAGACAGTATTATGATTTTTTTTTGTAACACTGATCATAAAATGTTAGTTTTAATACAAAATTTCAATAAACAGAGGATATTGACATTTTCACCACTGTCTGAAGAGGTCTTACAGTTACTTTGCCTCTCCAGTGGCTCCTCTGTACTCCACTGTCCTACTCTTCAGCCAGTAACACAGGTAAGAGGTTATAAAAACTACTTTTGAGTAGCAAGAATCCAGTGAAAATCTACATGTTACCACCGTGGTAGATGAAGCTGTATGATGAAACAACAGATCCATTTCAATGAAAGGGTTTCACCTACCCCACCTCTCACCTGTGCCATGCAGCTCTCTTGGCAAGAAAGAACCTTTTCATGACAGAATTCCTGTATTGAAACATTTTTGGCTATACTGCAGAAAAGCATGCATGAGTAAGACTGCATCAGTACCCACTGCTCACATGGGTGATACAATGCTGATCTGTGCAGCCACTGCCCGTATCTATTAGAACACACAGTTTTCATAATGTAACTTGCTGTTCAACTTAAAGTTCTATTGCACATCTAAACATCAAATGTTTAATAGTGTTGTGCTTCTAGATTTAGACTGCTCAGAACTATGAACTTGTTTAAATCTTTACTTCACTCATCTCAGAGGACATGAAACAACCCAACAAACAACACAAACAGCTTACCTCCTTCATGATCTTTTTAGTGGAAGAAGAGATTCTTTTTCTGGGGAGATCAATGGGATGACCTTCAATAAGCAATACTTTCTGTTTTTCAACATTGTGAGCTTCAGATGCCATAATCTCTTAAATCCCTGTACTCAAGGAAAAGATATTTAGTTGTATTTTCTAAAACATTATATCAGCTTTCTTCAAATGCAGATAGCAACACTAGAATTCAACTATTTCCAGTATCTTCCATCCTACATGTAACCCAAGACATCATCCTTTATCACACATTAGCTGGAGGTCTTAGTATTAACATGCTGAGCATTTCAAAATCCCTATTTAGCTTTCAAAAAAGAGGAAACAAAACCAAAATCACCCCAAGAAACAGAGGCAGAGATTTTGTTTTCACACCAGTTTCTACACCTGCACTGAGGGGTGCCATACAAACAAGAATTCAAGTAAAGAATAGGGCAATTTATGGGACTCTTTCCTCATGCTATGAATTTCATCTGCTGCCTAGAGAGAAACAATTGTTTTCACACCTGTTTCCAAGTGTGAAAGGCAGCTAAAAAACTGATTCTTGTTTTTCAGGACGAAAGCAAATATCACCAAAATAACAAAGGTTAAAAAAAAAAGGGAAAGATCTTCCTCTTAGTTTATTGACAAACGTATATCCCCCCTCCTCTCCTCCCTCATTTTTGTCAAATGCAGTGCTTTGGCCATTTTTCATACTAAAACCCACAACTTTATTTTATGTCTAAAGTCCTTTGTCTTGAAGTATGCAAGTATTTCTACAAGAATCAAAACCAAGATTGAGACAGCTGTACATATGATTCTGCATCTTTTGTAAGTGATCAGAAGATCCATTGCTTGAGACTAGGTTCAACCACTGTATCATCACAGAGGCACTATTCTTGAAGTGTTCTAGCAAGACATCCTACGCTACTTTTAAAAGACAACCACTTGCCCCAATATTACTGGCTTTTCCCCTAAAAGGTACAACTCTGGCCTCAACATGAGTGCTCCAATCTCCCCCCTCCATCTTTAGCAGCAGCCCTATCCCCTTTTACTCTATGTAGCAGATTTACCCCTCGCTAAGAACTTCAGCATTTAAAAGACTAAGACACTGAGCACTGAGCAAGCCAGATGGGAAACAGCTTATTAGCCATGAAGCAGCTAAAGGCCATCAAACAAAACAAGCAGGTGGCAGGCCCAAAACAAGACAGATGCTATATTCAGGTACATTAAAATTCCTGTTGTAAGCTACAGTGGAAGAAAAAAAAGTTCTTCAAATGTTCTGGTATTCTTCAGAATTGGGTAAGTACTAAAGAACCTCACTTGAGATCTCTCTCTCAAAAAATTGAGTATTTACTGACAGAATCCCTTACCCTGTAAGATAAGAACATGAAACCCTCAGACTACAGCAAGAACTGCAAATGGCAGCATTATTTAGGGCAATATCTTCAACAGCTGGTGACCAATATTTTTCCAGATGTAAGTCTGGCTTAAGACTGGTTCATTAACTTAATTTTTTCACACTATGAGACAGTGATGAAGAGTGATCACTTTGTTAGCTCTCCACACTTCCTACTTCTTCCATACAGGCTGGTAAAAAAACTTTTCCCTGCAGTTTAGAAAAAACCTCACATAAACAAACACCTTTTCCTCTGCTTATCAAACTAGCAATAAAATTTGAATTTGGAGCACTACACAAAGGCATATGCTGAACTTCTGGAATTTTGAAGAAAAACTGAACAATCCTAATATCCAAACAAGTCTATCCTTTTATTCAGGTCAGTGATGAAGAGGACTATGAAAAAGTCTTGACTGTTTTTCCTTCTATCCACTGTTTAAGAATAATACTGAGGGAAAAGCAATAAACTGAAATATTAAGGAGGGGACAACCTCCAATCACCAGAGTTAAAACCCACAGCCACCTCATCAGATGGTAAAAAATACCTCATCTCTGTTGCTGAAGAATAATTTTTGTGACTACTCCCATAACACACTATCAGCTTACAATTCTTCATGCCTAACAGTGACTGTTCCTTATTTTTCCTTGTTTAATAAATTATCTCAATCTACCCTCATCTTTCACACTAAGCAGCACACAAGAATCTGATCATCAAAATTAATGACAGCACTATATAACTGGAATACTTTTTGCTTAAAATAAGCGTAAAATATTAGAAGGCTAGAAAGAAATGCCTTACCATGGAAATTCAATTAGCCTATCAGTTTTTAATATTGGGCTCTAAAGAGCATCTAACATCTCAAAATACCTGAACTGGAGAGAGAGGACTCTAGATGGAAGGAATTTCCTTACAAAAGGTTGCATGTGTCCAGGAGAAAAATTAAGAGAATTTTACAATCTAACAAATTTGACATAAGAATATATTGTTCCCCAGCCTCCCAGCTGAAACAGAATGAAACAGCAGAACTATCAATTCTTTCCTTAAAGATTGGGAAAAGAAATTCAAAAGGTCAAAAGATTATCAGATAGAAAGGAACATCTGATGAAGCAAAGTAAAATCCTTTTGCATGACTTCACTGTCCAACATTTTAGAGAGGTTTCCACAGTTTAACCTTTTTGTTGAGGGTCTCAGATTATGCAGAAGCAGCAGTGAACATTTAAGCAGTAATGAAACAGCTGTGTTTTTAGCCAAGGTGCAGAATCTCCCCCTTGGAACTGACAACGTACCTAAAGAAAACACATGTGGAAAACACAGTCGATATTTAAAGAGCCTCAAGGAAGATCCAGACTGACATCTCTGTTGCACTAATTAGTAAACAGTGTAATCAAGAATTGATTTAGTGGGCACAAACAAATAATATAATAGGAAAGATTCAGCCTGGCTGTCACTAAGGCAACACAGCCTGGAAAAGAGAAGGCTCCAGGGTGACCTCACTGTGGCCTTCCAGTACCTGAAGGGGCTACAAGAGAGCTGGAGAGGGACTTTTTACCAGGGCATTTGTGACAGACCAAAGGGTAATAGCTTCACACTGAAAGAGGGTAGGTTTAGACTGGATATTAGGACAAAATTCTTTACTGAGAGGCTGGTAAAGCACTGCAACACATTTCCTAGGGAAGTGGTTGATGTTTTGTCCCTGGAAGTGTTCAAGGCCGAGTTAGATGGGGCTTTGAGCAGTCTGGCCTAGTGGAAGGTGTCCCTTCCTTCCCATGGCAGGGAAATTTGAATTAGAAAATCTTTAAAGTCCGTTCTAACCCAAATTATTCTATGAATCTATGAAGTCCTGCTCTGCAAAATTAGTGGAATTTATTCATAGTATGGGGTAGTACAACATGGACAAAGGACAACTAAATGATAGGCTCTATTTGAGTTTCCAAGTCCCTCACTTAAATCTTGAGGAACCAAGCGAAAAAAAGGGAAAGCTCTTGCATGTACAGGTATCTCAGGAACAGCCATAAACTGTCTAAGCAGTTTCCACACTGCAGAATATCACCTCCAGATCCCTGGGGAAAGCCTGCATTGGTTTATGCTGTTCAATATATTAATAAATTACTACATAAATATAATATATTCATAAATTACAAAAGGGGATGAAGACTGTTGACAATACAAAGTCATAACAGTGAAGATAAGGGCTAACTGAAGAACTGGAGAAGGACTGTGATGTACAATAAACAGAAGCAATGCTTACAGATCAATATAAAGCAAAGCCTATGTATCTGCAGGTAGGAGAAAATTCTGGGTTCCTATTGGAATCACAGTCTCTGAGCTAGTAACTGCCAGTCACAACAATATCTGGATACAGGACAGTTTACTTTAGATCAGTTGGACTGATCTTAGTGCTCCATATGGATCAATAAATAGTTAGAAAAATAAACAGAACACTATTTTAACAGTGTACAGAACTAATTTGTGCCTGCATTTCAAGTACTGAGAGCAGGATTAGTTAACTTTCTTTAAAAAAAACAAATCAACACTAAAAAGTCAAAAAAACCTTCTGAGTAAAGTAAAAAACAGCTCAGACAAAGGCAAGTTAAAAATATAGGGAATACATTTCACATAATCAACAACTGGTTAGATCAGCCTCTTCAGTCTGGAGAAGAGGCTACTTACAGCCAACAGGGGAATTAAGACAAGACCTTCAAAACGAATGGCTTGGAGAAGTTGCACAGAGATTGTGCTCTCTCTTGCCCAATATAAAAATAATGGGTCAAAAGACAATAGCTGAAGATCGGATCAAAACTAACAAGGGTAAGCTGTGTGCAAATTATAATCAACCTGAACTTGCCACACAGTGTTGGGGACCCAAATGTTTTATAGAGGTTCTAGGACAGACTGTGCAAATACATTAAAAAAATAGACTGAAAGGGATTAAATTCAGATACACAACCCATGTAGTCCAAACAGCAGAACACAGGCAGAAGAATCTGGTATATACAAACCTAACAGTGCTATAATAAACTTGGTCAACATCTTAAGAAACCAGCTTTGAAAGGCTTAGTAACACCTAGGAAAATGCTGGCTGGCCAGCAATTAAGAAGATGAATACTACAGGATGAAAGGCACTTTGCACTGCTCTTCACAACTTTGATTTCCTATTTGCAGTCGGATATCATCTAGGGATAGCTAATTAGACACTACAGCCCCCTGTAATTTTGGGATATACACAGAGGGTTCTTAAACTGGCATTAGATACTAATTTGTACAGACTCAAACAATCTATACCTTAATGTCTTTAATTTCTGACTTTTCCCATGTGATGAGCACAGCTAGTTGTATTTGATCAGGACAATCTGCTATACAATCTCACTGAGGGCAATGCATTTCCCTCACTTTACAAAGCTTTTAAAATTAAACTAAGGATAGAATACATGTCCCTTCAGCTCTGCCTTGGTCCATCATACAATCCTAAATTGTTTTACAACTGAACAAGGCAGACTGCAAGTCTGAACAGAGATGTATGATTTCATTAGGATGACAGAATCAAATTCCACCAATTTCCCCTATACCGTGGGTGATTTCTCACAGCAGACTACAATCTTCCCTTCTCCCCCTTTTATTCTCTTCAATCTTCAGTAAGCAGAAGGACTAAAGTAATAGCAGCCATGTCTCCTGAGAAGAAGCTGGTTTGTCTCCACAGTCAAAAGACAGTACCTGTGCAAAGTTTTCTTGATGGTTCTACTGGTATTTTCTATCTCTGATCTCTCCCAGATGCAATAAAACTCTTCAGGTCATACCAGAATTCGGCAAAGAAAGTCAGCACTAACAGGCTTTCAAGTGCATATCAATCAAAGGCAAGTATTAACAGCTCTGCCACTCCCTCCCACGTCCCAAGCTCTGGGCACGGCCCCCACAGAGGCACAAACTCTTCTTGGCACGTTATGTCATCTACATGCATGTTAACATAATATTATTTTCTTACAGAACACAAGCTGGCATACTTTGCAAGGCAGCAAGGAAAATGTAAAATAGTTAGATCTCTTAAGCCATCAGCAATACCTTTTAAAACACACATTCTTCCATCCTATTCCTTGTCCAAATTCTTAATAGCTACTTTTTCCAGCAGCATTCCATGTGCACCAGCCATGGCAAATGTTCCTGTGATTCTCTTCCACCCCACAGTAACCCAACTGCGAGTTCAAGGATGACAATATTAAACTCAGATGAAAAAGCTAATTAATCATTACTCCCAAGGAGGAGAGCACATGCTTTGAAAGCATTCTAAATGGGTATGCATCAGGGAAGCAGTAATTGTCAACTCATTTCACTGGCCATTATCAGATCTCCAATGGTCACAAGAAACTTCCAAGAATGGTTATTTCAAATTTACAAATTTAATAATTTACATATTAGAATAATTTACAAAAATAAATTAGCACTATGCTATATTGTAGAAGTGATTTTGTAAGCTTGGAAACTTGTTTTCATTTTAGCGCTGATAAATGTTACAAAATCTACATGTCCTTGTTTTAGAACGCTTCCACATCCTTTACATATGAAACAGTTTGCTTTTTTCCAAATTCCTTTTTTAGTAACTGATGTACTGACAGTTCACCAGGTGTCAAAAATTGAATTTTCTTAAAAAGAGGAAGTGGAGGTCAAGATTCTAAGGAGTATGTTAATGCAAAGTTTTTCTGCAACATTATAAAGAGTGTTATATGCCAGCAGAACACAGCTTTCTAATGTGCTACACTTGTCAGGCCATTTGTTCCAGTTTAAAGTTTCCTATGTTGATAAAAACGACAGGAATGTCTCTAAATTTGCAGTAAATAAAAATACTATTTGAACAACTAGTTATAGTAAATTAGCTTATACCTAAGATTTAAGCTCATTTTCCTCTTACATATGGAATTCATATGTCTCACTGGCAGTCATAATGAACGTCCGAAAATGACCACAAGTCAGTTCATCCAAGTTTAGTGAGGATGAACCCAGGTGTGCATTAGCTCTCCTTGTGGAGATAGCCCAGGAGTCTAATAACTGAACCTTATTTACATTTTCTACCAAAAAAAAAAAAAAAAGTCAAACAAGAACT